>CM034531.1:77587127-77906260 GCA_020002185.1 Paraescarpia echinospica
TGGACGTGAATCCGAACAAATGATCGTCTCTTGACATGAAGGTATGTGATGTTTGGCACCTCATTGAATGAAGTCCTGTCAGGTGGTTGTCCTTACATGTTATTGACATAGTCGTTTTCGATCGTAGCAGTTTTCAAATTCGCTTGCTATGGTCGTGTGTGACGTAGTACTCCGATTATCCACTAGGGGTCTATACGCCGGAAGTGATGTGGTACCGGAAGTCACTTGACTGTCATGGCGGCCTCTACTAGGGACGCTACGCCGGAAGTAACGTAGTACCGGAAGTTAATTGAATGTCATGGCGACCTGACATGGCGGCCTCTACGCTTCCGCTATTCCCAACGAATATGTGTGTCAACGAATAGAGAACTATCATGTTCGATAGATGGCTATACTCTGACTAATTACATTGGTGTCCGTTGAGTGGCGTCGGAAACCATGATGGTCACCTCTTTGAATGTCTCGTGGCGTATCTCTTGTCTCGTCCGTACTCTCGTGTGATGTGACATCCGTAATCTCGTGTGATGTGTCATCCGTAGTCTCGTAGCATATCTCTTGTCTCGTCCGTACTCTCGTGTGATGTGTCATCCGTAGTCTCGATCATAGTCTCGTGACATATCTCGGTCATAGTCTCGTGACATATCTCGGACATAGTCTCGTCTCTTGTCTCGTCGGTACTCTCGTGTGATGTGTCATCCGTAGTCTCGTGTGATGTGTCATCCGTAGTCGCGTAACATATCTCGGCCATAGTCTCGTCTCTTGTCTCGTCGGTACTCTCGTGTGATGTGTCATCCGAAGTCTCGTGATATATCTCGGACATTGTCTCGTCGGTACTCTCGTATGATGTTCATCCGTAGTCTCGTGTGATGTGACATCCGTAGTCTCGTGTGATGTGTCATCCGTAGTCTCGTAGCATATCTCTTGTCTCGTCCGTACTCTCGTGTGATGTGTCATCCGTAGTCTCGATCATAGTCTCGTGACATATCTCGGCCATAGTCTCGTGACATATCTCGGTCATAGTCTCGTGACATATCTCGGACATAGTCTCGTCTCTTCGGTACTCTCGTGTGATGTGTCATCCGTAGTCTCGTGTGATGTGTCATCCGTAGTCTCGTGATATATCTCGGACATTGTCTCGTCGGTACTCTCGTGTGATGTGTCATCCGTAGTCTCGTGTGATGTGACATCCGTAGTCTCGTGATGTATCTCGGTCATAGTCTCGTCTCTTGTCTCGTCGGTACTCTCGTGTGATGTTTGTGCAGCGTGTTGGTCAAAGCATAGTGTAATGAGTGCGTGAGTGAGTGACTGCGTGAACAGACACAAAGGGTGAGTGAGTGAGTGAGTGAGTGAGTGAGTGAACAGATACGAAGGGTGAGTGAGTGAGTGAGTGAGTGAGTGAGTGAGTGAGTGAACAGATACGAAGGATGAGTGAATGAGTGAGTGAGTGAGTGAGTGAGTGAGTGAGTGAACAGATACGAAGGGTGAGTGAGTGAGTGAACAGACACGAAGGGTGATTGAGTGAGTGAGTGAGTGAGTGAGTGAGTGAGTGAGTGAGTGAGTGAGTGAGTGAGTGAGTGAGTGAGTGAGTGTGTGAGTGAGTGAGTGAGTGAGTGAGTGAACAGACACGAAGGGCGAGTGAGTGAGTGAGTGAGTGAGTGAGTGAGTGAGTGAGTGAGTGAGTGAGTGAGTGAGTGAGTGAACAGCCACGAAGGGTGAGTGAGTGGCTTTGCTTTGCTTTCTTTTGAAGCAAATCTCACGCGATAACACGTCTATTGTGGTAGAATTCCACCTCAATGAGGTGGAATCTCACGCGATAACCCGTCTATTTGCTTTGCTTTGCTTCCTTTTGAAGCAAATCTCACGCGATAACACGTCTATTTGCTTTGCTTTGCTTCCTTTTGAAGCAAATCTCACGCGATAACACGTCTATTTGCTTTGCTTTGCTTCCTTTTGAAGCAAATCTCACGCGATAACACGTCTATTTGCTTTGCTTTGCTTCCTTTTGAAGCAAATCTCACGCGATAACACATCGAATTGAAAAATTTGTGCAGCGTGTTGGTCAAAGCAGTGTTTCGTTTGTCCAACTAGTTGGTCTGAGTTCAATTCGTGCCGTGTGTTGGTCAAAGCATAGTGTTTCGTTTGCACCACTAGTTGGTCTAAGTTCAATTCGTGACACGTGTTGGTCAAAGCATAGTGTTTCGTTTGTACAACTCGTGTCTCGTCGGTACTCTCGTGTGATGTGTCATCCGTTGTCTCGTGTGATGTGCCATCCGTAGTCTCGTGACGTATCTCGGTCATAGTCTCGTCTCTTGTTTCGTCGGTACTCTCGTGTGACGTGTCATACGAAGTCTCGTGTGATGTGGCATCCGTAGTCTCGTGACATATCTCGGTCATAGTTTCGTCTCTTGTCTCGTCGGTACTCTCGTGTGACGTGTCATCCGTAGTCTCGTGTGATGTGTCATCCGTAGTCTCGTGACATATCTCGGTCATAGTCTCGTCTCTTGTCTCGTCGGTACTCTCGTGTGACGTGTCATCCGAAGTCTCGTGATATATCTCGGCCATAGTCTCGTGTGATGTGTCATCCGTAGTCTCGTGACATATCTCGGTCATAGTCTCGTCTCTTGTCTCGTCGGTCCTCTCGTGTGATGTATCATCCGAAGTCTCGTGTGCTGTATCATCCGTACTCTCGTGTGACATGTCATCCGAAGTCTCGTGACATATCTCGGCCATAGTCTCGTGTGATGTGTCATCCGTAGTCTCGTGACATATCTCGGTCATAGTCTCGTCTCTTGTCTCGTCGGTACTCTCGTGTGACGTGTCATAGTCTCGTGTGATGTGTCATGCGTAGTCTCGTGACATATCTCGGTTAAGTCTAGTGTTACGTTTGTGCAACTCGTGTCTATAGTTCGGTTCGTGCAACGTGTTGGTCTAAGTTTAGTGTTTCGTTTGTCCCACTAGTTGGTCTAAGTTCAATTCGTGACACGTGTTGGTCAAAGCATAGTGTTTCGTTTGTCCCACTAGTTGGTCTAAGTTCAATTCGTGACACGTGTTGGTCAAAGCATAGTGTTTCGTTTGTACAACTCGTGTCTCGTCGGTACTCTCGTGTGATGTGTCATCCGTTGTCTCGTGTGATGTGTCATCCGTAGTCTCGTGACGTATCTCGGTCATAGTCTCGTCTCTTGTCTCGTCGGTACTCTCGTGTGACGTGACATAGTCTCGTGTGATGTATCTAGTTGATCTAAGTTCAATTCGTGACACGTGTTGGTCAAAGCATAGTGTTTCGTTTGTCCCACTAGTTGGTCTAAGTTCAATTCGTGACACGTGTTGGTCAAAGCATAGTGTTTCGTTTGTCCCACTAGTTGGTCTAAGTTCAATTCGTGACACGTGTTGGTCAAAGCATAGTGTTTCGTTTGTACAACTCGTGTCTCGTCGGTACTCTCGTGTGATGTGTCATCCATTGTCTCGTGTGATGTGCCATCCGTAGTCTCGTGACGTATCTCGGTCATAGTCTCGTCTCTTGTCTCGTCGGTACTCTCGTGTGACGTGTCATAGTCTCGTGTGATGTATCTAGTTGATCTAAGTTCAATTCGTGACACGTGTTGGTCAAAGCATAGTGTTTCGTTTGTCCCACTAGTTGGTCTAAGTTCAATTCGTGACACGTGTTGGTCAAAGCATAGTGTTTCGTTTGTACAACTCGTGTCTCGTCGGTACTCTCGTGTGATGTGTCATCCATTGTCTCGTGTGATGTGCCATCCGTAGTCTCGTAACGTATCTCGGTCATAGTCTCGTCTCTTGTCTCGTCGGTACTCTCGTGTGATGTGTCATAGTCTCGTGTGATGTATCTAGTTGATCTAAGTTCAATTCGTGACACGTGTTGGTCAAAGCATCGTGTTTCGTTTGTACAACTCGTGTCTCGTCGGTACTCTCGTGTGATGTGTCATCCATTGTCTCGTGTGATGTGCCATCCGTAGTCTCGTGACGTATCTCGGTCATAGTCTCGTCTCTTGTCTCGTCGGTACTCTCGTGTGACGTGTCATAGTCTCGTGTGATGTATCTAGTTGATCTAAGTTCAATTCGTGACACGTGTTGGTCAAAGCATATTGTTTCGTTTTCGTGACACATGTTGGTCAAAGCATAGTGTTTCGTTTGCACCACTAGTTGGTCTGATTACATTAACTGAACTACACAGACATAAGTGGCTATCATCTCTACAGAACTACACAGACATAACTTGTTAACGTATCTGTACTGAACTACACAGATACATAAGTGGTTAACATATCTGTACTGAACTACACATAGACATAAGTGGTTAACATAACTGTTGAATCTATGAGTTCGTTTTCGGTTACCCATGCCAGGTTAGTTGTTTTACGACAGAAGCAAGTTTGGAAGGTTTTACCGAAGAAGCACGAATTTAAATACTATAGTACGAAAAAAGATAAAAACGTTCTAATGGACATTTGTACACTTGGCCCTTAATACGGTAAACTATATAATACTGGTACATCTTATCTGGGAGGTTATTATGTACCTGTACTGTTCTAACATGACGCTTCACTTTCCTCGAACAATATAGATAGCGAGCACTGCACCGTCTTGCATTGATATAGGCTCTTTGGTGTCAAGGCCACCGAGTCGACATTGTGCATCGCGCATAGCGTGTTTATTTAAATAGATGAGACTTGAACAGGAAATACAGCATCAAAACAGTTTACAAACAGGATATCGATGGTTGGTAAGTACAAATACTGATATCTCGTATGTTTTATCACGGGCCAAATATAGAGATGTTCTTCCAACACACAGTCACAGAGCAGTCATTACGAGTTCATACCGGTTCATACCAGTTAACAGGGTAATTTTTCACTCGCTATAACGACAATGACCATAACATCAAATGATGGGATTATATTCAAGCACGAAAGCTCAAAACAATGGCTAACCAAAGCACTAACTGATTAACCAAGTCAACCTCGGGTACAAAATTACTGTGCGTAGCAGTTTGATGACATCAACAAACAAACAAACAAACATGCCCAGACACGTCTCGCGTACGGTTTTGTAACAGACACCAAACGTATAATTTCAAGATGGCCGCTCTGTTCGAAAAAACGAGGCTATAGGCCCTGATATAACATAGTCCTGTATGTAGTCTACATTTCGTATACATTACTTCAGACAAAACGGTCTCCGTTGAATTTATAACCCTTTTGTTACCCATTACGCCTTATTATAAGACCACATTTTCGACATGTCATAGTCAACCAAATAAGGGTTCGGTCCATTGGCGAAGCCTCGGCCTACGGGCCAAGCAATCTCGTGTGTGACATATTCAAATGCTGTTTGGTATATTTTATTTTATTCAAAAAGTGGTCGCATACCTTTGCAATAAAAATGGCCTATTCTTTAACCTGGGATAAAAAATTCGAAAAGTGGTCGGATACCTTTGCGACAATAACTCCTATACTTTAACATGGGGTGAAAATTCCCTATGCTTTAATTAACATGGGATAAAAACCCAAAAATGGTCGGATACCTTTGCGACAATAGCTCCTATACTTTAACATGGGGTGAAAATTCCCTATGCTTTAACATGGAATAAAAACCCCAAAAGGGGTCGGATACCTTTGCGATAAAATTCCCTATACTTTAGCCCGGGGTCGGAACTAACCACGCACACAAGGCCCAGCTCGCTCGTGATTGGTCAGTTGTATAACTAGTCACGCACAAAATGCCCATATAAGGTCATTTGCATAATTAGCCACGCCCACAATGCCCAGCTCGCTCGTGATTGGTAAATCGCAGACCGCGCAGAGGCTGCTGGGATACCCTCATTTGCATAAATCATAACCGGTGGAAAAGACGCAGTCTGGTGGAAAGCCCTATCTCCTAACATGGGCTTCCACAACTCCGACACCACCATCCCCGGTAAGGGACCTCTATTACTACTAACCTCTTTGTTGCCCGTGCAGCCATGATCCATCATTGCAGCGATTGCAATTAACTCGCTGGCTTTATCAGGCCACAAAGAGTTTCCTTTCTTTCAGTAAGTAAGCCTGTGGGTTTAGTGATTGCCCATAATAATTATAGTACACACAATTCAACCTTAAAACATCCTGAAGTATTTGTACTTTCAGCATAGGTATAAAAAAATTGCAAGTTTTTGCAATCGTCTGTCTTGTTTAGCTTCTTGAGGCGAAATTATAGTCATGCCTGGAATATTCGGGGGATGTCAAAAATCGTAGCACGAAAATCTAGCTAGCTAACATTTACATTGCCAAATGAAGTGTTCACTGTGATTTGTGTATCAAACATCAAAAAGTGTTTTTGTAACTAGATGCACATATTTCAACATTCAACAACATGATGTGATGAATGCACGTCACACCTCAAGTTAATGCACACTGCACAAGGTGAAAAAATATACTTCCAGGAATACAGTTATCCAAACAGGAGTGCGAGGATTGTTGAGCACAAATCAAAGCAATTAATACTCCCTCGTGCACAACCGTTAGTTCAAATTAACTCCGCTTTTACACCATCTAGCGTAAAACTTATTAAGTCTTAATCATCTATCATCTAGCTGTACAAACAAATGTGTTCCAATGGGAAGTAAAATCAAAGTCAAGAAATACTATAAAAGTCATGTCATTCAGCATAATATATTCAGTTTTCAAAAGGTGTTTATTATGGAGAAAATAACGAAGGGAGGGATTATTTTCGATTGTTTTAACCGATTGTAATATTTATCGAGGAATCGTCGATTGCAGATCCTGATCCAGCGGATGTGAGTGCTAGTAGCACTAGCGGTGCCTTGAGCTACAAGGTCGTCAAAGACACGTCCATCCGGGGAATGAAAAACTTTTTGACACGGTCGACTACGCATATACAGTTAAGCGAAGAACCAGACATTGCACTACCTGGCGTTGGCTGGCTCTCCGGTCCAGAAAAGTTAACTGTTCATTCACCGTCCGCCAAGTTAGACAGACTTTCTTGGAAGGACCCAGAGAGCACGTCCACCAGCCGAGTCTCGGTGCTGATGTTGTTGCGGCAATCACTCACCTGGCAAAGAAACGGGCCGACGAGCAGCCGTTTCGATCAGCTGGGGAGATCGTCGGAGACCTGGTGTTCGAATTCGTTCCGACCACACGCCCATGCCCAGCACTTCCAGCCATGGGAAGTATAGCTGCCAACGCCAATTACCACCGTAGACGCAACCGACCGCAGCACCCACAAGACCTGGCGTTCGCACTAAACAACAATCACATACCATGCAGACAACTTCCTTCGCCGGGACATCATCGTCGACGGGGCACGGCACCCACTCTTCGCCACGGATCTTTAGCTGGACCTGCTAGAGAAGGCGAATACGTGGTACGTCGACGCGACGTTCTACGTCGTCCGCCGTTTTCCCAGCTATTTACTGTTAACAGGTTTGTTCGACAAGATGGCTGTACAAAGCAACTCCCACTTGCAATGTGTGTCATGTCACGCCGACGCAAGAGTGCCTACACAGCGGTTTTCGGAGAATTGTCTGCCATGCTGCCACGTCGACGGGTGGCGCGCATGGTGCTCGACTTCGAGGACGCGACGTGGAGAGCTGCTCGGGTCGTCTTCCCAGCCATGGAGTTGAAGGGGTGCGCTTTCCACTTCACGCAGGCGATCTGGAGGCGCATCCAGGAGTGCGGTCTGCAAGTCCCCTACGCCAGTGACGACGGCACCTTCAAATTCCTTAGGAAGGTCATGGCGTTGTGCTTTCTCCCTGCGCAGCACATCACGCCTATCTTCCGCCGACTTGAACTGGAAGCGACAGACGCGCTGACTCCGCTTCTACAGTACGTCGGCCGTACCTGGATAGAGAGCAACATCTGGCCACCAGCATGCTGGAGTGTGTACTTCCAGTCCGTCCGAACTAACAACGACCTCAAAGGCTGGCACACTCGTCTGAACGCCAGGGGTCGTGCTCGGATGAACTTCTACATGCTGGTGGCGTTACTGTACGACGAGTCCAGCATGATCCCCGTCCAGGTGCGGCTGGTCTCCGACGGAAAGTTGCGGAGGCACCAGAAGAAGGTGTTCGTCGACCTTCAGCGGAAGATCTTCGGCTATTGGGAGGAATACGAGCGTGGCGACCGCTTTGCTTTTCAACTCCTCCGAGCACGTGCCCGCCTGTACGGTCCACGCGTGTAGAAAGATAGAGCTGGATTGTCGAGTTGTTGTAATACTGAGATGTATTCTGTATGGGTATTCAGTACCGATTGCATTTTTAACGTACAATAGTTTTAGGGGTGCATTTTTTGTGTTATTATTATTATCACTTATGTAATTTTTATAAAGAATATTATGTCTGTTTAGAAGTTTTTTTGTATTATAATATCAGTAACATTTTAAGCGCAGGTGAAGATTACATGATACCGTATCAAATAACACAAAGTGACACATATGATAGCAAGTATACTAATAAGCAAATATTGATCATGGTATACATTCACTTTCCTAAAATGCGTTAAAAATAGTAATTAACTCAGAATGCAACTTCAACATGAAATTCAACATGAAGGATGCTTTCGGGAAGGTGATATCGGCCGGGATTATCGGCAGACGATCGAGCTATAATAAGTGCTATAATGGTGTCAAACTTAAAGATACATATACCGATGATAAATCTTGATAAGGCACACGTAAAATGGATTGGACATCTGCGAGAGGAGTGCAACAGCGGGTTGATGGAGTGGAAGGAGTTCAAGCAATAGGATGGATTTGTGTATCGTGGTGAACTGGTTGCCTAAGATTGGTATTGGGAGGTAAAGGTGCCAACGTCGGATACAAGGAGGATCGAGTGCTGGAGAGAACATATGAAACAAAGGCTGAACGAGAACGTTCTCATAGAGTCAGCGGAGGTCTGGTGTAGAGGCAAACCGGGATTAAAGGTTGTGTTAATCAAGAGGGTGTGTGAAAAATACGTAGAAAGATGACAATTAAGCGGGAGAAGGCTGCCGAGGGAGAATAGAAAATGATACTCCGTGGGGTGCCACAGCCCAGTAGATAGAACATCGGACTCTCAATCGAGAGAATCCACATTCGAATCCCCCTGCTGCCGTTTCGAAACGTTGACAATTTCGTCCACCCCCATGTTGGTTCAGTTCACCGTGTTGCTGTAGTGGATATACGGCTACTACTCATGTTGGGTATAGGCCTATAGCCTGTAGGTCGTCAATGATTCTAGTAGGCACTGATCAACATAAAACTGCAGCCGATTTATAGGGGATTTCGCGCAAGCTTTATACAAATATATTCGTTAGAAATGTTTACGCGTCCCACTCTAACATTAAACTGAATTCTAAAGCGTCGGATCCGCGGGGGCTAGTGGGGCTGAGCCCCAATAGTTTTGTTGGTGGGGGAACTGGAAATAGGATTAGCCTCCCAGTATTTAGGGAAATGGGAATGCATTTCGATGTTTTCGTGAGTGTGCAAGGCGACGTACGGTAGTTTAATTGAGCTTGGGAAGGTGCAACTGGAGGTTTTTGGAGAGCCTCGGGGGTGCAAGTGGAGGTTTAATTTTGGTGAGCCTCAGTTTCCCGTGCACCCATCCACGAATATTCACCATGTTCCGATGGCAATGGAATTAACGTTTGAGATGTGCGAATGTCGAAGCAGCCCCTGAAACAAGTGGCTCGAGTCTAGGATAGCTAGGTCAATACAGAAAGGCCCACAAGTTACACTAATATAAGAATCAAAACAAAGCAGCGAGCATAAATCTATCGTGCCACATATTGGAATAGTCATTGTTAATTGTCGTCATAATTCCGTAGCCCTGGGCCTATGAGTAGATAAATCAATAGCCAGGCGATTACGTAATTAGCACACAGTAGTTCATTGACAACAGCTGTTGGGGAAAATGAACTTGAACCCTGACGCGGTCGCAACGCGGATTGTCTTCACTGTAGGGCTCAGCGCACTGTTAGTGTTCGCATTATCTAACGCATTCGCAGTTGATTACACTGGCTGATTATATAACAAAGTCGGAGTTTTGTCTTTGTTTCTGTTAGGTCAAGCAGCTAGGTCACTTTGTAAGGCTGTGAACTGTCTGTATACATAACAACGTTTATTTGACCACACGTAAGTACACAGCATCCCAAGGCAGCATTGTTAAGAATCGTCTAATGACAAAGGACGTGGGTACACCAAAGGACGTCCGATAAAAAAAATGCATCAAACGACTCGTCTACTACAATGGAAATGGCAGTGGATACCACGTTCCCTCTATCGGGCTATATGGGGACCAGCAGGAGAGCACACACCATATAGTGTCGGTCCGATTCGCCAGAGGGCGCCAGATGTCGACGCGCTGCTGGCGTCGTACAGAGTTGACCGATTTCCCTTTAAGAACATAGCCTTCAATGGCGGCGGTGTGAAGGGGATTGCTCACACGGGAGGCGTACGGGTGGGTAGCATTTGTACCTTACCTTGAATACGAATTATATGAAATGCTGGCAATCGTTCACTCACTGTAATCACTGTTCGCATGTGACATCACCCCCTGATCAGAAGGGCTCGTAGTCGTAGCTGGGGTCGATTACACACTCATGATTACGATTACACTGCCTTGGGAAAAGTCGATTACGATTACACACTTGGAAAACAATTATTACGATTATGATTACAGTTCTCTGATTACGATTACAATTTTTTGGATCAGTCTTCATTCCTCAATTTTTATAGTATGTATCATGATATGTGTAATGAAATATGTTGTAAGCAGAATGTACATCATGTACATCATGTACATCATGTACTTGCACATATCTAGCCTCGATTATCCTGGCGCCGTGAGGTGGCCAATGTTACTGGTAAGGGGCTTTACCCTAGATTCGGGTAGAGACGATGATTGGCTCTCAGGCCAACTATGAAATAACAAATTAAATAAGGATACACTTTTATTAGATAATACTATACTATAACAACTATTCAACATTAAACTTATATTTTGAAACATGTCACACAAATAATAAACCGACATTAAACTTTTTTCGTAGTTTAGTACCTTTTAATCACATGCATATTCACTGGGTGGCAGCTCTCATGGCTGCATGTCGAAGATTCCGTATTGACTTGCTTTGCTTATGCTCGAGCAGAAACAAAAGACTACATGTGAATAAGCATGATATAAATACCAAATAAGGACAAATTTAACTAAGCAAAGTGCAATCGATGTCTTACGCAATGGTCGGACTGCTAACTAATATATGTAGTCGCCAAAGTACAACCAAAACGTGCTGATCTTCGTGGCTAAATCGGTAACGTGTAGAGCTGCTATTTTTAGGGTTCACATCCCGCAGAGTACTCGAAACTTTTGTTTGTGTTCAGTTAGTTTAAGATTCATTTTATTTTGTATAATACTATTTCAGGCACTATTTCGTAATTTCATTTCGTTATCGTAAACATATATAATATATAAACATTCTGGGTGATAGACGTGCTAACTGGCAGTGAGCAGTTAAAACACGATTCAGAGCCAGACTATCTTCCTGGCGAAGTCACGCAGCCAGGAATATAGATAAGCACAAGTAGAGCCACATTGTCATTGTTCTATCTATAGCTCTAATATTCTAAACATGTGACTAACTACACTTTTCAGTACAACAATGTCATCTGTGCAGTTGACCAACTGTAGGCATTTCACAATTGTATTTCAAAGGGTAGGCTGCAGGCATGGCTGAATACAACCACTAGATTTAATCCTGTAGAAGGATTTGTGCAGACATGCCTAACATTCCGGATTGTCCGGAATCATTCCGGAAATACACCTAAAATTACGGTATTACGGCGAGGGACGAAAATGTTATGGATTCTTTCGTTGTCACAATGAGCGTCAATCACATCTGTACTCCTCAAATTTAGCTTCACTTTATTCAACAGGTGGCAGCATCTATACGCTGCTTGTTGTGATGTGGTTTTTCATTCGCTGCTTCTGGTCGTAATCTGACCAATAGGAAACAGCGTTACGACAAATTCTCATTTCCGCGCTCATGGCGCTCAAACAAAACGAAGTTACGACTCACGCGGCATGAAATGATGCCGGGGATCGAAACGACAACACTACCAGCCAAGAAGAACCGTGTACTGCAAACGTTTATAACAGCATGCACGCATACATGGCCCGTATTGTCAAGTTTAAAGAAGGGGGTCGGCTTTATATATTGCCGGATACGCGGCATTTATTTTCCTATTTCACATGGTCACTGGTGGCCGGGATAATTGCAGGTACTGACTACGTCGTTAGACTAGTACTAGTGACAGAGTAGTGGGTGTTGTACTTGTAGTGTTAGGCCAACTGACTGTACTCAGACTTAGTGTATTTATTGAGTTTAGTCTATCATTTACAGCCTATAATACAGGGATGGGCTTATATACTAGAGTAGAGTAGACTAGTCTAGACGATGTCGATGACTAGCGTAACGTAATGGTTTTGCCGTCCCCCGGCATAACTGTCTTTGATCTAGTCAAGCTACTATACTGTGTAGTCTATAGCCTGGCCCTAAGTATACCGGTTACTAATATTAATCCTAATGACACCATAAATAAACAATGACGTGATGCATTGTTATAATTTGTCAAGTTTTTGTAGTCAGCATACTGTTTTTGAAATTTACATAAAATCAGAATTACAATGTGTATAGACTCATTTACATTACAATTACGCTTCTTCACGTTTGATTTCCATCAATGCTGGTTATGAACATCTACCTTACCTTGTTAACTGAACACTTCAAAACACCTCAGTTTATTAGAGACAATTATGTTTGGGTGCAACTATCGTCATAGTCACAGTATCAAAGTATTACTGACAGTGGTGTTCTTTTCGTGACAATATCTGACACGGTTCTGAACTATTACTGACAGCAGGCCTATATTCCTGAAAATCAGTGTAAATGGGAAGATGGATTACTGACAGGAAGGGTTTGGGGTAGGCAGGTCTGTTTGTGTGATTTTGAACAAAAACTAGCAGTAAGAAACCAATAGAAGTAAATTGCAATTAGCCATGGTTCAGATATGGCCAGGCCAGATCTGAACCAGGCATATGAAAACTCTTCTGACAAACTGAATAAAGCCAAAGGATTAATCCTTCAGAAGGATCTGTGCAAACACTAGCAGTGACTGGCCAGTGAGCAGTGAGATACCAATAAAAGTAAATTGCAATTAGCCATGGCCCATGTGATGGGATTGCTGACCAGTGCACCAGAGTTTCTGTGATTATTAACTTATAAATGGTTTCTATTCATGAATGGTTGCATGCGAGGATTTTGTTGACGGAGGTAGATCGTAGAAATTGGTGGTGCAGAAAAGTTGATAAACAAGTGGAATTACTGATTGATAAGTATTATTCTTGCCTTAATATAATTCATAAAGTAGCAGTAAACATATATTTAGTAGCAGTTGTGCTTAAAGTTAGTTAGATAAAGTATTTTACAACACTTTAGTCTAGTGAGTGATAATAGGATAAGTTAGCCTACGATAAGTTTGTAAACAAGATTTAACAAACCTCATTATGTGGTAGAATATATAGGTGATAAAGTAACAAACATAAACTACTTACGTAAGATAATATATGTGTAAACCAGTACCTGCTAGACATTTGGATTAAATAGATTTGTTGTTAAAATTAAGCATTTGCGATAACTGGGCGAACTAAGTTTATGTAGCTAGTGTCCCACGTATTCGCTAGGGCGCGGTATAATCCAAATAAATAAGGCAGTCTAGCGTAAATATTATAATTGATTGTACATGTATTTAAATTAGGTCATTACCGGTAACGTTAGCATTTCTGATAGGATAGATAGTCAGCTGTGACTATAACCAAAAACTGTAACTGAAATAAACCAGGCAATCTTACGTAAAGTATAACGAACAGTAAACAGTCTTCTTAAAGACTACACAGACGGTGAATAGTGTAAACACAGTTGACTAAACTATTTTAAATGGCTAATTAGATTATTATTATTGAATACATTCTGATATGGCGGCTTGCAAACGGCAAGTCAAAGCAAAGAGACACTTGGTGTGCGACGACTGCCACAGTTGGGTGGGTTTTGCCCTATCCGGCTGTGGGAAGTCATGGGCAGAGACCAAGGAAGAGGGATTCACCTTTCAGTGCGTGGTGTGTTGGAAGGTGGAATGTTTGGAGAAGGAGGTAGCTAGGTTGGTAGATTTTGTGAAGGGGATGGAGACGAGAATCAGCAAGGAGACAGATGGAATTGAGAGAGACGACAGGGAGAGAGTTGGGAAAACTGTGAGACTGAAGGAGCAGAGTAGTGGCAACAAGACCGAGGAAAGGAGACTGAGAGGAGGGAATGTGATCGGAGGGGAAGAAATTGGAGGATCGACGGCAGGAAATGTGACAGGCGTGAAGGTGACAGGGGAAAAACAGACTATAAAGAAAGAGGTAGGAAGAAAAAGAGTCGGGAGAGGAGAGAAGGAAATGCAATGGGAGGAAAGGAGACGGGAAGAAAGGAAGTGAGAGTAAATGTGACAGAAGAGAAGTTCGGAGGGACGATGACAGGAGGAAAGGTAACAAGAGAAACATCGTCAGGAAAGAATGGAACGGACGGGATTGCGACAGCAGAGCAGAAGACAGGGGAACAAGACTACAACCAGACATATGCAAAAACGGAGAAGGAGCTACTCTGAGGCAGTGATTGAGGGGCAATGAGAAAAGAAAGTGTGTTTATGGGCGACTCTATTCTGAGAAAGACAAATAAGACACTAAGCGAAGGGGGGGACGTAGTTGTTTGTTTGCCGGGGGCTAGGATCGAACATGTGACTGAAAGGGTAGAGAAGGTTTTGGGGCATGGCAAGGGAGGGTCTATACTAGTACACGTAGGGACAAATAATGCTGACCGAGAGGGAACAACTGGAATAGTACAGACGTACAGATATTTAGTGAGGAAGTTAAAGAAGACAAGATTCGAACATAATATTCTATCAGGAATTTTGCCAGTAATGGGAGGAAGGGGGCCAACATATAGAAACTGCAAGAGGGTGGAGATCAACGCACTAGTTGAGCAGATGTGTAAAGAAGAGGGGTTGGATTCTTAGATTTATGGGGATACTTTGTTGGGAGGGAAGATATGTACATGAGAGGTGGCCTGCATCTAAGTAGAAAGGGGGCAGCAGTTTTCTCAGAGAACTAGCTGCAATCTGTTGACAGTGGGACAGGCTGCATTTATTTAAACTATATTCGCAGGGGGGATTCACAGATAAGCCTGAAACTGGAGGCATAGATAAAGACCGCAGAAATAAATCAGCAAAGAACATCGTGGGAAACTGTTATGAATCAGGTTATAAATGCGTTTGTTTAAATGCAAGTAGCATAGTAAACAAAAGAAGTGAACTAAACATTATGGTAGAAGATATTGACCCTCACATAATAGGTATAACCGAATCATGGGCCACAACTGATACTTATCAGAAGGTGTGCCATGGTCAGACTGCACGATTTCTTCGCACTCCTCGATTTGGGGGTGAGAATGTAAGAGAAATGCTCTGAAAGGTCCCGTGTTTTTGCTGAAGTGAACAAGGTCGACTAGTGGACACTCAGGAACGCGGTGGGTGTTAAATTGTGATATTTTCTTGAGCTTGCACGCCGGTAAAATATATCGGATCGTGTAACAACCATATTGTCGCCCACGACACGCTCAAAACCGCCAACGTTTGCTGCTTAGCCTGTGATTAGACCCTACTATTGCGTAACAGACAACCACCAGCAACAATGAGCAAGAAGAGACCGACCTCGACCACCGTTGAACTTGTAGAACAAATCAAGCTAGCGCTAAGTGACGATGACGTAATCGCGGCCCTTGCTACCCGGATTGCTACAATAGTTGCTGACAAAATAAATAGAAGGCTCGAAAATCTTGAAAAGGAGTTGACAGACAAGGATGCACGAATTGAACAACTTGAGCAAGCTGTTGATAATCTGGAGCAGTACAGCCGTCGGTCCTCGGTACGCATTACAGGAATAGTTGAAAACAAAGACGGTGAACAAATTGATAAGATTATCACTGACTTGTTTAACGATATGGACATGCCATTAAAAATGGACCATATCAACAGGGCCCATAGGATTGGGCCAAGAAAATCCGCCACAAACAAAAACCACTCGCGCCAAATAATAGTCCAGTTCAAAGACTATAAATCGAAGAATGACTTCATTAAAGCTCGAAAACGGCTACGCACTAAACGATCAAATGTCTACATATCGGAAGATCTCACCCAGAAGAGAGCAAGACTACTGTTCTTGTGCCAAACATTAAAGAAACAGCACAAGATTCTCGACTGTTGGTCGTATGATGGACTAAATGCACTGTAATTGCGTTGGACATTGGCCCAAGTCACGGTGGATATTTTATATCTCTAGTCGGCCTATCATGGTGCTTGTTCACATAGGGACTGTACCATTCATGGACTCATTCATGGACACCTTCGTATTCTACATATGGTTCGTGTTTTATTTAATTACTCATATATACTTTATTACTATATGTTATCGATACATATCATGTATTCTAACTAACCTACTACAACTTAACAGATGTCACATAACGTTGTTTTTTATAAAACGGTCTGTAAATGTTATATGCAGCTATAGAAGCATTATTGTGTACCGTGTGAATATGTATGTATATACTGCATTTCATTGCTATGAGCCAATTACGTAATACTACCTTAGGTGATGTACAAGATTATGAAACTGGCAATGCTGCAATGCGGAATATAGATCCCGATTGTAATTTACTCACAACAGATAGCTTTGTAAATACTAAATATTATCTTGAGGATGATATAAATGAAGTTATAACAAGAAATAATATCTCTGATGAAGAGTTTTCACTTATGCATTTAAATATCCGTAGCTTGCCAAAGAACATTAGCAAATTGGGTGATTTCTTGTCACTGATCGATAACAGGTTCTCGGTCATCGGTCTAAGCGAAACTTGGTTACATAATGACAATCTTGATCTGTATGAATTGCCAGAGTACAAAAGTATACATTTGACTAGGCCCTCCAAGAAGGGAGGTGGTGTATCCTTATATGTTCGTAAGTCCCTTGAGTGTACTGAATTACCAGAAATGAGTGTCATAACTGAATATCTGGAATGCGTTTTTATTGAAATCAAGACTCGGTCTAAGACATGCAATAACAAAACAACTGTAGGTGTTGTCTATCGACCACCTAATACAAACATTACTGCTTTCACAGAACATGTTATCAATATTATACAAACTCTCAATGTTGATAATAAACAGTGTTACATAATGGGTGACTTTAACATTAATCTACTTAATTATGATAGTCACACGGAAACTCAAGATTACATAGATGCAATGTTCCAACAGGCATTTATACCCCTTATCAGCAAGCCTACTAGAATAACAGCAACAACTGCCACTGTCATCGATAATATATACAGCAATGATTTAATTGGTGCAAATTATCAATTGCATGGAATAATATATACAGATATTTCTGACCACCTACCAATATTTTTGCTCACTAAACATACTGATAGCACAAAGGTAGAAATGACAATAGCGACTAGATTATATAATGCGCAGACTACTGCTACATTCAAAGAGAGTATAGATAAAATATGCTGGGATGACGTTTATGCATGCAGAGATCCACAACAATGTTATTCTGTATTCATTAATGAGATATTAGTTGCATACAATAATTCATTTCCGTTAGCTAACACAACTATTAGGAAAAGAAAACATAAACCGTGGATTACTATGGGACTCCGACACTCCATTAGAACTAAAAACAAATTGTATATGTATTACTTGAAAAAACCGACTGTCTTCAATGAAACTAATTATAAAAGATATAGAAATAAAATAAATTGTCTTATTACTGTAGCAGAAAGAGAATACTATCGACATGAGCTTCAACAGCACAAGGGTAATTTAAAAAAAACCTGGATAGTCTTAAAGAGTATTATAGGAAGGAAGGAAGCATTTTTATCTAATGACAAATTACTAATTGACGGTAAATTAACAAAAAATAAAAAATGCATAGCTGATACATTTAATGAATATTTTACAAGTATAGGTCCAGAACTGGCTGATAAAATACCAGTCATATCAGAGAGACCTGATGAATACCTCCAAGGAGTCTATAAAAATTCAATGTATTTGTCGCCAACCACACCAGATGAGATAAAGGGAATTATTAAGAATTTTAAAAACTCTAGTCCTGGATGGGATGGCATAAAACCTATTATTGTCAAACAGGCCTTCTCCAACCTACTTGATCCTTTAAGTTACATTGTAAATTTATCATTTGATCAAGGATATGTTCCTGATCAACTAAAAATAGCTGATATAGTTCCTGTTTTTAAAAATGGCGATACATCATTAATTAATAATTACAGGCCTATTTCTGTCTTGCCTGTATTTTCAAAGGTTTTTGAAAGATTAATGTACAATAGATTAATGAATTACATAATGAAACATAACATCTTGTCTAATTCCCAATTTGGATTTAGGAAAGGATATTCTACTGATATGGCTATTTCACTGCTAATTGACAAAATTAGTAAGGCAATTGATACCAAAGAGCACGTAATTGGGTTATTTCTGGATTTAGCCAAAGCCTTTGATACCGTTAATCATAATATATTATTGAGAAAATTAACACATTATGGAATCAGAGGAAATATACTCCAATGGATTCGTAACTTTTTAAGTAACAGACAACAACGAGTAAAATTCTATGGAACAAAATCTTCCCTTAAAAACATAACATGTGGTGTTCCGCAGGGTTCAATTCTGGGACCTTTACTCTTTCTTATCTATATAAATGATTTATCTACTTTATCTGACTCAACGTTTACCATTATGTTTGCTGATGACACGAGCATCTTTATACAAGGCAACAATATAGATGAAATGGAAAATGTTTTGAACTCTGAAATAAAAAAACTATCTTTATGGCTTAACATTAATAAACTTTCTTTGAATATACAGAAAACTCACACAGTGACCTTTAGTAATACGATCAGTATAAGAGAGAGGTGTAATAACATTTGCATAGACGGCATACAAATTAACACTGTACATGAGATAAAGTTTTTGGGTTTGCTTATAAATAATACATTGAATTGGAGCACACACATTAAATATATATCAAATAAAATTTCTAAGAATATTGGTATTATAAAAAAGGTGACAAACAAATTAGATAACAAATCATTGTTAAACCTGTATTACATGTTTATATACCCATATATTACTTATTGTAATGTCGTCTGGGGAAGGGCCCCGAATATATACCTTGCTAAAATTCATTTACTCCAAAAACGAGTTTTGCGTGTAATAAGTCATGTAGGATTTATTGAACATACGCAGCCTTTATTTACATCTTATCAAATAATGAATATTTATGACGTAAATAAATATTTATGCTGTATTCTAATGTACAAGCATAATAGGGGTATGTTGCCAGATATATATCATGATGTATTTGTCCTGCAAATATCCACACATAAATATAATACAAGACAGGAAGTAACATATAAAATACCATTCTGCAAGACTAATTGTAGACAACTGTCTTTGGCTTATGTTGGTCCTAAAATCTGGAATACATTTATTACAAATAACTATTTACAATATTGTACATCTATTCATATGTTCAAACAAAGGACCAAGCGTCTAATTCTAGCAAACATATGCTAAATGCTGCTTTAATGAAATTTTGTCATGTTAAGATGTACCCTGTGTTCAGTGTTAGGTACTCGTATAATGTTGTCGTGTTAAGATGTACCTGGTGTTCAGTGTTACGGTACTCGTGTAATGTTGTCATGTTAAGATGTACCTGATGTTCAGTGTTACGGTACTCGCATAATGATGTCATGTTAAGATGTACCTGATGTTCAGACTTACGGTACTCGTATAATGCATTATTAAATAAATTGTTAGTTTATTATGAAGATTTTTTTTTTTTTTTTTTTTTTTAACACGAATCATAGATTTCATTGCATATATGACATGAATAAGGAACACAAGCAATGTGTTGCTTCGTTCCATTTGATACGTAATGTATACATGTTTCATGTTACTGCTACATCTGTGATATACTTAACATTATGTATCAATAAAGATTATTATTATTATATCAGATGCCGAATTGGGACTAACAGGCTATGTAATGTTCAGGAAAGTTAGAATAGGAAGAAGGGGAGGTGAAGTTATTTTATATGTTAAAGAATCTGTCCAGGCTTATGAAATAGAATTAGAAAGAGAAACAGATTGCGAAGAAGCTGTTTGGTGAAACATAGTTACAGGAAACTCAACGTTAACGGTGGGGTTAGTTTATCGAAGTCCAAACATAAGTGTAGAAGAGAACAAAAAAGTACAAATCGCCATAAGGGAAGTTAGCAAACGGGACTGTATTATTATGGGAGATTTTAACCATGGTCATATGCAATGGAAATCTCTACAGAGTACGGGGAGTGAGGACCACAAGTTTTTAGTTTTAGTACAAGAAAGGTTTCCTTTCTCAACATTGGGTGAGAATGTGTTAGACATAGTTTTGTCCTCATACAATAAATTAGTTGACAATGTCAAAGTATGTGAGCCACTGGGAAGTAGTGATCACAACCAGATACATTTTACCATCAAAGTAAAATCAGAAAGAAATAATAAAAAGCAGTTCAGGAGAAATTTTCACAAAGAAAGATATAAGGAAATGAGGAAATATGTCGCAAAGGTAGACTGGAACAACACACTCAAACATAAGTCAGCAACAGAATGCTGGAATATCTTAAAGAATGAAATAGAGTGCATCGTCGATAAATTTGTTCACTTTAAAAAAAGGGAAACGGTCCAGAAAGAAATACTTATCGAAAGAAGCCATTAAAAAAATTAAGTATAAACAAATGATGTGGAAGTCATATAGATGTAGTGGAAATGATGAAGACTATAACAGTTATAAAGAAGCACTTAACCAAGCTACAGCTGAAATTATAAATTTAAAGAGAAGCAATAAAAAAGCCTATCGGTGTTTACCAGGGAAGATACATGTTCACTACCAGTACCAGAGGCTAAGTTCAAGGGGGCGGAATCAGACTATTTAGGACAGTTAATTGTAACCCCAGAAATGGTAGCTAAGAAAATAAGGGCAATGAAAGATAATAAATCACCTGGAGTTTATGGGATTCCACACAAACTACTATTGGAAATTGTGTGGAAGACTACAACATTTATAAAGAAGCACTAAATCAAGATACAACTGAAATTCGAAGAGAAGCTACGAACAAAAATTAGCATGTAATATAAAACAAGACAGCAACAGTTTTTATACATATGTTCGGAGCAAACAGAAAGTTCAGGATAAGGACGGTCCTCTAGAAGATAGTGCTGGAAATATAATATCGGAGGGATTCTTAATGGCAGAATACCTGAATGAGTACTTTAGTTCGATGTTTACCAGGGAAGATATTAGTTCACTGCCAGCACCAGGGACGGAATCAGACTATTTAGGACAGTTAATTGTAGCTAAGAAAATGGTAGCTAAGAAAATTAGGGCTATGCAAGATAATAAATCACCTGGAGTGGATGGGATTCCGTCCAAATTACTTTTGGAAATCGTAAAACAAATTAGCATACCACTTGCAACAGTTTTCAACTGGTCATTAGAAGAGCGAGTGGTTCCTTTAGAATGGAAATAAGCAAACATTATACCGTTATTTAAAAAAAGGTTCCAGAAACAAGTCAGATAACTACAGACCAGTGAGTTTAACGTCAATGATTTGCAAATTATTAGAAAGACTAATTAAAGATCAGATGGTGGATTTTCTTGTTAAACATAACTTGTTAAACCCATCTGAACATGGGTTTCTAAAAGAGACGTCATGCTTAACAAATATGTTATGTTTTTTGGAAGATATCACTAAGTTGGAAGACGAGGGATCACCAGTAGATATCATCTACTTAGATTTTCAGAAAGCTTTCGACAAAGTGCCACATCAAAGATTACTGCTTAAACTAAAGGTCCATGGCATAGGAAATGGCTTAATTAACTGGAAACAAATGGCTAATTGACAGAAGACAACGGGTAGTAGTTGATGGGGAGGCTTCAAAATGGAAATCAGTTTTGAGTGGGGTACCACAGGGATCAGTACTGTAACCTATATTATTCTTAATATATATCAACGATTTGGACGATGATATAACAAGCAAGGTGTTGAAATTTGCAGATGATACAAAATTGTTTAGAAGGATTAAACGTGATGAAGATAGACAGCATTTACAAGATAATCTTGACAGGATGATAAAATGGTCTGAAAAATGGCAAATGTTGTTCAATTTTGGGAAATGTAAATGCCTCCACACAGGACATGGGAACGAAGATGTACAATATACAATGAGAGGTTCTGTACTAAGTACTACTGTAAAAGAAAAGGACTTTTTAACCATTAGTGCTGATATGAAGGTTTCAGAGTAGTGCGGTATTGCCGCTTCAAAGGGAAATCACATCCTTGGATTAATTAGGCGAACTATAACGTATAAAGAAAAAGAGCTAATAATACCGCTGTACAAAACAATGGGCCTCATTTAGAATATTGTACTCAAGCGTGGAGGCCATATCGCAAGGACATACATATGCTAGAAAGAGTACAGAGGAGAGTAACTAAAATGATATAAAAACCAAGGGATCTTAGTTACAAAATACACCTTAAAATGTGGTTTAACAACACTAGAGACCATGAGATTGAGAGGAGATCAGCTAGAAGTGTTTAAAATATTGAATGGTTATACAAATATTGGTAGAAATGTTTTTTCTTTTTTTAGAAGGACATGAAGTTACATTAGTAAATGAGCAGTGTAGATTAGATATGAGAAAGTTCTCATTCTCACAAAGGACTGTAAATGAATGGAGCATATTATCTCCTGATTGTGTTGGTGTTAATAGCATGAATATGTTTTAAAATAAAATCGACACATACCTTAAAAGGGCGGGATACATGTAGATAAACAATATTGGACTCTCGATAAGCCAAAAGGCTTCCTTGTCCACCTGCCATCTAGAGTTAAATTTCTGGTTGGCAATCTTATTAAATCTTGTTATGTATGTATATATATATATATATAATATTCTGATGGTTGATAGTGCAAGACCCCTACTGGGGCCTCGCCCACTAGTATGGTTGGTCGGTGGTTCTTGTTTGGTCTCAGGGTGGCTGGCTTCACATTATCTGGAGTGGAATAAGGGTGTGTTTTGCTTGGATTGGGTTTGGGATGGAATGGATGGGAAAGGGTATAGGTGGGTGTTTGGGTGGGGGCAGGGAGGCGGGGCTGTGTTGTCTATGGGAGGTACCTGAAGGGTGCAGCTGTCAGGTCAATACCCTGCATTGCACCCTTAAAGGCGTCCAGGATGAATGTGTTACAGGGGAGTATGTTCCACTGTGCTATTGTTCGGGGAAAGAAGCTGTAGGTGTAGTAGTTGTGGGAGGTGGATATTTGTATGGGTGGTTGGATCTTGTTTGGCGGTGTCCGGGCTCGATGTCTATGAAATTGTTCGCGATATTGTACATAAGGGAAAGCATGGCCTCAGCCCTCCTCTGTTCTAGGGTTGGCCAGGAGAGGGCAGAGGCCAAGGCAGCCCCAGATACTTCCCAGCTGTAGTTATGAGCCACAAATCTTGCTGCCCGGCCCTGGACCCCCTCCAGACAGTTGATGTTCCGAATGGTATGTGGGTCCCATACCGAGCAGCAATACTTGAGGTGTGGGCAGACCAGGCTCTGATAGGCATAGCTCTTGATGGACTGGGGAACAGACTTTAAGTTTCTCTTGATGAATTCAAGCTTGCTGTTTGCTTTACTGACTATCTTGTTGATGTGTGGGTTCCAGGAAAGGTTGTGTGATATGTCTATCCCGAGGTGTGTTGCTACTGGTATTGCTCTGAGTGTTGTGCCATGTATTTTGTATGAGCTATTTGTGGGTAATTTTGATTTGGTGAAGTGCATTACTTCACATGTGGAGGGGTTGAAGGCCATTTGCCAGTTTTGCTCCCACTCGATGTCATCGAGGTCATGCTGTAGGTTGTCTTGGTCAGTCTGGTTATTGATTTTCGGGTAGAGCAAGGCGTCGTCAGCGAAAGGTTTCAGGGAATTTCCAAGAAAAATAAAGGTGGGCATGTCATTAATATAGAGAAGGAAAAGGAGGGGGCCTAGGACAGTTCTCTGTGGGACTCCAGAGCTCACGTATATCTGACCTGATTTGCACCCTTCTACCAGCACTTCTTGTGATCTATTTGTCAGAAAATGTTTAATCCAAAGGTGGGTGCTGCCTCTAATGCTAGGCACACACCAGCCGATTTTCGGCACACACCAACCGACTAGTCGGCGTAAAAACCGTCGGCCGACAAATGTTGAATCGGCGGTCGGCGTTAATCGGCAGTCGGCGTTAGATAAGGAGGTATCCGGTAACAAGTCGGTGCATATCCGATGACGAGTCGGCTGATGTGTGCAGGTTTTTTGTTATAACACGACGGTCGGCGGTAACTTGGCCAATAAGAAATCATGGCGCGATCATGTGATAGTCCTCGATACAAGTCAAGGCTAAGCCCGGCGTCTTTTTTGAGTTTTCAAACCATTTCGCTTTCGGCCCACATGCTTTCATTTTTTAATTTCACATTTTACTGACCTGGCGGGTAACCAACGTTTCACAAAGTGATAGGTTATTTTTTATCCTATTGCCATTGACCATTATCATTTTTTTCGCTTGTTCATAAAACAGGCACCACAAATAAACTTAATTTCCACCTGACTTTGTAAGTTTGTTTCACGCTTCCGACAGGAATCGCCATTTTGTTTTGTGAAAAAACGCTACCTCTGGTGGCGCCGCTACCGGCGCATATATTAAGCCTAAAGGGGAAATGAAATGCAGCTGTTTCATGCTACATATTGAAATATATACTATATAAGTATACATTAATGGTAACAGAAACGTCCTCATTTATAAGACAAACTAAAAAAACTATTTTGTTCGATGCCTAAATCGTCGCTATAGAACACTGCGTATCGCCATCTTTGTTCCAAACGAGTGGTTTGATTTACTCCTATCTAATCCATGTTAAATTTCGGTTTTTTTTTGTTTACTTCATTAGTAGACATTTATGTGCGAAAACAAAGATATGGTGCCCTATTATACACGATAGGTGTTCTATAGGTCAACAAATAATTTGTATACGCGTTCGAAATAAAAAGGTGAAATTACATGGCAACGATTTATAACCAATGAAAACATTGTTAACGTCGCACTTCCCGAACGAAGATTTTCGCTGCCAGAAGGGGGCGGGGCTCTCAAAGCAAATGTCAGAATATTGGATGCGCGCGCATACCGGGACTATTTTTCATTTGTTGTTGATTTTGGTAGCTCGACGAGTTATTAAAACTGATTTTTAAAACTTCCGTATCACTTTGGAGAAAATGGATACGGCAGATGAAGACTCTAGTTTGACTTGTCACTCGGAAATTACGGTTGGTACGGTTGACACACACAAACGGCCTGTGCCATTCGGGTTTCACCAAGTCACCAGGTCCGATATGTCCGGCCCCGGGTCAGTTGTGGGAGTCGGACAGTGACAGTTGGTCTATCGAGGACGAAGACGTTACGCGACTTAATAATTTCGCATGGTGTTTGTGTGGACTATGTCTATGACGACTTCAAAACGGTTTGCACCAACGCCACGGGCAACAGGGCGGTGTTGGAACTTGGAAGTCGGTCTGTTGTCATTGTATGATTTGAGTGCAGCTTCCTTGATTCGACCAATAGCTAGTAGGTAAGTATAGTTAGTAAGTACTATGTAGTTCAACAGGTATTGAATAATTATTCTAGCAGTAACTATTTCAGACTTAAATAGAGCAATTATACTTGTTCCCACCTCAAATGTTCAGGTTCATTCTGTCTTCGTAAAATACTATGTCTATGATTTTCTTCAAACCATTTTTGATAATTTTCTTAATAAACATACTGTTATTCTTGACAGGACGTGTGCATCTTTTTTATACAGTTGTTTAATTCCCTATTTAAAAGTGTTCAAGCAACTTGCTTAATTTATATAAAAATGTAGACAAATTCCACTCTACCATACAATAGATGTATAATCAGGACATTGTGCAATGTATTATTGATACAAAAATATTTTAAGTGGAGTTTTTAATATAATAAAAATATTATATTATGTGTGTATGTTATCAAGACCACATCATGAAATATAGTCTTACAATCATAATTATTACAGCCCTTCACAAACAAATGAACCAATTCACTGAATTCATGATGTGATATTGATAAAACACACAGTTGTGCCAGTATAATAATAATTAGAAGATAACGGTTGTTTATTATCAACTAATACAAATAAATTTACTTTCAGAACATATCGATTGATTCGATTAACCGCATATCGTCACTTCACATTGTGGTCAAGGGGAGATTTAGAAAAGGCAACAGACATGTTATACCAGCCTGTGCTGTATCCAGAAGCGAATGGGGTTTATGAAAATTTCAGCTATTGACATTGCACTATACAGGTGAGTGTACATTGAAAATAAAATCCCTGAACAAGTAAGATTAGATTGACCAAAAGGTAGAATGAATTACTCGGTGCCTTCTTATCCCATTTTTTGCAACAACAATGTGATCTGTAGTGTCTTGCATGTCCCCGTTCATAATTTGATTTGTAATACTGAAGCCAACATGAAATATATCAACAGTTTATTCATATGGAGAAACAATTCACAAATAAATAAGACTACATGGCAGACTGTGCCAATGCATTAGTCAAATTCACACACCAGTTTTCAATGTTTCTTTCAGTTGATTCACTTCACACTGACATATTTTAATCTAACTGTATTACAATTTGGGTCTGTGTCAGTCCTGTGCACATATAGTACATCAATAAGTAACATGTTTATTGATGATATGGGCCATCATCATGATCAAATATTGTGACCAACAAAATTAATACATAATTTTACACATTTGTGGGTTTCAACACTAGGGGTATCTGTCAAGAAAACAAGTACTTATTATTCAAAATACAGATTCAAAACTTGTAGTACGAGTTTCAAAATCTATCAAGTGCCTCCAAATGGATTTATCTAGATTTATTGCACTATATAAGTGTTCTTATTATTATTAAGTACTTTTTGAGATGTTAGTTTGTGACAATGAAGTATAAATATATATAAACACAATCTTCTAGCTGAATCCTTTGCTGCTTCATTATTTTGTAGTACACTTTAATAATACTGGCTAAACGTACAAATTAAACAAAAAATATATATTTTGTTGTAAGATGGCACTTTACTTTTACTAAACTTGATGGCAACAGTCCAGTTTTAATGACAATGGCCCTTATCATTTTTGTGACACACGTCTTAGAAGCCACATTAAACGTGTACAGTGAGTCATATGAACAAATACATGTACAGTTCAGTGTGATGTTTGAGAAATGGTGGTCTGTTGAAAAAATAAACTCACTATAAGTAACATGTTTGGACGTCGTTAAACTATTCCAGTAAATTACATATACCCAAAGTTCCCTACCTCGAATAGTGTCTAATAAAACACATTGCATACCACAACTAGGATACAAGCTTTCAAGTGGATGTTCCTTCCATTAGGAAGCCCTATACAGTATTGAGAATCCACTTTGCCTAAAACTCTCTATTTCTGCCAGTGATGTTCAAACAATGTTATTTAAGCATAGAAATCTATTGTCATTTGAAATTGGATGGTGTATAAATTTGGTGGCACTAAACCAAATTGATATGGATACAACTAGTTTTCCGTAAAGCGGGTTCTTTGCTTTGCCACAGCCTCCTCTTTTCCTGGTTTTTCGATGCCAGCATGCTCTGCTAGAGTTACCTCGTTACTCGATGTTGCAACTTGGAGCACACTTCGCAGCTTTGGGCCACTCGTGCATCTAGCTGCAATGCCCTCTAGAATTTCTCCTCGGAAGCTATAGTCCTTTGACGCCATCACTTTCTTCACTTCATACCCAGCAGACTTTGAATACTGCAGCTGATACCATAGCTTTTTGTCTGCTGTTTTCATCATTTCCTGCTGATTGGACAAATGATAAATATAAAATAACTATAACAATAGAAATATCTGAAGAATAACTGGCTATAGCTGTAACATGCACAAAGTAAACCAAACATCTTGCTTGTGTGCTCTTTCCCTTGAAATGAAACGGCTAATGTCATATTTTAATCGGTTCCGAATTCTGCCATCCTTTTCAACTTCCAGTGAATTCCATTTCCATAATACATTCAAATATTTATTATTTAATCATATATATACCGGTATATATATAATTTATATATAATGATGTTTATATATTTATTATATTATATATGGATAAGTTTATATTTCAATAAGCAATTCCAAAGCATACCATTCCAATTCCATTTATATATAATTAAACAATTCAAGTAACAGTATTCCTAACATTGTTTTGTTATTGAGTACAGGCAGGGATTTTCAGTCATTTCAGATTATTTCCTAATGCAATGCTGGATTTCTAAAGTGTGCAGCTTTGTCAAGCAACTGATACATTATTTTGTAACATCAAATGTTAACACTATTAATATCACAAACTTTACCTGTGTATTTGTGTTGTGGTCAATGGTGGCCAAGTGGAGTCGGGCTCTGATGCCTAGATGGCTGAGCTTCTTCCACTTGGGTGCATACTTGAGGAAGAGGGGTAAGCTCTCCAGTTCACCAGTGTGAACACACTTCGTAACGCTCTCTATATCAAACAAACAGTAGGCGACAATCCAGTATAACCTTCTGGACAGTGAAGGCTTCTGTACCTTCAGTGAGCCACGGTGTTGTTTTCACTTCTTGTTGTTTATACATTGCATGACTGCACTTCCGGTACAACTCTGCGCCCGCTGTCCATGAATGGGAATTCTTGATGTGATGGAGGAGCGAGATCCACATCTCCTTCATCAAGCGGGGGTCACCACCACAAGCTGATGCGCAATACCACAGGTGGTGGGCAATTCCGCCTGTCGAAGGGACAACCTCAACTTTCTTGGCAGACAACAACCTTTATTTCTTGGTAGTCCTCTAACAAAGTCTTTCTAATGTTGGGATGTATGTCAGTGGCAAGTGTGATGATCTTCACCCCATGGTCAGTCAGGTTGTCTAAGCAGCGTTTCAGGCCCTCCACTTCCATCCAGTAACTGTTCTTGACCTCTGTGACTTGAGCAGTTTCTTGAGCAATGATCAGTTGGCTGTCAGTGTCCATGGTGAAATAAATGCCAAATATAGCGTTGTGTCCTGGATTGTCATATCTTGCATCGCCTGATGCGACCACGCCCTGTTCAGCCAGAGCTGACATGGTGGCCTCTGAATGGCATGTCCTCTATCTCTGGCAGTATGTATGCCGCTGTATGTTGTAGCATTGGCGGGGTGACAAGGCGCATAGGTTCAGTAGGTTGACCAAATTGTACACAGTGAATGAATGTCCAGTCAGGAAGAGGATGCTTGGTGTCAACAAGTTACTCTTATAAATGTTACCAATCTTGGGTTGCGAGTGCCACATGAACGAGTGGCCATCAACACATTCTGTGGTCACAACCACTGCAAACCCAGTCACTGTGATGCTGGGCTTTGATACAAGTGGTTTATTGCAGTTTGGTGTTTTAGCAGGTGCAGAAAAGTGAAATTATGTTTTTTTCACAACTGACAAACTTTCTCTCTTTCCCATTAGTGTAAGAACCGCTTCAGTCATCATCAGTGATATCGCTGTCACCTGCTACAACATATTTTGCATCACTCGCTTCAATGTTTCTCTTCTCATTGTTGCAGACAGAATCGTCTGAAGATGGTGATAGTGAGACTGGGACATCCGAAGGGTCGTCTAGAGTGACAGAACTGCCGTGGTCGGTCGGAGAAGGCGTGCTGGACTGCGATGGCAACTTTGCATACCCATGGTCATGGTGAATGTTCAATGGAACAACAATATTGTCTTTATTAACTACTGCATCGACAAAGTGTCGCACTGGCGACACGACCACTGGCTTCCATGTTTCGACACTACAAGTCGATCGCGTGGCAGCACTACAAGTGACATTTGTACTACCATGAGGGACGATGTCATCTCGCATGCTAACTCCTTTGCTGGATCCTTCAAAGCTTGTGCTCGGTATTAGGCCCTATGGTTGTTTGGATACTTCCGTCATATATTATGAACAAAATGACACAATCTTGCAAATATTCATTAAAATTGGAGCACAAGTGCGATTTGTAAGTGACTTTTTCAACGTTTTCTTTTTAATGGATATATGTGTTATCTTTAATTTTCATGATTAAAATGCATGTGCACTCAAATGTGTTTAACATTTGAGGTTTGTAAATAAAAAATATATATTTATTAATCTTTGTGGCTTTTTCCTATGACGTTATTTCCTTTTTTTCTTGTTAGGCTTACATTCAAAAGTCAATAAATGATATACAATGTCCTTGTTATTAAAAGCATACATTGGTGTTTGCAGTCATGCAATCTATATTAGGAAAACACTTGGTATGATAGCATGCTTGCTAAATTGTCGTCTCAAAACTGGAGCATCAATTCGGGATCCATTGTTACAAGCCAATATTTGAGACACATAAATTAGTATTAGGCCTACTTTAGTTGACTGATGTGAACCTACTTACTATGCCAATAACTAATTATATCAGATATGACTATAGTTTTTGTTGTATGCTATTGACTGTATCGTAAAACAAGTATTTTTCAGGATTTAAATAATTGATTAAATTTATTTATTTAAATTTCCAACTTCAATAATATTTGTATTTAACTATTTATTTAAATTAATACATTCCAATGGCAATGCCTACAATACATGATTGACAGGGCTTGGTCCGGACAGTGACTAATGTTGACTAATACATGACGACATTATTTCGCAAAACGTTATACTGGCTTCAGTAGCCGGAATTAATTTTTGTAATTATTTTGAAGGTTATTTCCCCCACCAGCAACTATGTCGATAACGTAGACTCGTAGTCTAGACGTCGCGGTATTCAGACGTAGCAACACGCCGGCACGAATTGCTGTAAACTAAATCGGCGGATTACAAGCAATTATATCATACTATTCACTCGTATTTGTACTTTATTACATTAACATTTCATATTACATTTCAATTTCGCATACGTCATATTTGTATATATGCAGACATTGAAATAGAACTGTGGGACTATATTGTAGTCGTAATGATACCTGACGGAACTCGTGAGTGCCGAGTCACCTTGGCAACAACAAGCGCTGGTTTCGGCTTGTCATTTCCTACGCGCCGCTTTACGCTCCAAATAAGGCAACAATGTCGAGTTTCCAGGTCTATTTCGCTGACATTTACTTCATCGGTGCATAGTTATATGTAAACAAATCGACCAAAGATGGACATGTGGCAGTAACCAATAATTATGTTTTGACGTTCAATGTCTTTTTATGCTCGTCACTTTTGTATTTAGGCTTGCAATCCGCGTTCGAAAGTGACCACCGCAGACCTATGCCAATCTTGGCGCCGGCGAACACGCCAAATTCATCATCTATAACTTGTTTTTTTCTATAGTAATCCTTGTGTGGAAGTATGTGAAAAGTTGCTTACTAACACTTATAGTATATCCAGTAGCCACGCATCGCATTAAATTGTTCTATTTTTATGTGTTTGTATGCGTTTCGTCGGTTTTTCTGAGAGCTATGCTGCGTCGCCTATCGAATTGCTGTATGCAGCTTTGGGAGACATCTCGCCAATCAAACCGGATGTACAACCACACGCCCCTGGAGCATGATGGCGGCGCCCTGTGCCGATAATAGCTACGTTTGAAAAATTATTTAAAATATACCGGGACAAATCGTTTTTGGATATTACAGACTTCTCATCAGTCTGCAAGTCAAAATCACAGTGACGGAACACATGTCTTATAAGAGGGGTGGGGTGCGTATACCAGTAGTTAAGCCTCAGTTTGAAAATCTGAATGAAAATGAACCAATAACATTGCAGCAGGGTGATTCATCCATCGTTTTTTGTTTACTTCAGCTAATTAAACACAAGTGAATATGTTGTCATTGACCCTAATGAAGTCTGAGGACAGTGATTAGCTGGAGTAGGCCATAGCTGGAGCCTGTTATCAGATCTGTCTACTGACTGGACCTTCTGGCCAACTAAGCAAGTGGCATTGTTTTCTGAATGTCTGCTAATGAAGCTGTGTAATATTATGTAATTGAACTGCTTGAGATGTCTGGTCTTTGAGGAATTCACACCCTTAAGGTGACTTTTTGTTGATGTTTACCTTTATAAATAGGGCATAAGGTAAAAAAATCAATATACATTTGAATGTAACGTAACAACTGTCTGTATTGAATTTTCTTATAAAACACTTATTGGAATTTCTGGAAAACTGTATCAGGAGTTCATAGTGCCACCTGAGAACGTTGTGCTGGATTACAAATTGTCCAACAGCGAAGTGCTGATTTTTCTGGTGCCTTGCCAAGTTTGGTGGCAATTTTGAAATGTGCATAAAACACAAACACCTGGAGGGATTACAAAAAATAAAATTGCAGAGTGCTTGTACCATTGGTGCCTATAAAGTGTGTTGTTTTCAACATTTTTCTCCAAAATCACCAGCCTATTTGGGGTCAGCACACTGTTGGACTTCCTGCTTGATTACAGACGAAAAAAAGTGCAGTATATTTTTGAGAAATGATTTTTTACAATGTTCACTTGCTCTGACATAAGTGCATTTGAGTAGTCAGATTTCTAGATGTGATTGTAGAAGCTGTTGACAGTAAAATGGTGTCTTTTTAGCTTATTTTACTAAGCGGAAGGGTATCTGGCAGCAATTTGGCTAGTTGACACTTTAGCCGGATTACTGCCTGCATGCATTTGTAAATATTGACGGGTGTCATACATACAGGCATTTTGCAAGAGCTAGAGATATTAGATTTTGACTAAAATCGACCAGCATGTCAATGAGATGATAATAACAGCAGGTGAGAAGTTTAAGAAACTTTATAGGTAACGTTTTCTTATAATCGCACAAAACATTAACATGGTCGCCATTGGGAAAACTGACAGTGTGCTGAGCCCTAATAGCTACGTTTGAAAAATTATTTAAAATATACCGTGGCGCTGTACTTGTCAAATCATGGTGACATGTACTGTAAATGGTATGTTCTTATGTTTGGGCTGTGGTTGTTCAAACACTTCATTTCCCCTTTAAAAATCCGCAAAGCGGCGCTAGCGGTGGAAAACGTTTTTGAGGAATTCGTTGGGTGCGACTGATTACACTTCAAGTTTCAACATAACTGTTAACTGAAACGGCTAAATATAACGTTCTGTGTACTGTCATAAAACATAGCTCGACGCTATGCGTTTCTTTGCTGGAGGATATGCTAAATGCTCAAGCCATATCGTCGTGAAGGCTGACGGCGAAGCTCCGACTTACTATGTAACAAGTTTCGTTTTTCTGATAGCCGTTTTGGACTATTTTTTACAAATGTTTCATGTGTTTATTGTAGGTGTATCGAAACACATTGTCAACTCCGTAGTAAACACGCGTATTTATAGTGGATTTTTTCCACAAGGATCAAGCCGAGCAACGACGGTCGGCGCGAATCGGTTGGTGTATGCTGGCTGGTGTGTGCGGGCAGAAATCGGCGCTAGTCGGCGGAACTAATTGGCGTTTAGCACCGACTGCTTTTTGCGCCGACTGGCAACGCAAGTCGGCGTTAGTCGGTTCGTGTGTGCCTAGCATAATTCCATAGTGATTCAGTTTATGCAGGAGTTGATTGTGAGGGACAGTTTCGAAAGCCTTAGAGAAGTCTAGAACTATAAGGTGCTCATCAAGTCATGGATCGTCGTGAGCAGTGAAGTCTCATAGGAACGTCTACACCTAAAGCAATGTTGTCGGTCGGTAAGAATATTGTGGGATTCAAGGTGGTTATGGATTGATTTGGATATAATGTGCTCAAGGATTTTGCAGGTATACTAGTAAGGGAGACTGGTCGATAGTTAGAAGCAGTTGTTTCGTAATTTTTTTATAAATGAGAACTATATGTGCTTTCAGCCAGTCTCAGGGGAGAGTTCCGGAGTTTATTGATTTCTGGAATACAGTTGTCAGGATGGGTGCTATTTTGGAGGCCATTTCCTTCAGGATTGTGGCAGTGATGTTGTCTGGGCCTTGGGTTTTGTTTGGTTTTATATTTTTTTGTAATTTCTCGACACCTTTCACTGTTATTTGGATGGGGGCATCTGTGGGGATCGAATTTGGTTGGGGAGTTGGGGGATGTTATCCAGGTTTTCGTTGGTGAACACAGATTGGAATTGTCTTGAAAGAATATCTGCTTTAGATTTGCTATCTTTATTTTTTAGTGGGGAGATTCCTGTTGTATCTTTGTTGAGCGATTTAATGTAGTGCCAGAAAGATTTAGTTTGTCTTGTTCCGGGTCTACTATATGTGCAATGTATTTCCAATATTCTGACTGGATCTTCTTTTGGGTAGCCTTGCGGAATTTCCTAAATAATGTCCAGTCAGTTTCTCTTTTGAATTTCTTAGCTTTGTTGTACAGTCAGTGTTTTTTGTTTATAATTTTTTACTTCTTTAGTGATCCAGGGGAGTGAGAATCTGTTTGAAGAAAATTTGAAGGGGATAATTTTTTTAATAATTTCCTGGAGGCCGCGTTTGAAGAGGTCCCAAAGTGGTTCTGGAGAGTCAGTAAGTGGGGCTTGGTTTTGAATTTAATTTCAAAGGTCCTGGAGTTCTTGTTCAATATGTTCCCACTCTGCCTTGTGGTATTTGAAAACTTTGTGGGGAGAGGGCATGGTTCTAGGCAGTTTTATGTTGATATTTAGTAGGGGGATACTGTCATGGTCGCTGATGCTATGCGTGCTTTCTATGAGGGAGGGGTTGGTGGTGAGGAAAAGTTCTAGTATGTTTTTGCCTCTGGTGGGTTCCCGTACAGCTTGGTGAAGGTGAAAGTCCCTAGTCAGGTCTAGTAAGTCGCTGTTTTGTCATTTTCTAGACAGGTCAAGGAGGGCCAATCAATTTTGGAACAGCTAAATCACCGGCTATCCACATATTGTGTTTTCCATTTTGGCTAATCCTGCTAGGTTCTCGCTTTTTTGTTTTTTAGGCTCTGAAAGTTTATGACAATGTCAATGGCTCGTAAGTAAGTTTTTTTTTCTTCAGCTGGGTACTTTCGCAGTTTAGGCCCGCACCTCGAAAAAACCATTATAACGGTCACCTACAGTCACCAAACTTCTCATCACATATCTACAAAACCTATTCTACACATATACGCGTGTTACGTGATCAAACAATTAATTTTACTGTCATTTATCGATCAAAATGTACAAGAAATTCACTCGTTTTTGCGTGTATTTATTAGTTCCGCCGTTTAATCCTGTAGGTGGCGCCACTTTATGGTTAACTCCAGACGTACGGATAGATCACAATTTATATTTCAATAATAATTGTAACAAAATTAATAAAATACACGATATTTCATTAAATTAATTAATTAAATAAGGTTATGTTAAATGTAATGTTGACAGCAGCTGATAGTATTTATTACGGTTATTGGTTTGAGTAATTATTGCTGTATTTTAATAATGTCCACCAGAGATAATTTGTCATGCTATGATACATATTATTATGTTTTTACTAACAATTTATTTGTTGCAAAATTTAATGATGCATATTATTTTATAAGTTGTAATATCCCTGTTATATACATTACAAATAATAAACAATAATAGATTAATTTAACATGGACAATAGTAGTGGTCATATTTAAGTTTCAGTGGTCATTTTATCACGTTCCTAAATTTTACCAGACAGCCATTATAACGAACGTATATTCGGATGTCAGTAAAAGTATTCAATGCTCATTGATTCATAATTTATGTGAAATTTCAGTACTTTGCTTGATATTATCTAAATCGTCTATTTATATATATTAAAGGATAATTTCTTTGAATGTCTTGTGCAAAGGTACATTGTAAATATATACTGTATAGGTAAATTAATATTGTATAAAGAAATTGTGTAAAGAAACAAATGAGCCAATTCTGGTTGTTGGACTTGTGTTTTTGAGTTTATTATTTTAAAAAAAAACGGGTGAAATCAGTAAGTATAATGCGACGTGGCAATCCACACTCAGTGGTGAGCATAGGCTACCAACAGGCCCTTAAGTTGGGAGATGTGATGGGTGCATATGCACCACCTCGCTAAGGTAAAAGAGTTTCAGTTGCAGGAAACCAGTTCCGTTTGAGGTTTAAATGGGGGGTGCAGTATGATGTCTCAAGGGAGGTTTTTGTGGGAGCCTGCAACTGTAGGTTAATAAAATAATGCACCTCCAAAATCACTATGAGTCTGATTTGGTTGTAGTCTGTAGTTCCACGATGACAGCACTTCCACGCCATCATAGAAAGCTGTGAATATAATAACATATAAGTTTGAACTTTATGTGGATGAAGGCGAAATGTCAAGACAAGCGAGAGTGTGGCACGGGGAGATGTCAAAATCGGGATGGGTTCATTCCAGGACATCCATCCTCTTGGACATTTGAAGGGTTTATCCAGTTTAACCAGCTGCACAAACATAGTGGACTGCAGCTATCGGAAGAAACAACAACAACACATGGTTCTTTTCAGAGCCGACCAACACTTTGCAAAATATATTGAGACATAAGAGTTTATTTATAAGCATAAGTTCTCCAAACATTCACCAATTCTGTACATTTTGATCGATAAAAGACAGTAAATGTAATTGTTTGATCACGTGACAAGTGTATATGTGTAGAATAGGTGTTGTAGATATATAATGTGAAGTTTGGTGACAGTAGGTGACCGTTTTCATGGTTTTTTCGAGGTGCGGGCCTAAACTGTAAAAGCATGCCTATGGCTATGCCATGGCTATGTAAAGCCCGGTGAATTTGCCTGGTTGTGGTGCATAAAGAAGAATGTTTTAAGAATTTGACGTCTTTGGTAATTTCCTCAGTGTTGTATGAAGATATTGGTCTGTGACAATCTGAATATGATTGCTAGACCAAGAAGCACCAGTAGGGCTTGGAACGATGTCATTCTTCACAATATGTCATTTACTCACTCTGTAACTTCCTATGGCGCCATGTTTTTCGCTACACTCGATGCATGTCGGGTGTTTATGTAGTAGCTTATAAAATATAGGTGGATTATGTATGTCGCACTTGGGTTTGTTTTGTCGGTGTCGTAAACTGTTTGTATGTCGTGATTTGGCGGGAGGTCGGGAGGGTAGGAAAATTTCCTGGAGTTGGTGCTTTGGGATGCCAAGCTTCCTTCTACTAGGTTTTGTTAGAGTCCCTGACCTTTTAAAGACACAGTGTTAACATGTTAAAAGCGATTGGATCGTGGATTTGACAGGAAAAAAAGTATTTTAGTGGAGAAGTCCGCTCAGCCATCCATCATATATATATATATATATAAATAAATATATATATATATACTGGAATTAAAAGTATTATGACATGTTTAATCACTGTTTGAAAACAAATATATTACGTGTAATCATGTGTAATCGAATCTCATTATACGACTACGAATACACTGCCTTAGAAAAAGTCGATTACATTTATGATTACTGTGAGCGTAATTGATTACAATCGATTATGATTACAATCGTAATCGAGCCCAGCTCTGCTCGTAGTAGACGTCGGGCCTGTAGGCTGAGGGCGATAAGATGGGTGCATACGCACCCTCCCGATGAGACAAAAGTTGCAGATCTCAAGAGGGATACAGGTGGTTGGATGTCTTAGCAGCTTCGATGGGCTTGCAGTTGCAGGTGTCAAAGGGTGGGGAATACAGTGGGATGTTTTGGTAGCCTCAACAGGGGGTGCAACTGATGTTTTTAGAGAGCTTCAAGGAGAGGTGCAATTAGAGTGCGGTGGAAGTTTTCTTGGAGGTTATAGTCGTCGGTCGAAAACCGCAACCGCCCCCTCCCACCCAGTAATAATGCTACCACGCTGCATGCCTAGATATGAGAGACACTGGCCCAGGTCCCGATTCGTGAAGCTGGACGAGGGCGATGTACCTAGCAGACAGAGATTTAACAAGAACAAGATTTAACAAGATTGCCATCCAGAGAATTAACTCTAGATGGCAGGTGGTGGACAAGGAAGCCCTTTGGCTTATCGAGAGTCCAACCCTTTTATCTACACATATCCAGCCCTTCTGAGGTATGTGTCGATTTTATTTTTAAACATATTCACACTACTAGCACCCACACAATCATCAGATAATCTGTTCCTTACATTCACAGTCCTTTGTGAAAATGAAAACTTTCTTACGTCTAATCTACACTGTTCCTTTACTAATGTAACTTCATGTCCTCTAGTCTTTCTATCTTTCTTAATTGAAAAAAACATATTTCTATCAATATTTTCATAACCATTCAATATTTTAAACACTTCTATCTGATCTCCTCTCAATCTCCTGGTCTCTAGTGTTGTTAAACCACATTCTTTTAGGCGTTTTTCATAACTAAGATCCCTCAGTTTTGGTATCATTTTAGTCGCTCTCCTCTGTACTCTTTCTAGCATATCTATGTCCTTGCGGTATGGCCTCCACGCTTGTATACAATATTCTAAATGAGGCCTAACTATTGTTTTGTACAGCGGTATTATTAGTTCTTTTTCTTTATATGCTATATTTCGCCTAATCAATCCAAGGATTTGATTTCCTTTTGAAGCTGCAATTCCACACTGCTCTGAAACCTTCATGTCAGCACTAATTGTCAGCCCTAAGTCTTTTTCTTTTACAGTAGTATTTAGTACAGTTCCCCCCATTGTATATTCTACATATTCGTTCCCATGTCCTGTGTGAAGACATTTACATTTCCCAAAATTGAACAACATTTGCCACTTTTCAGACCATTTGATCAACCTGTCAAGATCATCTTGTAAATGCTGTCTATCCCCATCACTTTTAATCCTTCTAAACACTTTTGTATCATCTGCAAATTTCAACACCTTGCTAGCTATATCATCGTCCAAATCGTTTATATATATTAAGAATAATATAGGTCCCAGTACTGATCCCTGTGGAACCCCACTCAAAACTGATTTCCAGTTTGAAGCCTCCCCATCAACAACTACCCGCTGTCTTCTGTCAATCAGCCATTTTTCTATCCAGTTAATTATACCATTTCCTATGCCATGAGCCTTTAGTTTAAGCAGTAATCTCTGATGTGGCACATTGTCGAAAGCTTTTTGAAAATCTAAGTAGATGATATCTACTGGTGATCCATCATCTACCCACTTAGTGATATCTTCCAAAAAACAACATATTTGTTAAGCATAACCTCGCTTTTAGAAACCCATGTTGAGATGGGTTTAACAAGAAAATCCACCATGTGATCTTTAATTAGTCTTTCTAATAATTTACAAATCACCGATGTTAAACTAACTGGTCTATAATTATTTGATTTGTTTCTCGAACCTTTTTTGAATAACGGTATAATGTTTGCTTCTTTCCATTCTAAAGGAACCACTCCCTCTTCTAATGACAAGTTGAAAACTGTTGCAAGCGGTATGCTAATTTGTTCTACAATTTCCAATAGCAGTTTGGGTGGAATACCATCCACTCCAGGTGATTTATTATCCTTCATAGCCCTGATTTTCTTAGCTACCATTTCTGGGGTTACTATTAACTGTCTTAAATAGTCTGATTCTGCCCCCATGAAATTAGCCTCTGGTACTGGCAGTGAACTAGTGTCTTCTCTGGTAAACACTAAACTAAAATACTCATTCAGGTCTTCTGCCATTAAGAATCCTTCTGATATTATATTTCCAGCACTATCTTCTAGAGGACCGACCTTATCCTGAACTTTCTGTTTGCTTCGAACATATGCATAAAAACTCTTGCTGTCATGTTTTATATTACACGCTAATTTATGTTCATAGCTTCTATTTGAATTTCTAATTTCAGCTGTAGCTTGGTTTAGTGCTTCTTTATAAATGTTGTAGTCTTCGTCATTTCCAGTACGTCTATATGACTTCCACATCATTTGTTTATACTTAATTTTTATAATGGCTTCTTTCGATAAGTGTTTCTTTTTGGACCGTTTCCCGTGTTTTTTAAGGGAACAAATTTGACGATGATGCATTCAATTTCACTCTTTAAGATATTCCAGCATTCTGTTGCTGTCTTATTCTTCAGTATGTTATTCCAGTCTATCTTTGCTAAATATTTCCTTATGTCCTTATATTTTCCTTTGTGGAAATTTCTCCTGTACTGCTTTTTACTATTCCTTTCTGATTTTACTTTGATGGTGAAATGTATCTGGTTGTGATCACTATTCACCAGTGGCTCACATACCCTGACATTGTCAACTAATTCATTCTGTGAGGATAAAACTATGTCTAACACATTCTCTCCCCTGGTTGGTTCTAGCACATGTTGAGAAAGGAAACTATCTTGTACTAAAACTAAAAACTTGTGGTCCTCACTACCCATACTCTGTAGAGATTTCCATTTTATATGCCCATGGTTGAAATCCCCCATAATAACACAGTCCCGTTTGCTCACTTCCCTTATAGCGTTTTGTATTTTTTCATTCTCTTCTATACTCATGTTTGGACTTCGATAAACTAATCCAACCGTTAACGTTGACTTTCCTGTAACTATGTTACACCAAACAGCTTCTTCGCAATCTGCTTCTCTGTCTAATTTTATTTCATAAGCCTGGATAGGTTCTTTAATATATAAAATAACTCCACCTCCCCGTCTTCCTATTCTATCTTTCCTAAACATTACATATCCTGTCAGTCCCAATTCGGCATCTGATACATCGGTGGTTGCCCATGATTCGGTTATACCTATTATGTGAGGGTCAATATCTTCTATCATAATGTTTAGTTCATTTCTTTTGTTTACTATACTCCTTGCATTTAAACAAACACATTTATATCCAGCTTCAGAACAGTTTTCCAGACTGTTCTTTGCTGAATTTTTGTTTTGGTCTTTATCTATGCCCCCAGTTTCAGGCTTCTCTATGAGTCCCCCCCTGTGAATTTAGTTTAAATAGATGCAACCTGTCCCACTGTCAACAGATCTCAGCAGATTCTCTGAGAATACTGCTGCCCCCTTTCCACTTAGATGGAGGCCATCTCTCATGTACATATCTTCTCTCCCAACAAAGTACCCCCATAAATCTATGAATCCCACGCCCTCTTCTTCACACATCTGCTCAACTAGTGCGTTGATCGCCATCCTCTTACAGTTTCTGTATGATGCCCCCCTTCCTCCCATTACTGGCAAAATTCCTCAGAGAACAACCTGTTCCACTCTTGTCTTCTTTAGCTTCCTTACTAGATGTCTGTACTTCTGAACTATCCCAGTTGTTCCCTCCTTGTCTGCATTGTTTGTCCCAACGTTTACTAGTATAGACCCTCTCTTGCCATGCCCCAATACCTTCTCTACCCTTTCAGTCACATGCTCTATTCAAGCCTCCGGTAGACAAACAACAACGTCCTTCCCCTCGCATATAGTCTTGTCTGTTTTTCTCAGAATTGAATCGCCCATAAACACTCTTTCTTTTCTCCTAGCCCCATCAATCACTGCCTCGGAGTAGCTCCTCCTGTTTGTATGTGTCTGGTTGTTGTCTTTTCCTCTTGCCATCTTCTCTCCTGTTACATTCTCTTCCATTCCCTTCTTTCCTGTCGCGTTTTCTCTTGTCCCCTTTCCTCCTGTCATCTTCTCTTCTAGCACATTTACTCTCACTTCCTTTCGTCCCTTCATCTTTCCTCCCATCACATTTTCTTCTCTCCTCTCCCGTCCCTTTTCCCCGGCTACCTCCTTCACTACGGTCACTTTTTCCCCTGTCACCTTCACGCCTGTCATGTTTTCTGTTTTTTGCTGAACTCTGTCTTCTTCCATCAGTCTTCTGTCTCACAGTCTTACTAAGTGCCTCTGTGGTATCTACCTCTTCACCACCTGTATCGCTATCGCGTCTCCCCTCGTTCTCTACAGTCTGACTACCTGTTGATCTATCCCCACTGACCCGTTTTCTTTTCCTCTGCCGAACACTTTTCCTCCGTCCCTCTGTCTTCTCAATTTCTTGTTCCTTCATACCGGTCACCTTCCCTCCTCTCAGTATCCTTTCTTCAGTCTCTGTGTCACAACTCAGCTCCTTCTGTGTTGTAGAATTCTCAACTCTCTCTGCGTCATCCCTCTCTGCTCCATCTATTTCTATGTTGAGTCTCACCTCCATCTCCTTCACTATATCCGTCAACTTACACACCTCCTTCATCAGACATTCCACCCTCAAACTCCCCATACACCGAAAGGTGAATCCATCATCTTTGGTCTCTGCCCATGATTTTGGACAGCCAGACAACGCAATATACACCCAGCTCTGGCAGTCGTTGCAAACTAAGTGTCGTTTTGCCCTGAGATGCCGCTTGCAAGGTGCCATATCAGAATTTATTATGTTCAAAATATTTTATATAGTCTTTGAAAAGACTTTTCTGTGTACAATTTACACCAGATTGTTTAGGTTATAGTTAGTTATATTTGTTAACACACAATGACACACCGTGCCTTGCCTAGTTACGATGTCGATGACAATGTATTCAAGTTAGGCTTAGATACAAGGTAGTCTTTACAAAGACTGTTTCCTGTGTACCAATATATACTTTAAAAGGTTGTTATTTCAGGTTTTAATTACTCATCTAACTACATCGATTATCTCAAATAACGCTATTTTATTGTCGTTCACGTTACGTTAACTTTGTAAACAACGTTCCGATTACATTAACGTCCCCAATTATCGCTCGCAAATCGCATACTTTTAATCTACCCTAGATTACTCCCTCTAGCTAACTTTTAACAAAAAATATTGCTTAATATATATCTATAATTACGTTATGTATCCTATAGGCTCAATAATATCACTTATCTTGATCAAATATCCTTATATTTTCGAAAGTTTGCTGCACAAAATTCAAATCAATTCACCACCGGAAGTTCCCCTCGAAAATTGAGGCTGGGCGTTCCATGCAAATATGTGAATTACATTACCATTGCTGCATAATACCTAAGAAATTGTCATCTTAGAAACGTTGCCCTATGTTTTTGTCATAAAGAAACAATTTTGTGGCCAGAATTTCAAAAAAAAATTCGGCATCTTTTTTTGATGACTTGACAGTGCTTTTGCTGGGCAACATGTTACATGATGGATATGCCAATTTAGCTTTGCCAGCACGTTGAGTTCGCGTACAATTTGCAATAACCTGAACACTATTAAAAATATAATTTTTGCGTACGTATGACATGGCGTTATTCCCGTGACGATGACAAAAACGTTAAATTCATCCGTTGCAACTTGAGTAACAATCTAGCATCGGTACTCGCTTACAAACTGCACTAACGTGAACAATATTTCTGCCCAGCCTGCATCCAGGGACATAATTATTTGTAGATGACATAATTATACTTACGATGACAAACAAATTCCCAACTTGAACATTTCGACCACGAAATCTTAAAATTGTAAACGATAAGATTCTAAACACGTCCTATTGGCAATTCTTCTGAGGCCGGCAAGGTTAACCACAAAATGCGTATATGTCATGCGCGTTCGCGATGTTACCCCATTCAAGATTACTGATTCAGCGAACTTCCTGCAAATCATTTTCACCGTAATTATGACCCCTGGTGACCCTGGTTAACGGAACAGACAATTTTCAAGTCATCATGAACCAAGGTCCATATTTTAAGTTGCATTCTATGTTGTTGAAATACTTTACTTTGTCCTATTGTAAATGGCCCAAGCCAATGTAGTCTTCAACCCACCGTATTTGTCCCACACATGTCTTTTTTTGGAAAACAACAAAGTTGGCACAAACACAGAAACACATGCATACAAACATATCACTCATTCATATGAAGATTCCAGTTTTTAGTATCACATGAATTCATTCCTGGGTAGAATTTAAATAAGCTAATACTTTGTCTGATGATTTGGTTTTAATTACACACAACAATTTGCACAAACTTACTATTGTACGTCGTGGTGGATACTTGGTACTTTTGCTCTCCCGGCTTATCGCTTTCGAGGAAAACAGCGTGAAGTTGTATGCCCTAATTATATAATAATTATTATAGTGCATGGCGCCAACGATGCATCCTCGCGCGCCAGGGGTCGCTGCTGCTGATTACGTCAGTGCTAGCCAGCAGTACCCCCTGGCTGAACGCTTTGCTAACTCTGAATGTAAGCTCAGCCTATGAAATCGCTCACTTGCCTCGATTATCCAGGCGCCGTGAAGTGGCAGCATTCGCTTGGCCCATTGGATGTCATGTGGTCATAATAAAACTAATTTCAACCAACCGTGGCTCGTGTTACATGCAATGTTTAGGAAGTAGAAGCAATTATTCGAATCCGCAATATCGCTCAGCTGCACGTGCTAATGGACGAACGGATCTTTATATATTGGGATTCCAAGAAGTCGTTTATCTGTCTTCAAAATTTGGCGAGTACAGTATTTGCGCTGTTCTCACGGTAGCCTCGATTATCCAGGCGCCGTGAGGTGGTAGCATTGTCTCATCACAACGGCCTGGATTATTAAGCTCCAGCCAATGTTACCGGTAAGGGGCTTTACCCCAGATTCGGGTAGAGACGATGATTGACTCTCAGGCCAATTATGAAATAACAAATTAAATAAAGATATACTTTTATCAGATAACGCTATACTATAACAACGACTGGCGAAGTCAATTACTGGTTTGATTCGGCTAAATTCCTCACTTCGCGTAGTTTGACTCGGCTAACTTTCGCACTTCGCGTAGGAGATCAGTCAGGGTTAGTTTTGCATGGCAAACAGCCCTGGCTTGCGAGGATGCAATGATGCAATGATAAACCACAGTGGAATTGGATATATCAAACTTAGCTTACTTTGGTCGAGGGATATGTACAACCGTGTTATTTATAATGTGCATCACGACTCAAAGAGAGCTGCTAGGTGGTAGATGAAAGTAAAACATACATGTTTACTATATATAATACATATATTTAAAACACGATATGTTTAGTCATTTGCGTGACTTTTTCTGTCTATCTAAACTGTATTCAATAACCTTGGAAAGACTTAATAAAATAAAAGTAGGCTATTTAATATTAATTTTACATGAGACGTGGAGCGCAGTGCCGCAGTTGAGGGCATCGGATACTCAATCGAGAAAACATGCATGGGTTCGAATCCTGTGCTGTCGTTTCGAACATTGGGCAAGTTCGTTCACTCTACATTGCTCCACTTCACTAAATGAATACCCGACTATAGACAGTGGTGGATGTTTGTGTACGAATAGTTTTCGCGCATTAATTGCAGCTTATTTGAGTAGTTCCCAGAGAAGTCGAAATGGTATTCGATTGAACAGGTCTGTCAGGTAGTGCTTTGAGTAGTCCTGGGGACTGCGCTATATAAAAACTTTCCATTTTACATTTACTTTACATCGCTACTTAAATTTGTTGTAATGCTGCAGTAAACTATCGATTGGGCTATCCCGTCCAGTGTTCAATATAAAATGTAGTTTTTGTTACTTTATGACTATTATAAGGCACTCTATTTTATTCCCAATCCGTGTCCATACTGAATGAGTAATGTTTTATTTCTGTGGGGCTTTGCAAACATAAAGAAGATTCGACAAGCCGAAAACAGACGTAAACATTCCAACTAGAACAATGCCTTCAAAAAGCGTGTTGTCGACCTAATTACGGAGGGCCGCTCGGGGCTACGGTGCAGCTCAGTCTGCCTGTCCGTCATTGCATATATTCTACAGCCTTCCGACGTGTTTCCCGGCCGTAGCAGGTAGGGGGAGGGGGAGGAATTCGGCCACTCCCCGAAATACTCGTGCTTTGCTGCGGCGCTCCATAGGGAGGCAGACGCGCATGCGCAAGAGTGCGTGCACGAGGAGCGGCGGGCGCAGGATCGTGGCCGGGACGGGAACGTGTCAGGGTAGCATCAGTCGTCGGTCCACTGCCGGAGCGCTGCCGTAGAGCTACTCCCTCGGTCGCTTCTCGCTCGCTCGCTCGCTCGCCCAGTCCTGTGGCGTTCGCGTTACTGCCAAGGATGCGCCCTCTCGGCCGTTGAAACAGGGAGGTTTAGACAGTATTCGCCGATAGCAGCTCGACATGGGAGGCAAGGTGTCTGTACCGCGGAAAATCAGGATTGGGAGGCGGAAAAAGAAGGACGATACGGTAGCGGCGGGGGACTCGGATGCTCCCACGGCAGTAGTGGGGGAGGAAGGAGACGCCGCCCCATCGGGGAACAAAGGCGCCGATGCTGGATGCGGGAACGGGGTTGAGGCGAAAGAATCGCCGGAAAAACAGGCGGTTAAAGAGAAGCAGGATAAACCGGAAGTAGAGAGCGCCGCGGTGAAACCACCGGAGAAGGTCGATAGTGGCGACGCAGTGGCGACGGCTGAAACTAAGCCGGGTAACGTGGTCGTCACCGAAGTCGTTGAGGTACAGGCCGTACAGACGAAGATCGACGGCCGGCCAGTCGACGAAAAGGCGGAGGTCGTCAAGACATCAACGCCAGTCGACAATGCCGCGGACGCTCCACCGGAACCATCGACCAGCGCTACAGAAAAATCTGCCGAAGCTCCGCCGGAACCGTCAACCAGTGTCGCAGAGAAAGCAGCCGATGTTCCACAGGAACAGCCGGCCAGTGTTGTCGATGACCAGTCCAATGAACCGGCGACGGTGGAAGAAACCGCCATAGCTCCTATGTCAGAAGTTGTGGTTGAGACAACTCCGGCAACAACGACTGCCGCCGAGGAACCGGCTGCCGACAAATCCGCCGACAAAATCGAGCCGGCAACGGAGGTGAAATCAGACGACGTAAAACCAGCCGTCAAACCGTCAGAGCCGGCTTCCAAACTGTCAGAACCAGCCGCCAAACCTTCGGAACCGGCTGTCGTCGCTGCTGCTTCCGCAGCCGAAGTTGTCGCCACTGCCGCCGTTGTCGACAAACCGACTGAGCCGTCGACATCCGCCGCAGCCGCTGAACCGCCGCCTGACCAGAAACCAGAAGTCGTTCAGTTGACCCCGAAGGAGAAACTCGAAGAACTCGTTCCGTTTGATTTCGAGAAGTTTCCGTTCAACAACGTCGTGTTTCAGGGAGCCGCCCGTGGACGCACCCAGGCGACCGTCGGCGCCGTTAGGGTAAGGGTCATTTGTCTTGTCAACTTCGTGGTAACAAAACGTTACCTGTATTCCGATGGTCGTCGTTGTAAATGTAATGCGTTTTACAAACTTTAGCGCGCCGTCAAATCCCTATCCTGCTAAGTCTGTTATTTGAGCACGAAACAGAACCAATACGCTATCAAGATTCCGGATGTAATGGACATCCGTTTAAAAGGTACAACTTTGAAATCACCCGTTCAAACCTGCAAAGTTATGCATACCCATGACTATTAGGAACGTCGGACAAGGTTCCTTATAGCGAAATAAACACACTGTATGTATGTTTACTGTTAATTAAATGTTGCCCATGAATATCGCTTAACGCATGTAAAATAGATAAACACATTTAATTAACATACTCGATGCGCATTGCCCATCGTAACGCAACGCAACCAACTACCAAATAGGTAAACTAAATGTTTAGCTTTCCTTGACGGATACCCTCCATATAACAGATGTTGCGATTGGTTATTATCCAAACCATGCCAGACGCTGTAAATGGCATATTAGCAGTAATTACAGTATCTATTAGAGCCCGAATTTCCGCCTGGCTTGATTTATCTACGGGAAGATCTGCGGTGTAGCGTTTGAGGGCCTAATTAGGTCGTCGATGCGTTTCGACTTCATTAATTTAACCCGGCTTGCAGCCAGTGCATCAATAACGGCGTACGTCAAGAGGCACGCTGATCTAGGCACCGCCAAGTTCCGCGCCGTCAAATGGTACAAGCGTAGATTGTTGCCTAATCCGGGCCGGTGCAGGTAGTACGTAGGTATAGGGCCTACGTCATTCATATGAAGCTGAACATGTTTGTATGTAAATCGTACGCGAGTTGATAAACTAATCTACATACGCTCTTTTTGCTGCATACTGTGCTTTATGCGTCGTTCATATTTTTTCAATAATCGTGTCCTTTCGTTCTCTTGATTGAATTTGACCATTCCTAAGGCTTAATTGTGAATTTGTGAGGGCTAAATAAATAGTCTGGCTTCAATTGTTTTATTCTCAACGAGCATTTCTTAAGTCGGAACACGTTTAGTCAGTTATGACAATCAGACATAATAGGACCTATTCACACACACACACACGCATGCATGTATACACGCACACACGCACACCCGCACACACGCACACATGCACACCACACACATACACGCATGCACGCACACCACTTGCAGCGTTGCTACTACAACGTACTATTCAAGTACGTACAAGTACCGTCCTACATGCGCTGCTAAGGAAAAACCAAACTACAGCAGACAGCTGTTGAAGTCGCAGCCTCGTAACTCGATCCCGTCAAATGGGCGTGTACTACGCTAAACTCACAGGTTATAGAACATAGACAAGTCGTGATCGATCAGTTTGTCCCTGGATGCTCTTGTGCTGTCTCTTACCCCCCACCCTTGCGTAGGTGTCGGGAATCGGGATACACTGTCTCTCCTTCACTTCGACCGTCCCTCGTTACTTGCCTTCCTGTTCCCACCTTTCCCCTTTCCTCTCCCTGTCTAGTCCACGCCCACCTACGTAGGCTTCCGTTATTTCAACCGACCGATAACAAATGTGGTTCTAGGCTAAAACATTAATCTCCTGGTCGTTCTGATCTGTTATCACTTATACATTGTAGTTACTGTAAATGTTAATATTGATAATTCACCGGAGAGCGTAAACATACTACATTAATAACATGTATTACAATGGCTAATATCCACATACAAGATATGGGTTACGTCATAAGTATATATACCTGTATTATGTAATAGCTTGTCTACATAAAGATAGAATGTCAAAAACCTCATTCATAGACGTTGTACGTACGCCATCAAAGCCAAACATGTATCTGCTGATAAATATCAAACTGCCCTTTTTATCTCACGCTGCCTATATATATATAGATGAAAACGCATTATGATAATAGGCCATAATAGGCTTTTAATGGGGATCCGCTGTACGTAACTCGTTTATGTTTATTTATGTATTCCGGTTGTGTGGCTGTGGAAAACAGTGTGCTCAATAGAAATACCTAGTTTAGGAGTTTAAATATATAAATAAATGGATATCGTTTAGAGGAAACTGTTAGAAAATCAATCTATATAAACCTTGTAGCGGCACACACTTACGCACGCACGCACGCACGCACGCACACACACAACACGAACGCGCGTAGGACGTACAACTTATTGACAGTTACGGTTGTTCAAAAGATGGAACTGGCGCTTGCACTCTCTTGTTTACGATCCAATGTTGGGTGTATTCGTCCAGTCCACATTGCCTCAGTTCAGTCATGCGCACGATATTACTTGGCTTCACACAGTTGAGGGTAAAGTTAACGAAGAACGTTCGCGCAGTAACTCCAGCGTTGCTTAGAGCTTTCGGGGACTCGGATAAGTTAGAATTGTGTTGACAGGAACGAGTGTTAAATGCATTGCGCAATCATAAGGACTGGGTGCAGCGTTGTGTGTATATACCGTGCTATATAACCAAAACATGTGGAGCGCAGTGGCGCAGTAGCTAGAACAACGGACTCTCAATCCAGAGAACCCGAACTCGAATCCCATGCTGCAGTGACGAACCTTGGGCAAGTTCGTTCACTCTCCATTGCTCCAGTTCACTCACCTGCATGAATGAGTATCTGGCTATTGACAGTAGACATGTGTGTACGAATATTCTTCGCGCATTAATTGCGGCGTATCTAAATGCTTCCCAGAGAAGCTGAGATGGTGTTCGATTGAACAAGTCTGTCAGGGAGTAAAGAGCTTTGAACAGTCCTAAGGACTGGATACTGCGCTTTATAAGAACTTCCTTTAAAAACCTTTCTAACATATGTCGAATGGAATCCTACCAAAACATTCCGAGAATATCGCGGACACAAATCTAGCAAACCACGTCGAAAACTGGCCAAAGATCAGAGTGACATTACCGCTTTATAGATCAAATTGTTTAATTTCGGCCACCTCCAGTGATACGATGAAATAAACGAATGTCCTCGTCGTAAAAAAACAGTGGCAGCCAAACACCCGGTACACATACCGTGAGAAAGAGTAAGCGAAAGCATTGGTCTAACAGCTGCAAACAACAGACACGAAAACACATGTAGGTTCCCGCCAGGCTAAACTGTAAAGCTCATTTTCTAGCATCACTTTTGTCTTCGAAATGTTCACCTTCAGATCTTGTTTTTCACTTTCATCAGCTAGCTCCTGCAGCATTTTTTGTAGTTCACTGGTTTCCCAGGTTAGTCTTCGGAATATGCATTCGAGTGTTGCCATAAACAGCTTGGGCGATATGCTATCACCATGTCGTACTCCTCTCTTGATGTTGGTCATGCTGCCTTTTTGTGTAGGTAAACTGTCACCGAGCTGTTGGTGTATATGTCTTTCAGGAGTTCGATGTATACGTCTTCTATCCCCTGTTCATGAAGGGAGGTCAGTAGTGCTTGTAGTCGAGGAAAGAGATGCAGAGCGGGATATTATATTCTCGGCACTTCTCTTTCAGTTGGTTTACGACGTGTAAGTGGTATTATGTGTCGGGTTAATCATCAATTATATGCGAACCTTTTAAACACTGCCACCCAATAAAGCGTTACACGATGTAATCGTTACACAGGATTATTTATTTTCCCATCGACTTAATCGTTTAAAACGGTTACTGTCATAAATGTTATTCGTTGTTTAGAGAGGAGTGTTATAAAGAAGATGTTAGGAATAGCCGCATAAGTCCCAGAATACGTGATGCATTACGTAGGTAGGGGATGGTAGTCACCAAGTACCACATTGAAATATATTGCTACAGCTACTTCACCTAGCGAGTAAAGCATGTTAATACAAATTTGGGGTAATTGCAATATCAGGAATAACAGTTGTTCTGGTAATTAAATTTGGACGGTTTGTGAAGATCAGGTCTAGGATTGCGTTGCCTCTCGTTTGTGTTTTATTGATCTGATGGAGTCCAAGGTCTGCTACTTTGTTAAGGAAGCCACTGGTTACCTTGACTGGATTGTTCCTTCGTGATGTTCGCTTGTGCTCCCAGTCGATATCTGGGAGGTTCAGGTCACCTCCAAACCACATGATGTTGTTGGGTGTGACAAGGTCCATAGTCCGAAGGATTTCGTTCATCTGTTCTTCACTCGTGTATGACGGGGATCAATATATGGAGCCAACTACAAGAGGTGCTGCTTTTTCTTTGGTCTGCATCTGCACTAACACCGCTTCAGCTGTTGTGTCATGATGTACTTTGTGGGCAACCAGGTCATACTTGGTAGCAATGAGGACTCCGCCATAACCTTCTTGTCTGTCTCGTCTCACTCACTTGCTCACTCACTCCTCTTCATGCCCTAGGTGGCACATAAGGCATCAACAAGAGAGCGCCACTGCTTCGGTCGGCAGCCCGTGCATCGATCGTACTCCACATCTGCTGGCAGGCCTTCATTTCCTTCTCCACTGCTCTTTGCCACATCTCTTTTGGGCGACCTCGTCTCCGTCTTCCATCCGCTGTCCAACTTAGTGGGCATTCTGCAAATGTGCCCTAGCTATCTCCATCTCCGTATCTTGATCTTCGTGGCCAGGGAGTTGAATCTGCCTGGCGGAGCAACTTTTCATTGCAATATAGGATCGTAAAAATATAGGATCGTAAAAATCTCAAGTGCTACACGACGTATTGGTTGAGCCAATACTAAACGCATACCTATTTGACTTTGCAAACTTTGAGACCATTCGATAGAATAGTTATAATGAACACGATAAGAAATACTTTTAGAATAGACATGATTTTCGATACAATGTAAGTTCTTACAGGTAGGTTCTTACAATACATTACGGCGCAGTATACAGTCATTAGGAATGCTCAGAGCGCTTTACATTTTTATTACCTGGTAGACCTGTTCAATCGAACACCATCTCGACTTCTGTGGGAAGCATTCAGTACCGTCTTATGATAAATATCAAAAGACCCACGAACGCGGAAATAAAATATAAAATCTATTTGCCTTCTGTGCAACCCTCGCCTTAACCCGTCTTCTCTCCGTAGGGCGTGTCCTAACCACGTGTGCTCGAGTCGTTTACGTCATTGTATAAATATGTATTATTAATATACATGTATTACGTTCATGATGTAAACAGAACGACTCAAGTACACGTGGTCCTGACAGCTCCACGTTGGCGGACCTCTGACATGTGTTGTGCTTAAAGCCGTGTATCGACCAAAGGTGTCGACAGGTACTTCGCTGCAAGTCGACGGCTGTCTGACCTCACAAGCCCCGCCGCCCCTCTCTGCCCAGTCTAACTGACAGCCTCTAACATGCCCCATCTGTTGGGCGGGAGGCGGCGTCGGCCGACGAATTTCACCGGAAGTGCGACATAGACGTTATCGTGGTGATGAAAAACGACGTCGTAGTTAGAGAATGCTTCATCTTCGATTCTCGCCGTCGGTATTTTAATTAATAATTTTGTGTATTTGGATAGGTAGCAGTGACAGGTAAACTGTGAAGCAACGAAGGTAATGGTGCCGAATGCAACTATATGCATACAATATGTGAAACACAACATGTCAGCATTTGATGGACTTTGGATATAGAACACAATTCGCGATATCGCAGTGAGTAGGTTACTAAAGGACAGACAGGTGTCCGTTCTTTCATTACTAGCTTACACTCACCCGATAACAATTATCACCATTACTGAAGTTTGATCTGAAGCCCCTTGCCGCGGTCTACACAATTTCTGCTGTCGTCATTTACGGCGACAGTAAAGCGAAGGTAAAGCAACAAGGGAACCCTCTGACCACTCATTTCGGTCACAGTTTCCATGTTTCTCCGACAGGTGGAACACATATCGCAAAATAACGTAACTCTAAATATTTGCCTATTTAAATACATCGCCACTAGGTATACCACATGCCAATGGCCCGTGGAAGCGAATTTACACAAAAAGAAGCAAGTGGACCTCGGAACCTACGAGGAGCTATAACATAACGGCTCCGAAGTTAGCGTGTATGACTACATAGATAGTCGTTGTATCTACAAACAATCATCACTGTCTCTTCTGTTCAGGATTCAGGAAACGGGCTCTTCCACGAGCTGTAGTGTTTGTATTGTGTATACACAGACCCAGGGTTTACACCCAGTTGGCTTACTCACTGTGCAAAAGTATAGTTAATAAGTGATCCGAAAATGGAACTGTGTGCATTTGGGCACTTTATTGATGTCATGTCTTCTAGCTTTGACTCGAACACTCGTCAATTGCTTTGGTTTGATTGCGTTGGAATAATCGAAGAAGTAATATAGGGTAACCAAAAGCCAACATCAAGGTGAACTCAGAGTTGATGTTAAGTGGTGATAGTAGGGCCGTTCCAGAAGTAAACTCATAAGTCCGGCACGGTCCTTCTTTCGGCCCATCACACTGGTTCTTTCGCTCGGAATGTTCCCGGACCATATGAACGGTGCGAGGTGGTCTTACCACGAGGTCACCCTTCAGCACATAGCGATGTTCCAGGAATTCCTGGAAATCCCGTACGCTAAAAATATCCGGTTGCACTCGACTGCACCCAATTCGCGCTCAGCTACGGAACGGTGGAGTTATCATTGGTCGTGCCACACTTACGACTGGAACCGCGTTGAAAAGAAGAAGTATCTTATGTTGCAAGGATGATGCTATCCATGCGCCGAAAATATTACTATTAAGACTGCTGCAATGCTGTTGTTGTGATCGGGTAATTTTCTCAGTTACCTTTTGTGTGAATTTGGCATTGTTTTAAATTATGTTATTACGTACATAATGTTCTGCCCCCTGGCGTTGCGTAATCAGAAACACCTACCGGAGTTTGTTGGTTTTTTTTGGTTGAGAACAAATACAATTTATGCCACGAGTTTATTAAACGCAATTTATCGGGCAGTATACCTTCAACATACGCACGGGTATGTCCAGAAAGGGTAGTCGGGGGGGGGGGGCACAAAAAACATCCGCTGTGACTGAACCAAATGGTGTAGTACATATTTTTCCCTGCCGCGCCGCCGTAACTTCAGCTTCTCCGCTGTCTCGGCTGGACTGGTGACATCGGAAGATGGCGAGTGGTGTTGTTGAAAATTATTCGCAGCCGCGTCGGTATAAATTCTGCTTATCATGACCTGAACGGAGCACATTTCCTAGGGTCCATGGTGGAGCACGGTCGCGTGGGCCCATCATGAAAGGTCTGCGGGCAGGTCAAATTCCTACGGTCTGGGGGGCACGTGCCCCAGTATTACAAGCAGTATGTTTATAAAATTAAATACATACTAATAAATCGAGAAACATGCATAGCATGTCTGTGGAAATCAGCATTGAACACTGCCTTAAGAATAACAGATACCATTTCACAACTAGGATCCGGTATGATTCCTCTCATATTACCGATGTGTGCGCCCTAAAGTGCACCCCAGCCCTCCAGCTAACTGTTGGAATGCCGCTGAATAACGCTGTAACATTCGTTCGCAGGTGTGGCGTCGTTGGGTATTTAGAGGCTTCGCGAGAGTTTTTGTTTCCGTGTGCGTGAGAGTGTGCGCCGGCCGACGCGTTGTGATGAAGCAGTAGCCCGGTTCAGTGGTCCCCGTGTTGCGATACGCCTTCGTTCGCCTTGTTTGGCTATAGCTCCTCAAAATTGAGACGTATCGCCCCCAAAATTACTCTAGCGCAGCGAAACGGTCACGCCAACCTACACTGGTCGCAACATATCTTATTGATGTGAAAATCAGTAAGCATCAAACGACCAATAATCAATAATGAGTTGGCGCTAATCTTGTTTAGATGTCTGGAAACGTATTTCACCATAAAATTAAGAGTGCTATTTCCGCATATGTTTGTACATTTTTTTTATTTTGCCATGCACCATCCTTGTAAAATGTGCTATGGTTTAAATATATAACGAACAGAGTAAACATGTCCCTCGCATTTGACGTAGTAAAATTTCGACGCATGCACAGAAGTCCGAGTGACCAATGCTATAGGTATGTATTTAGTTTGACACCGGAAGTTCAAACGAGATACTGTATAATGTCGGCCTTCCTGTATACCAATAACTATGTTTTGACGACTGATGAATGCGTGTAGCAATAGTGATAGTTTCGTCAGATTGTTGATAGATGTTTGGGCGCCACTGGTAGTATATCTATGTGTTTAGGATGTTGCTATTTCACAACACACGCTAACCAATACGTCTAGCAGATCAGTGGATCCATAAAGGCAGCGGTGAATATTGTTCGAGCGTATTATTTATCTTCAGGCCAGCTCACTATTTCTGTTACTACTCGACCTGGCGCGCTAAACTGGCGCGACTGAAATGTTTTTCTACGTCTCCGGCGTATTTATCCATCCACAGTTAGGTCACTGTTATCGGGGTCATAGTGTAGCTGCCACATGAAAGGCCTGCTTGCACTTACGGCGGAACGTCCGTCTAATAAACAACTCCGTAGTAGGGCAAGCCTAGAAATGCAACTACTATCCTCAAGTTGTTAAGTGTTCTATACGGTATCGCAGTATAGAACACTGAGTAGGCAATTTAGAATTAAGACGTTTTGTATTGTCATCATCGTCTTCTCCGTCTTTTGCTTCGTCATCATCATTATCACCGCGGTCATTATCACCACCATCGCCACCACACCATCGTTACTATCACCACCACCATCACCACCAGCACTACCACGACCACCAGCACTGTAAATGATAAATGTTTATTTAAGCTGCACATTGTGTCTATTTCTCACAAAGCATATAGCGCAATGTTATTTTTCGCTGCTTTAATACAGCTGATGCTTGTGCTCTCGTTGAAAGCATATCAATCATTTGTGCGCCCGCGCCGGTGTCGCGCTTACATTTATCCGGGCGTTAAATTTTATCCCGGTGATGTTTATGTGCATATGTAAGGCATACTATTTGGTACCAGTAGTGATAAATAATATCCAGTAGTTAAATATGTTTCGTTTCTTGTCGTAACACGAGCCTTATAGTTAGAATACATAATTATAATTTGTTGTTTCAGATTTGTGACCAAGTATAAGAGTAAGTCACGTAACGTGTGCGTGGAGAGGAAGCTGTTTTACGACAGAAATTGTTTATGTCTGTGGGAAGCAAACATTTTATAATTTATGTGTATATAATTATATTATTATAAAGCATTTATAGAGCGCCGTGTGTCCGGATAACAAATCTGCTCAAAGGCGCTGACAATCGTAGAGTATAAGTAAAATACATTAAATGACCTAAAACATATTAAATATAAATATTAAATAGAAAGGTAAAAGAATATGATTTAAAAGTAGCATATAAACATTACATAAAATGTCAGTTAGATAAACCTGAATAAAAATAAATATATATTTTTACAAGTGTATATATTATACATAAATTAAATGAATTAGCCCTTTAAATACCTAACATAAATAATGTGCTTAAATTAAATTAAATAAATACATATAATATGCTAATTAAAAATAATAATTAATAAATAAATAACTGCAACCTAAGTACATAACCGAATGTCAACATTGCACAAATGTCACTGATGCAGACTGCAAAGTTCTTTGAAGACCTGTCGAAATAAGCATATCTTTAAGAGTGATTTGAAAATGGCAACGCAGTTTGCATGCCAGACTGCATGAGGCAGGACATTCCACAGGATCGGGCCAGCCACCGAGAAGGAACGACGGCCATAATGTTCAAGTTGATATCTCGGAACAGTCAGCAGACCTTGTTCAGCCGATCTAAGTGATCTGGTCGGCGTGTAGGATGTCACGAGCGATTAAATGTACGCAGGGCCGACATGGTGCACTGCACAATATATCAGCAGTAACAGCTTAAATTCGATCCGCTGGTGTATAGGCAACCAGTGTAGACGGTACAGAACATAGTGTTGTCGAATAAAACGCCGATGTCGCGGATAACCGGCTTCGGCGAAACGGCACAGCCACATACATCAATGACTTGGTCAACAGGCGGGTGAACAAGTTTCCGATTGTTCACTGCAGATATGACGATCACCTCGGTTTTGTTCTCGTTAAGCAGGCGATTACGGAAAGACATCCACGCTTTCATATCGGTGGTACAACGAGATATTCGATCGGTAGCCATTCTAAGTGGCTGGTCACAGGGAAAGTCCACATATAACTGCGTATCATCAGCGTACATATGATAGCGCAGTTGATGATGTTCAAACACATAGTTAGTCCAAGGCAATAGACCGTGAACAGAAGAGGTCCGAGCACGCTACCCTGAGGCACACCACATGTTAGATCGACACTTCTTGAAATGATGTTGCCAACTTTAACTGCCTGTGTTCGCTGTGACAGATACGACTTCAACCAGCACAGTGCGTTGCCACGCACGCCAATTCTGTGCAGTTGATTGAACAGCAAATGGTGATCGACAGTATCAAAAGCGGCACTGAGATCTAGTACCACCAGTATCACGCTCTTCTTGTTATCTAGAGAAAGCAATATGGTACGCACTTTGGAAAATATCGAAGATGCCTTTCGCATCCATGTGCTGTCGTATTTGGATTGCAATGCATCTTTCGACGAGCTTCGATACGAAAGACAGATTTGATATTGGACAATAATTCGGTAACAGTTCTGGATCAAGACCATTCCTCTTTAACAGCGGTGTCACCACGGCATGTTTCATGGCGACAGGTAGTGATGTCGACGCCGTAATATAGACATACTTATTATATAAATATATATACACAGTGTATATATATACTCTAGATGAAGATATTCAAGTCTTTCTAAGTAGCCATGATTGACATCGAATTGACAGCGGTAATAGACCCTGTGTCGTGCTTACATTTATCCGGGCGTTAAACTATATCGGGTGACGTTTCTGCGCGTGCGCGTATCTAGGGGAATATATTTAGCACCAGCTACAACTGTCGCGCTTTCATTTAGCTGGGCGTTATGAATGTTTATATATGTAAATTCGATGTCAATCATGGCTACTTAGAAAGACTTGAATATCTTCATCTAGAGAGTCTCGAACTCCGCCTGGTTTATAATGATATGGTAATGGTATGTAATATCATGCATGAACATGTCAATGTATCTGAAACAAACCTTATTTCGTGTAATTACACTGAATACTACTATTTCGACAAGAGGTCATGGACTTAAACCATATACAACACCCTTTAAACTTGATGTAAAAAAAACAGTTTTGCGACGGAGTTGTATCTATCTGGAACCGACTACCTGAACGCATGCATAGTTAACTTAACACCCAAAATACAATTTAGGAAAGCCCTGCGTACAATAAACTTTGATTCTGCAATGAAGTTCGAAAGACACTTATAGGAATCTACTTAACAAGATTAACAAGATTGCCACCCAGAGAATTAACTCTAGGTGGCAGGTGGACAAGGAAGCCCTTTGGCTTATCGATAGTCCGACCCTTTTATCTATGTGTATCCCGCCCTTCTGAGGTATGTGTCGATTTTATTTTTAAACATATTCACGCTACTAGCACCCACACAATCAGCCTCCACGCTTGTATACACTATTTTCTAAATGAGGCCTCACCATTGTTTTTTACAGCGGTATTATTAACTCTTTTTCCTTATGCGTTATGTTTCGCCTAATTAATCCAAGGATTTGATTTCCCTTTGAAGCTGCAATCCCGCACTGCTCTGAAACCTTCATATCAGCACTAATGGTTAACCCTAAGTCCTTTTCTTTTACAGTAGTACTTAGTACAGTACCCCCCCCCATTGTATAATCTACCTCTTCGTTCCCATGTCCTGCGTGATTGGATTATTTGTGTATCATTATTATTGGATATTATCAGTTCACCAATATAATTATTATTAGTTCAGTAAGTGTCCTTTTATCTTGTAAGATGTTATCGCAATGCAGGTGGCATTGATATTACAAGTGGATTTTCCGTCTAAAACCTTCGATGCTTGTTATATTTGATCTCTCAATGGTAATGCACCGGAAGTGGATCACCCGCGTCGCAATACGACGTTACGTTCATGCTCCGTATTGTTTCACGGACATGTGCTCGCTAGTAGAAATAATGCAATGAGATAGGTATATTTAGACGTAAATATGAAGTTGCATCGACTCGTGCTTTCGTTGCCCGTTCTCTGGAATTCAAATGCCATTCACACAAAAATTAACAAGATTTAACAAGATTGCCACCCAGAGAATTAACTCTAGGTGGCAGGTGGACAAGGAATCCCTTTGGCTTATCGATAGTCCGACCCTTTTATCTATGTGTATCCCGCCCTTCTGAGGTATGTGTCGATTTTATTTTTAAACATATTCACGCTACTAGCACCCACACAATCAGCAGAAAATCTGTTCCATTCATTTACAGTCCTTTGTGAAAATGAGAACTTTCTTATATCTAATCTACACTGCTCTTTTGCTAATGTAACTTCATGTCCTCTAGTCCATCTATCTTTCTTAACTGAGAAAAAAAATATTTCTATCAATATTTTCATAACCATTCATTATTTTAAATACTTCTATCTGATCTCCTCTCAATCTTCTGGTCTCTAGTGTTGTTAAGCCGCATTTTTAGGCGTATTTCGTAACTAAGATCCCTCAGTTTTTGTATCATTTTAGTTGCTCTCCTCTGCACTCTTTCTAGCATATCTATGTCCTTCATGCGATATGGCCTGCACGCTTGAATACAGTATTCTAAAAGAGGCCTAACTATTGTTTTGTACAGCGGTATTATTAGCTCTTTTTCCTTATGAAAGCTGCTCCATGCACGCAAGCAAAGCCACTGCAACAAGTTAAGTGATGCCAGTTTGTAAACACATTGCATATATACCAAGTGGTGCTGTTATGGTGGCGACATAGGCAAAAATTAATCTTATCTGACCATGGTCCGTTTGAATGGCATGCCGCAAGTTCCTGTCGGAGCGTCCATTCGGTACGACCGGAGCATTTCCGGTTGACCGTTTGTTATCGCGAGTTCGGTGTTGCGATAATCGCGTAGTTTGTCTGCGGAGATTTAGGGTATTGTGTTGCTACTGCAATACAGCATGGCAGCCAGCTGTTACTGACGGACCACTGTGTTCCGCCATCGTGTTCCTGGTACGATAGACGGTAAGCCTACAGTCTGTGGCATTTGGCTGTTTAACGATGAAGTGGACTTTGCTGCCGAATATTGAGGGCAAGGCATCTATCATCCTGCGTGTGTATTCGCATGTGGTGAGGTATATGTGACCTTATGTCACGGTATGTACAGTTGGCCCGTGTTTGCCATTTGATTTTCCGAATGGTGATTCCATTTTTAGATAAAACATTTAGTGGTGTCTAAAGAAATTTGATTTATTTCGATTTGATTTGCCCAAACGACCGTGTCAGTCCGATTTTCAGAGACAAACATGTTGTTTATTTGACCTGGCGATCAGCATGCGAGTCAGACGGCGACGGAAAATGTAAAAAAGCTCCACGTGCGTGACTGGCTTCTCGGTAATCGATCAGCGCGTTTACGTGACCACCAGCGCGAAAATAAATGGGGGTCTGACCCCGCATTTCCCGCGTTTGAGTGATCGCGCACAACTGACGGGGAAATGAAGGGATCGGGCTGTTGCCCTGGATCTGGGGCTACCGCTGCACGGTGCACCCACCTAGTTCCCACACCTGGTCGCTAGCCCGGGGAGGAACGCTCCGCCTGGGTTGGACTTACACATACCCAATTTTTAACGAGACACAGGGGCTCTTCTGCGAGCGAGCACGCGGCTGTCTCTTCCTCTCTCCCTCGGCTGCCCGATATCCCCTCCCGGGTCGCACCCGAATCGGGGACGCCCGTCGCACGAACGGGCGTGGGCGCGTGGGAGGGTGGATGCAAACTAGAATTTGTGTTCCCGTTGAAAGCCAAAGCCAAGCACACACACACGCATATACAGACACATTCACACACCCACACACACACCACACACCACCACACACCACACCACACCACACACCACACACACACACACACACACACACACACACACACACACACACACACCACGCACACACACACACCACACCACACACACACACACCACACACACACACACACACACCACACACACACACAAATACGACATAGCGCCCCACGCGGTGCAAGGCAGAACCCGCATTGACATTTATGCCCAGTATTTGGTTCACCGTTGCCGCCGTGCTGCCCGACAGGTATGGCGTTCTTTGGCAAATATATGTGTTGTTGCTCCGAGTAAAGTAATATACTTGGTGTACCGTTACCATCCTGCGGCCTTTGCAATAAATTATGGCATTTCGCTTGCCGTTAATTGAGAAACACCTCTGCGTGTCACCGATGAGCAACACATGACAGTTTGACGAGGTTCATGTCATCAAAAATACTCTTTTCACGCCTCATGGTTGTTGAGCATGTTTGTGGAATCACTTATGCTGCCTCTGAAATTCGATTTTCCAGACGCATATCACAACATAATAAAACCTCATCTAGTATCGGGTAGTATGCGCAACACAAAATCGGCCTTAGAATGGGAAATGGCTACGTGTGGCCCGCCACAACATACTGGGACAGTGCGGCATAAGTCTGCTCACACTTTCGCAGATTACCCGATGTCACGCTCACAATTCAAAAGTCGATTAAGTTAACGGCATTGTTAACTTCGAGGAGTTACATTCAGAATGATACTGCAGTTTGTCCAAAAAAGTTCCTTATTTGTGACTTTTAAGAATCTGTGTTGTTGGTTCAAAGCGATATGGTGACAGACTACACTTTGATTTTATTGTTGTATGTTTAATTAACCAGTCCTTAACTGCCGACATGAGAGAAGGATGATACTGTTCTAAGTTCAGTATTTACTACTAATAACTAGTTAACATCGTCGTCTGTTACTGTAATATTGTTATTATTTGGCGATGAAGATTAATACGCCATCAGTGTTTCTGCCAGCAGGATAAAAAGGTAAAATTACGTACCCAAAAATATTTCTAGGGTACAGATACGTACCCAAAATAAATCCAGATTTTAATTTTTTTAACATTCTGTGCAAAGAAACTCAAACTTGATGACGTTTTTAATGGTGAAGAATGAGCCCGTGCCAACACGTTTATGCTAGCTATTCTGTGATTGGCTAAACGTGGTACACCCTGTATTCACTGCGGGATTGAAGCCTTCACCTCAGGATAGAACATGGCGTACCTGTATATTGGTAGGCTTAGTATAAAGAATACGGCGTGCTGTCATGGCTGTACATTTTTCCCGATGTTTTCGAATACCCCCGGTATTAATTGTTTCTTGGTGAAGAAAAATAACACAACAAGATACCATACTACATCATGAATCAGACTATTTATTCTAAAATGTGAAGGCAAGTTTACTATTTTCATCCTGACTGTTATATTTGTTATTCGTTTTCATACGAAACATGGAAATGATCATTATGAGCCGGGCGGGATTTCCATCTCCAAATGCCAGGACATCGGTTCTCCGAGCATCTAGAAATCATAGCGCACCAATGGCAGGCAAAGCCTCCCAGTTCCGTTCCCAAAGTATTTTTTATGGCAGAAACCCTGGCCAAATATGTTTATCAGGACATTGTAATCTATCTCTTCTCAGAGAAACAACATGTCAGTGTTGTAACGGTAAACAGTATTAATCCAGTAAGTTGTGTGTTGTTGCCGCTGGTATTTCTGGTGTTCATTTTGGTGTTTCAAGACTACGTATTTCTGGCTTGTTTTTCTTATTTCTTCGCAAGCGGAGTATAGAATCACGCAGGAGCAGATACTGTGTTACTTCATTCCTGCCCTTAGAACGGCCGCTTTTGAGCTCATCAAATATATCAGTACGTAGCAGTGTATATTTTCCATTGTATTGCCAACGTTTTACATTAACTCACATAATTAATTTCAAATCAGATACGTTCATGTTTATTATTTCACCAACCTGCTTAGCAATGGTCAAATGTTGTCATTTATCTTCAAAAATCCTGACTCGTGCGTATCTTCCCGGCCGTCCACTGAACATTTAGCCATGTGCACAGAGCTATTTAGAAGTGGCGTAAAGTTCTCGGATGTTGCCGTGTTACTTTCAAAACAATATTCTGGGAGCCATGGGACATGAAGTACGATATAGTAAAGCCGTCCACACATTCAATGTGGATTGGATCATATCACCACATCGTTGTCGTCATGATCTGAGCGCAGAACTCGTAAATACACCGCTGTGATGATGCTGACACATTGACACCTCCGTTTTCAATAGACAGTGAAAACCGCATTTCTCTACGGTGTCGAATCACGGAGCTTCACCATGTTAATCCAGTTATGAAATATTCCTCATGATTGACGGTGGGTAAAAATAGGCCGCTGCTAGGCTTGCATATTCCACGTACATTATCTAGCGCCAGACAGTGACAAGACGCCGAACATCGCAGGTACAGTTAGGGTTTTTTCATTGGTATCGATTCCGTCTGGCACACTTGCACACATAAATCGATCTCCTTCAACTTATCCAGATGGAACAAGCCTACATCTGTGTTTCACAACAGAGATGTTGGGACTTAATATAGCCTACCACATGCTTCGGTGTGATCTAAGACGTACTGCCTCTTTAATAATTATAGTTATAAAAACTCTCGGTTCGAGGCACCGAGGTATGAATGTTAGTCTGACTCTCGCCGCTATTTATAGGTAGCATCTGGAATCGTCTATCGCACACCATGGCGTAAGTGTCGTGTGCATCAGTGATGTTCACCTCGACCGAGGCGACTGTAAACAGACCGTCATAAACGTTCCATGAGGCCGTAAACCGCCGATACTTACGTGCTGTCTAACCCCTTACCGCGGGTTAAGTAGTTAAGAAGGTATATAACTGGGAGTGTCGGTCGTAGATTGTACGTGTAGTATATAGTGAAGCGAAACGGCCACCGGAAGTGAGACAGTGTCTCGTTTTGGAGGATACGAATCGTTGTTTTTACTTCCGGTTCGAGGATAGACTAATGCAATGCTAGTGATGTTGAAGTGTTCTCTTTACAATATTGTTTGCACACTGAACAATTAACAGTGGAAAAGACACACCATTTGCTTGCCCAATTTTAAAGAGGAAAAATTTTAGAAATTGGCAAATATTACCAAACAGATTAATCATAATTGAACTAGACACCTACGTACAAATGGCATTTTCATATTATTGTTGAAAAAATGCGCAAATATGTATCATAAAGCGTCGCCGATATTATTGCGTTAGTGTTAGCGCCACCATTGCTAATTATACGACATGTGCCATAAGACGTGTTGCCGTGATTTGCAGTATGTTACGATAAGGAAAGTAGCACCATGGTACTTTGACCTTGTGTAGAAGATGTCTGTTTCAAGGTCTCGCGCAGCTGTTTACAAGTAGCAGCTCGTGTTGTAATCTATTTTCGTCAAGAGTTGACCGAATTTCGCATTGCTGTTAAACACCAAAACCGTCCGGTCGCCGTATCACACCTTGTCGTTTTTTCACTGCGTTTCAATCGTAGGCCTATATGCGCAGTTTCCGCAATCACGGCGGGATTTGGCGGTTTATATCGGGTGAACATAATATTATTTGAATTAAAAACGACATCGGCTGCACCACGTTTAATAACATCATGTTCTTAATAGTAAAATAATTATGTTAAAGGTACACTACGCGACAAATTGCATTTAATGCGCCCGAATTACTTTTTACTGTTCGACAAATTTGGCCACGGGTCCTCAGATTGTTTGCGAAACATTTAAATAGTAAGCCTCGGATTACTGGAATTGCTCTTTGATATTGGACGCGCGCCTTTGGTTCCCACGGTTAACACTGACCAAAACAGCAAGTGGGTTGACGTACAATCAGTCATCGAACTTGTTTTGATTTTGGAGGACGGTTCCTTGTAAAAAAATAGACATGGTCACTTTAAAGATGGTGTAGGTTCTAACAAAGAACGGCACTCGGGCGATATTTGAATTATCAAAAACAATTACCAAATATATAGTGTGCCGCCTTCACGATTCCCCCTGCATTTGACGCTTGTTAGCCCTTCTGCTGTGTTTTAGCACACCGCATACCTTATTGATTGTGTCGTATTGCATTTAAAACGAACCATTTATATACCTGCCAACTTTCACTGGTTCAGCACGTCTCAGCACGTCTCCTGTGGTGTCGCGCTGTCTCGAAGTCGGGGCGGGGCTGCTGTTGGAGATTTTCAGAGAAAATCCGGGAGATTTGCCTGTATTCCGGGAGACCGGGAGACATAGGCTGCACCACGTTTAATAACTTAATTTGTGTGAACATGGAAACATGCCATTAACCCTCACCCCCCCCCCTCAATATAGACGGCCTTAAAGGGAGGTTGTCCGTTAGAATAAGTACGTATTGGCAGGGAGTTTGCTGAATTACTTGTACTTAGACCCAGTTTTTTCGGAGCGTGGGAATTAATCATGTTCAAAGCAGCAAGTGTCATTGAGCAATAGTGTTATTACCGGTTGTTTATAACTTTGTATCGGTCCTATTTGCTGGCAGGATACCGTCAACATATTTACTCTAGTGTGAAAAACAATATATAAATCAATGTTAATAAATGAGGAGCGGCCGCTGTACCTTTAAACTCACCAGTTACCAAACATGCCTACCGTTTGTCCGTGGACGTGGTGTGCAAGTAGTTTATATCACCGGCGTATGCAGATATCAGCTTTCAATTTTTTACCAGTCCCTGTCAGAATAGATTGACTGTTGTGTGCCTGACACCAACAGACGTCAGTTGCTCCTGCTTGTATCTTTACATGGTACGTCTGACATGAGCAGACAGTGTGTTTATCCAGTCCATCCAACGCCGAGTTAACAATGTTGTACTATCTGTGCCTGCGAGCGTGCGTGCGTACGTGCATCCATGCGTGCATGTGTGCGTGCGTGTGCGCGGGTAATCGCACTTTCGCGTAGTGGAGACAGTTTTTATTGTGCCGCTATCAAGATGATGTGTGTCACAGTGTGTGCGTGTGTACGCACATTGTGGTGCGCGATGGTGCATGTGTTAGAGCGTCGGACTCTCAATTGAGAGGTTCCGTGTTCGAATCCTCTTGCGGCCGTTTCGATCCTCGAGCATGCTCATTCCATTCACGTTGCCCCGGTGTACGACTCGTATTCGCAGTGAGTGCAGCGAGGCTGAATGATTCCAAGAGGAGTCAACAACGTGTTTGAAGGCGTAAAGTGTAAAGCGCTACGAACAGTTCTATGTACATGTAAGGATTAAATGACGCGCTATATAAGAACTTACCTGTTTGCGTTACGTTTGTATTGATGCGTGCGTGGATGTGGCGGTGGTGGTGGTAAGGGTAATGCGTGAGTGCGCGAGCGAGCGCGCGTGTGTTTGTTTGTGTATTTGCGTGCGTATGTATGCGTGCGTGCGTGCGTGCAGGCATGCGTGCGTGTGTGATCATCCCGAATTATCATCATTATTATCGTCATCATTATCATCACCAAGTGGTAGTTAGTGTACATAATATTTTCACCGTGTCCCGTTACTCGCAGGTCCTCGAGGAGGCGGGCTTATGGCGCCGGATCGAGAGGATCGCCGGCACTAGCGCCGGGGCAATGACGGCTGCCCTGCTGGCTGTCGGCTACGACTCCTACCAACTCGAGAAGTTCTTCGCCTCCGACGTCCAAGACATCATGTCCGGTGAGTTGATTTCCAGTCATATGAGGCAGTCATGAGCGATGGTCGACAGAGGTGTTGGCGTGGTCAGTCCTTGTTGCAGGCAATGTCGGCGTGACGACAGCAGCAGTTGTACCAGTGATTCTTGGCGAGAGCCTACACATGTGTCGAGTAGTGATTTCACTATTTTCGATTGAATTCGAATATCCCTGTACCAGTATATATGGAACTTTGAATTGCATCGACCTACAAAAATGTTATCGTTTTTCTTACTGTGTTCATCCTATACTTATGAAGACCATCAATAGATATAAGAGGCTAATACGTTGATAATCGAGTATCTGTTGTTTTAACATGATATGTTGATGTCAAATTATGTAAAATAATGATTGTCTAAAGCCTCAACATCAGACTGATAACTTAACCCAGTTGTCATGATATATGTATTTACTATTTAGTTATCTCTCGAAGTGTTACTAAAACCAAGATGTTACGCCGACAGATCATCGGTTCGGACTGGTCAGTCTCGTGCCGAACTTGATCAGGTCGTACGGCTGGAACTCGGGCCACCGGCTGTACAGCTGGGTCGGGGAGAAGATGAAGGAACGTACGGGTAACCCCGACATCACCTTCCAGGAGGTAACGTCACAGCACGGACGGACGGACACACAGATGGACGGACGCATGGACGCACGCACGCACCCACGGACGGACGCATGGACGGACGGACGGACGGACAGATGTATTTCTTAAATATTGTTATCTTCTCACGAACATTTTCTTAGTTATGACCACTCCACCCTCGTTGTTCCCGTAGGTTCTCTCTAGGCCAACCTTTGACTGTTGCCCCAGACACTATCTGAAATCACTAGTAACCGTAGCGCTTTAGACAATTGAGTTCAATGCGAGATAATTTGTATTTGTTTTATTTAACCAATTAAACTATGCATCACCGAGACAAAGTTTGAAGTCTGCATTACAATGTTAGGGATTTGTCCTATTACACATCCTGGCATCAATAGAACGTCAGACATCCGATCAAGTTTATCCAGTGCGAAAACTATTTAGTTAACATTGAACCCTCTAAAAGACCATCTCCAACGACGGCCAACTTGGAATATGGAACAGTATTCTCTACCGACACTGGTGATCTTACTTTAGAAGTGTCTCTTTGACAGGTCTACAAAAAGTTCGGATATGAATTGTGCATCGTGACGACAAATCTAAATCAGATGATGTCCGAATATTGCCACCCGAAGACGACACCAGATATGCCAGTCCGATTAGCCGTGCGCATGTCAGCCGCCATACCAGGTTGGATTCTTACCTAGATGCATGGTTTTACTTCTAGGAGAAAACATATTGTGTCCTATTGAATTGCTTGTAATAATTAATACTTGTATTTCGTTATAGTAAATATATACGGTGATTTCTAGATGTAGAGTTCCTGTAGGTTTACGCATGTTTACCAAATTATCGGTACACTATTAATAATCATAATCGACGGAACCGAGCCCCCACTACTTCTGGTGGAGGATGGAGGTATGCTTAGCTCCCAATATTTCGCCAAGGGGCGCAGTTTGAGTTTTTTGGTGAACCTCAGCCGCCGTAATATTTGCTATCTGTGAAAATGTTTATCTGCGTCGTGGGGCATATTGGTCGATAGCTTTTCAATGTATCTATAATTACTGACAAACAGCTAAATGTACATAGTAAATCGGTAATGTGTTCCCCGCCATCAATGTATCTATAATTACTGGCAAAGAGGTAAATGTATATAGTAAATCGGTAATAATTATGTTCCCCGCCGATAGCGACACCGATCGTATTGTTTTGTACTACGTGTTGACGACATCAATAAGCGTGTTGCCCGATTACGCGTGATTACAGGATAGCTCTTCAACGCCTGTCTGGTAACAAACACCACAGGAACTGTTGTATTACAAAATACGTGTTATGCATGAATTAAAATAGTTGTCCATGAGCCGAAATAAATCAACAAAATACATTTACAATGAAAGCATTATCTCCTTCGATTCCCCCTTGTCTCTTGTATTGCGGTTCGGTGGGACATGAAAACAATCATTATTATATGTGAACGTTATCCAGTTCGGTTAACCAAGGTTTCATTGTATTTGTGTATTGTTTTCTGATGTTACAATGAGTCGACTACGTGTAGAAGGAACGGCTGCTTATATGTGTGATTTTTGTTCAGGGTATTTCAAACCAGTGACTCACAAACTCAATGGGAAGACGGAGTTATTTGTTGACGGTGGACTCCTGTGTAATTATCCCATCCACTGCTATGACGGTGAGTGACGTTGTCGCTTCAAAGCGATGGTATCTTATTATGGGTTAATAATGTATATGTTACGCAGATAGCCTTCTAGCACATTCTTGCGTTGGTGGGGTGTTGTATTAGGTTAATTTTACTTCTGGTAACGGCGAATCAGATGCAGTTGTTAATCAGTCGCTTCTCGAATGCAATAAAATGCGATTTATAAAAAAGTCGTTCGAAACACAGCAATACAACCGGGACGTAAATTACCACGCGAAACGGTGTGAACAATCGATTATCGCCCGTCTAACATCCGGTGCGTACCGTAAAACCAGTAAAAACGCTTAACCAAGGGGGAATTTCGAAAACTACTTAAGGTGTATGTTTTCTTTCGAGGGGTCGTCTACGAACCCCTGCACATTTAGCGCCAGAGATACAAACAATCTCGGAGGAAAACGTTAACATACCCGCATGCATACATATATGCTCGATTACAGTTATATCTCATCATTTGGAGTGTGAAATGCATGTCAAATGGTATTTTTTCGATTTGCATTTCTCTGCAGTTGTACTCGGTGGTGTAGTAGTACACGTAATTGCACGCGGCCTTGTCGATTACGTGTTCTACTACGCAGTCAACTCGTGCAATTACAGTGACGTGCAGTTTGGAAAAGTACAATTTGGCATACGTATAAAATCTATTATGTTGTATATTAGTTTTGAATAGTGAACAATATTACAGGTGCGTGTGCGCGTGTGCATGCGTGTGAGGCGTGCGTATGTGAGGCGTGCGTATGTGAGATACCATTCGAATGTGAGTGATATTACAGGTGTTGGTTGTGTATTCGGCAGGTTGGTGGCTATCGATGAAACCAGAAGACCAGTTCCTAAAGAAGATGCAACCACTGTCTTCCCGAAGCCACTTACTGCTCAATGACAACGACCGCTTTGGAACATACAACTCCACGACCATTGGATTTCTGCTGGTAGGCCTAGGTTTCGCTATAAGAGTGATGGACTCGACGATTTAAAGTTAGAACAACCGTAAAATGGAATGGGCACCACATTGAAGACAATACAAAGAAACCGAATAATGTGTGATCGACTTAAATGTGTTGATAACAGAGTAGGCACACAGTGGGTAGTTGCAATATCGACATTACTCTTGCGTAATCAGTTGACGAAATTAAAACATTGGAAAGGATATAGGTGCGATGTGCATATGAGATTAACTGATATCAATCAATATTTTTTATTACCATTAGAAATTCACAATTACAATATCAACATACAGTCCCGTATATGATCAACGGAAATATGATTAATTGAATCGAAAAATCCATGAGAAATACCAGCAGGGATTTATTTTCAAGTACTTTTCTTCAAAGGCTTTGTGTCTTGAACCAGCCTCTCCATTGGGCAGATATGCTTGCACATAGTTCCCGACATGAGTACGATGCCCCGGTCGGCTGTTGCAGTACGCGAACCACGAGAGGGAGATTTTCCAGATGTTGCTGGACGAGCGTGTGAACAAGGACAGTGGCGAGGTGATCATACCCGACACGAAGCTCTCCAGGTAAACATCGCCCGCATGTCCACTCTCATACAGCACGATCACTGCATCATCATTCCTGTATATAGACACGGCACTACAGTTTGTCACCCACACATTGTGCACCTTTGCAGCGAAATCTTTATTCGTATGACGTATTCAAAGTAGTTTTTTTTTCTCCATCAGGTTCAGTATACTATGCGTAGTAGCGTATGCGTGGCGGTTGTGTTGCTATAGGTCTATGTGTATACAATGCAGTTGGCGATGCCATGTGAAATGTGAGAGTTCGAAGACGTGAATAATGTATGCTGCTAGAACGGTTGACGCTTTTTGATCTGCAATGCATTTGCTCTCGCTAACTGTACTAAGATGCTGTCCACGAATGTACTTTTCTTCTGTCATACCTCAAGACGATTCCCAAGAGGTGTTTACACAATTTCCCTTAACAACAATGGGCACGTTATATGGTTACTAGAATTCTATGGTCCTCTGAGGCCTCATTCAACTAGTCAGCCTTTTTCAGAACATTACTGTGAAGTCGTACTTTATACGTTGGCACCGAGGGTGGTCACGGCCAGGGTACCTACCGAACTCGATTGTTATATCACGTTCCCATTTCACGAGACGGCACTGATATTAACATGGTCATCGGAACCACGAGGGGCAGTCCCCAATGTTGAGTGCTACTACACTATTGCAGAATGCGATGATTGCCAAGAATTGTTTGGCAAAGGCCCACAAACAAGCGCCCCAGGAACGAACGAGTAACTCGCATGAACACTGAAATCCTCGTGTAGAACACCGTTGTGTCAACAAACGTGGTATTACTCTGCAGAACGGACTCGAAGCTGACTATAAGACGCTTGCAGTGCCCCTCTAACCGTGTACTGACAATTTATACCCTCGAGAGATGAGGAAAATCTTACTTCAAACCAAACCATGCTTATGTAATCACGAGTATCTGGTCATCCGATCCGAAAATAGAATAATTCAAACGTAAAGCGCCCTTCCTCGGACATTATCCGGTTGTCAGACGTTATCCGATTGTGCCTATGTGTATAGAGATGGGGACAGACATTGGAGACGTGTGAACACGCTGCGTGGACGTCGACAGCTGCAGCTTCGTCGCATTGCTATCCTATGTCGCGCCCTATGTGTGGGGGTTAATTACCGGTGTTTCAACACGAGTTTCCCTGTTGCGAATACTTGTGTTGCGATCTAGGCACATGCCCAGGGGGCCAAGTGGGTTGAACAGACATTGAATGCTGTAAAAGGTTTGCCTCCAAAACACATTAAATTTATGCATATATCTAGGATCACAACCTAGGTGAACAACCTTGAAAAAAGTTACTGAAAAAAGTTATTAGCCCCTAAAGACGCCCGTCCAAACCCACAACGAACTAGCGTTGTAACACTTTCCGTTTAAATATGTTGCCCTTTTTGAGCGATAACATTGGTTTGTTTACGCTCAAAAATTAACAGGTTCGTTTCACAAACATGTCAAAAAGTAATGTCAGCAGTACGTGGATTTTTACAATCTTCTTAAATAGGAAGACTTAGCATATGAGACTGAAGTTCTAGCAAGCAGATGTGTTGTTGCGTGCCCTAAGTTTGTGCATCATCCAATTAAGATGTTTCGGCAATGTTTTGAATCCGGGCCCTATTTATCTGGATACTACAAGTACAGTCAGCAGTCTCTGTCGCTCTATTTATCTGGATATTACAAGTACAGTCAGCAGTCTCTGTCGCTCTATTTATCTGGATACTACAAGTACAGTCAGCAGTCTCTGTCGCTCTATTTATCTGGATACTACAAATACAGTCAGCAGTCTCTGTCGCTCTATTTATCTGGATACTACAAGTACAGTCAGCAGTCTCTGTCGCTGTATTTATCTGGATACTACAAGTACAGTCAGCAGTCTCTGTCGCTGTATTTATCTGGATACTACAAGTACAGTCAGCAGTCTCTGTCGCTCTATTTATCTGGATACTACAAGTACAGTCAGCAGTCTCTGTCGCTGTACTTATCTGGATACTACAAGTACAGTCAGCAGTCTCTGTCGCTCTATTTATCTGGATACTACAAGTACAGTCAGCAGTCTCTGTCGCTCTATTTATCTGGACACTACAAGTACAGTCAGCAGTCTCTGTTGCTGTACTTATCTGGATACTACAAGTACAGCCAGCAGTCTCTGTCGCTGTATTTATCTGGATACTACAAGTACAGTCAGCAGTCTCTGTCGCTCTATTTATCTGGATATTACAAGTACAGTCAGCAGTCTCTGTCGCTCTATTTATCTGAGATGAAGAAGCTGCCTGAAACTGGCCCAGATGTGCACAATGCCATGATGAATGGAGCATTTGTTGGACGGAGATGTGACGACCACCACGATGACGTCTCTCCTGACATGCTCCTAGAGCAGATATACAATACAGATGCCAAGGAAGAGAGTGGACTAGACGGCATCACCCTAAACGGTGCTGCTCGGACCAAGTGGGTTTACACAAAGTATGTCGCTGCTGTGTCCGCACAACTGACCATTGTGAAAGAACTTGGTGTCACGGCATTGCCTGATTCGATATCAGGTGATCAGAAGAAGACGACCATAGTCCGACTGAAGACATTTCACACATAGAACGTGAAGCCCAAGAACTCAAAAGACCAGCCTGCCACTCTAGGGAAAAGCGACAAAGTTGTTGCCCTCCTGCGGATGACCCAGATCATTGCTAGTGGTGGCGAGGTCGACATTGTCGACTTCATTGGCAAACATGAATGCAGCCAGATTCCCCAGTCACTGTTCAATGGAGACGGTGCTATGAGGTATGCAGGTTCAAAGGCTAGCCTTGTTAAGATTCTGAAAGAAGAAACCAAGGTGGTCAGTGCTCCTGGTCTACCAAAGGAGATGCGGAATTCGGTAGTGGTGGTGGATGCCATGTATGCTGTTCGCCGTTGGCCATTCCACAAAAGACGAACCATTTGAAGCCATTGCAACACATTACAAAAGGAATCTTACACAAGATGTACCTGCTGATACAAGTATCATACACTTCTGCTGTGACCGGTACTATGTCTAAAGTCATCGGAATTGCAGCGTCAAAGGGAAATCAAATCCTTGGATTAATTAGGCGAAATATAGCGTATAAGAAAAAAGAATTAATAGTACCGCTGTACAAAACAATAGTGAGGCCTCATTTAGAATATTGTATACAAGCATGGAGGCCATATCGCAAGAAGGACATAGATATGCTAGAAAGAGTACAGAGGAGAGCGACTAAAATGATACCAAATCTGAGGGATCTTAGTTACGAAATACGCCTAAAAGAATGTGGTTTAACAACATTAGAGACCAGGAGATTGAGAGGAGATCACATAGAAGTGTTTAAAATATTGAATGGTTATGAAAATATTGATAGAAACATTTTTTTCTCAGTTAAGAAAGATAGAAGGACCAGAGGACATGAAGCTACATTAGTAAAGGAGCAGTGTAGATTAGATATAAGAAAGTTCTCATTCTCACAAAGGACTGTAAATGAATGGAACAGATTATCTCCTGATTGTGTTGGTGCTAGTAGCGTGAATATGTTTAAAAATAAAATCGACACACACCTTAAAAAGGCGGGATACATGTAGATAAAAAGTATTGGACTCTCGATAAGCCAAAAGGCTTCCTTGTCCACCTGCCATCCAGAGTAATTTTCTGGATGGCAATCTTGTTAAATCCGTGCGGCAACACATATATGCCCGGTCACGACCAGCAATGCTGTTTGAGGTCAGTGAGCAGTACAGAGCTCCTGATCCACAGGAGTTCTCTGTGTCGGCCAACAAGGCAGGACTACTGAACTTTCTATGTGAGACATGGAGTAAGGAAGAGCAGCTAGCACCAACGATGGGCTTGACGCTACTGTGCCTGGGTGGCGGTTTCAAGGGAGAAACCAAGAGCGGGTTGGTTACGCAGTGTTCAGTTATATAGGTGCCTGACCTGGAGTACATAGGTGCCTGACCTGGAGTGCATAGGTGCCTGACCTGGAGTATATAGGTGCCTGACCTGGAGTAAACTCAACAGGAGCTATATACACCAGAGTAATTCTTCACACCATATACTGTGTTTGGAATGAAGATGTCGACCGAGTGATTATCCACGCCAATGAGACAGACACCATTGTCATGTGCGTCTATTATGCTTGCATGCTCTTAAAAGATCTGCCTGAACTGTGGGTTCAAACTGCACCAGATAGCTATCTACTGATCCATGAGATTTAATTTTCATTTGGCACAATTTAGCTGCATTAGTAACACTGACTTAACTGGTACATATACAGATTGTAAGAACGTCACCATACTTTCAGATGAAGTGTAAACACATTTGATGATGACCACAAAAATCACCTTTAAGCGTATAGGGGCATGTTGTTTAAATGCTGTTTACATGTTACGATCCTAGATATATGTAGATATCATTTGGGGGGGGGCAAACCTTTTACAGCATTCCATGTCTATTTCCACAAAAAAAATGCATTTGGCCCCATGGGTAACATGCTGTCGACACAGATTTGGAATTGTTCTTAATGACATTGTCTTGGCAATAGAGGCATTTTCTACATGTATATCTATAATTGGAAAACGGTGTTCTTACTTGATGTTAATTCAGTATGTCGTGCACATTTCCACTCGATTTTGTACGACATTATGGCGAATTAAGACCTGTGGGATACAACTGTCTTGGAAACGGAAATGAACGTTCATTGGATCCTATGAGATGCATGTTGGCGTCGCCTGCGGCAACATGACGTCTGGGGTCTGAATGTTTCAGGAGCCACACAGAACGGTGCAAAAACAGTGACAAGTTGTCAGGCAAACACACGCAACTTGCAGCAACCGCCGACAAGTTCATTCAGGTAGGTCAAAAAGCTGTTCACGCTGAGCTATGGAAGCTAATAAAAAGTTATACCTAAATGTTATGCGGGGAAGAGCGGTTAGGCCAAGAGAGGGAGGATATTACATTACAGGCTTCAGCTAGCCGCACAAAATTGTGTGTACACAATGGGACGGAATAGGACGGAATTAGATAAGAACGGAATATATAGTTATACTGTTTATATATGTATAGTTTATATAAAACTATATATATTCACCGCTGACTACAAGATTGGTCCAGTCCCGAGGGTGACCGCAATAGTGAGTGTCCACTGTATATACATTATAAATAAATAAACATGTGCAACGTTTGCAGGCGCTTCAGAGACAAGGACTTGATAAAAAGGAAGTGATAACAAAGAAGGATCTGGAAGATGTGTTGTCAGAGGTTTGTTTTATTTCCTTCTAAGCAATTTGATGATTTCTTTGTGTGTGTGTGTGTGTGTGTGTGTGTGTGTGTGTGTGTGTGTGTGTGTGAGTGTGTGTGTGTGTGTGTGTGTGTGTGTGTGTGTGTGTGTGTGTGTGTGTGTGTGTGTGTGTGTGTGTGTGTGTGTGTGTGTGTGTGTGTGTGTGTGTGTGCATGCGTGTGTGTGTGTGTGTGTGTGTGTGTGTGTGTGTGTGTGTGTGTGTGTGTGTAATATATGTCATATATATATAGGTGATATATATACATATATATATATATATATATATATATATATATATACATATATGTATATTACCTGTGACCGTCGAGGAAGTGACAAAGGCTCTTTCCAAATTGAAGAATGGTCGTGCGGCTGGAATATGAAATGTCACCGCTGAAATGCTCATCCTTTATGATTTTGTGGCTTCAAAATATCATAAACTGTGTTTGGGTAAACGAAGAAATCCCTACTGATTGGAGACGTGGTATCATCCTGCCATTATGGAAACACAAGGGTGACCGCCTGGTATGCAGCAATCACAGAGGAATAACACTTCTATCGATACCTAGTAAACTTTTCGCACTCTTCTTGTTACATCGTTCTATTGACGCTATTACGTCAACAAGAAGAGTCCACCAGGCTGGTTTCGTTCCGGACCGTTCCACGATTGATCAGATATTCTTTGTATGCCAGATTATCGAAAAGGTAAATGAATTTCGTCAGACCGCCTTCATTGCTTTTATTGTTTTTAAAGCTGCTTTTGATAGTATCAACCGCAAGAGCTTCTGGCGGCTCCTTCAGAACACTGGCCTGCCCCCAAAGTTATGCCGATTGTTCAAGCTATTGTACAGCGACAGTGAGACTTGATTCCGCCTCGGCAGTGATTCCTCAGATCTTTTCTCCATTGGCTCCGGTGTACGTCAAGGCTGTGTGGTTACCCCTGACCTGTTCAGTCTCACCACTGACCATATGCGACAACTTGGGAGAAATGCCGGTTCTTCCCTCGGCATTAAACTTGGAAACACTGACGTGACAGATCTGGATTATGCAGATGACATTGCCATCTTTTGCACATCGCGTGCTGACCTCGTCGTCGTCCTCAAGGAACTCTTCCCTGTAGCCAGTGGTGTTGGTCTGTACATCAGCTGGGCCAAAACGAAAGCGATGGCAATATACGCAGACATCGATTTGCTCAACACCATCACCATCAATGGCGAAATCATCGACTTTGTGGATGTGCTTACTGACTTGGGTTCATATCTGCTGATTGCTCTGTCGACCACGAGGTCGCAGTTAGAAACGGCAAAGCAGCGGGTGCAACGAAACGACTATCTAATGCTCTGTGGCGCAGATGGTCCATCTCGCGGGGTACCAAACTAAAGATGTTCAATGCTCTCGTCATTTCCATCTTCCTATATGTCACCGAGACCTGGCAACTGATAGTTAAACAGGCCAAGAAAAATTGATGCTTTCGCCACGAAGAGCCTCCGACGCCTCGAGATCATAAAGTGGTTCCATTACATCAGCAATAACACGATCATGGAACGTACTGGTCACCAGCATACATCAATACTCATTACCCAGCGATGCATTCTATGGTTCGGCCACCTGTAGCATATGGCACAAAACTACCTGCCGCTCTATTGTACCAATTCCATCCACAAAACACCGTTTGAAAACTGCCCCATGGGCCTCCTCACCGCCGATGGATCGACTGTGTAAAGCAGGATTTGGATGGACTGGGTCTCACGCTTGAGTGTGTGTGTGTGTGTGTGTGTGTGTGTGTGTGTGTGTGTGTGTGTGTGTGTGTGTGTGTGTGTGTGTGTGTGTGTGTGTGTGTGTGTGTGTGTGTGTATTATTATATATATATATATATGTCATGGTAGAGACCTCCCTCTGTATCATCATGGAATAGTGGAATGAAAGTATGAAAATGCCGGTATCAAGTATTGGAGACCACCGATAACCACACCATAGATACATGTTGACTAGTTGAACAGAGCGAACAGAACCGGTAGTTAGGGAATTATGTGCAAACTTGTTTTGCGTATCCAATACGTGATTTTATCTTTTATCCTTAGTACACATTAAGTTGGCGTGACACACTGCACTGATAAAAGACCCAACAAGGTAAAATCACGTCTTGGATATGTCAAAAAGAATTTGTTTGCATAAAATGAATTATTCTGAAGAATGATCAGCAATTAGGGAATTATGTGTTGTTATTTACAGGACAGCTTATCAAAAGACGACCTCAAGGTTCTGTTCGGGGAAAAGATCTCAGCGGACGACATATTTGAAAAGCTGGTAAACAAGAAAGAGGACGGGGTAAGAAACAGTTGCTCTCTTTTCGAATTTATGGCAGAAACATTGTTCATTTTTCGGAAATTTGTATACGTTATTTCCGTTACGGAGAAGCATAACACAGTCATCACGCATCAACAATATGTAATAGCTAATTCAGTGTGCCGAAACATGCATTTGTACTATAAAACAGGTGCGGCGCCACCGCTTATTCTGATAAATTCTAGTATCGCAATCCGCTGTTGCATAACTCGGATATTTGCATCCAAGGGGCGGGCTTGACATACATATTTAATTTATCCGTCAAATGCTGAATGACCCCCTTGAAGTTTGGCACTGGGGTAGGTGAATTCTTGGCAGACGTTCAAGCGTGCTATGTTTCCAAGTAGCGCCGTTCGTGATTGGGTGACTATTAGATTATGGCGTGGAAAGATGCGTGATATATATATAATCATTCTTTTTAAGTATTGTATATACTAACAATACAAAACTGCATTTTCCTAAGATAATTGAACAAGTAGGCCGTATCGCTAACACTCTAACAACAATATTTTGTTGTGTTATATATATATATATATCACAAATATCACAAACAAAATATTGTTGTTAGAGTGTTAGCAATACGGCCTATTTGTTCAATTGTCTTAAGAAAATGCAGTTTTGTATTGTTAGTATATGCAATACTTAAAAAGAATGATTATATATATATATCACACAACAAAATATTGTTGTTAGAGTGTTAGCGATAGGGCCTACTTGTTCAATTGTCTTAGGGAAAATACAATATATATATATATATATTATATATATACACTTATTTACATACTACAATAATTAATAGGTAAAATAATGTGTGTTGAAGGTATTATCTGTCTTATTCACTACATTTACATGTATGGTATTGTGGATTCTTTCGGGGAACAAATCACAGAAATTAAACAAAACTATTGATAAATATATAGTGAACGTCAGTTGTATTGCCAGTATTATATTGACCCTGCTTCTAAAAATATTACAAACGTTCGCAAAGCTGTATGTACTGCATAGTTCAAAACTAAATTGCAGTTACTCAACATTGTGTGTTACGTTGCTGCAATACGAAATACTCCAATCCCTACATGTCAACTCGTGTCATGTTTTTTGTACAGTCTAGTTGATTGGACCCCGTTACTAAATCTCTGCAGATCTTTTGGAAACGCTAAGCAGCAGAACTTTTAAACACCTTAGCATCATTGGCACCAATGGTAAAATAATTGTAGATCGTAAATATTTATGTAATTATTAATAATTATCGTTATTTATCCCAGTCGTCGTCGTTGTCATTGAGGAAGTGTTTACGCCGTGTTTAGTTCGACTACCGTCGTATCGCGACCTTCCTGGAGCAGCGAGGTCTCAACCTACAGGCCGGCTTCATGGCTGAGTTCAAGAGCACAAACATCGGCAATCTCAAAGACTTCGTGGTCACGCTGAAGGAGACAATGGTGGTCAACACACAGCGACTAATGGTCAAGGTAAAAGTCAAGGGACAGTTATTTTTTCGATTCATGTGTCATGATTAGCACATTAGCATGCACATGTCAATTAATTTGTTGGAAGCTAATATTATAATAGAATGACCGCAGATAACGGAGTTATGTTGCGTCCTTTATTTATATCTTTTGACCATTGCGTTGAAAAGTCGGCTAAGTGTTAAGTATAATTCGTTCCTCTGGTGTTTATTGTGTTAAAATTTGAGATTATTGTATAACTCAATTAAAATCTGCATTCACTGGCTTTATTTAATCGTAATACAAATGTAGACTTTTCATTTAATAAGTTTACCTACTTTATTGTGTACACTGTCTATGTCTAAAGTGACACATCATAACAATGATTGGAATTCGCAGTTGTTATCGCTGACTACACGTTATCCCAGAAAACCGAGAACTATGTATCTATATATATATATATATATTAAATCCACAACTGTCTAAAATTAACTGTATTTGATATTTCACAGAAGCAAGACATCGAACGAACCATTGGTATCAACACTCGGTACATTGGAACATTGGACTTCAACATCGAGCAGACTGACATAGACTTTCTCATCGAGGTAAATCATAAACTGTCCTGTTTGTAATATAATTACGCATCATATTACTAAGTGTTAGTGGTTACTTTATTTAAGCAATTCCAAGACTTTATGTAGCATGTCATGTAGTGTTAGGTAGAGATGGGGGAGAGAGAGAGAGGGGAGAGAGAGAGGGAGAGAGAGAGGGGGCGAGAGAGAGAGACAGACAGAGAGAGACAGAGAGAGTGGGAGAGCGTGAGAGCGTGAGAGAGAGAGAGAGAGAGAGAGAGAGAGAGAGAGAGAGAGAGAGAGAGAGAGAGAGAGAGAGAGAGAGAGAGAGAGAGAGAGAGAGAGAGAGAGAGAGAGAGAGAGAGAGAGAGAGAGAGAGAGAGAGAGAGAGAGAGAGAGAGAGAGAGAGAGAGAGAGAGAGAGAGAGAGAGAGAGAGAGAGAGAGAGAGAGAGAGAGAGAGAGAGAGAGAGAGAGAGAGAGGAGAGAGGGAGACTGTTTATATGACAATTGCATTATTCCTGAGATATTACTATCCGGACTGCCAAGATGTACACTGGGATCTGCTGCCACTCTGTGTGGCATTGATACACCGAGCATCACGTTTATGTATCTTTTATTTCAATAATTGCTATATGTAAACTTATCGACGCCTAGTTTCAGCAGTTTGACTGTACCTGCTAAAAGAAACACCTTGTTATAACGTGATGTGACGTTTCCTCACACAGCAAGGCCGTCGTTCCACCATTGCCTTCCTGCGGCAGTACGCCGAGCGCCACCTGCAGGACTACAAACTGGAGCCGCCGAAGCCGTTTTGTCCAGACGAGCTGCGTCGGTACATCGACGACGACCTCTCGGAGATCATCGACCCGGGAGACTATAGCGAGAAACCGCCAGAGAAATAGATGCCCTCATGCCCGCGCCCAACGAAACATAGAGCATTAGGTGAATCAGACGCTGGCCAGTTGCACAAACTACAAGCCGAGAACCAATGCATATTGTTCAGGTGTGGTCGCAAACGTTCACAAAGTCCCCACAGATCGTATATCGTTCCATATTGGTAGCTGGTGGTTTAGTTGTCATCAAGTTTCGCAAAAAAATCGCTCCAGTGGTCCCACCTTGCAAGTAAAACTGGTAGCAATGCTCATTGCCGCTAAAGTTGCCTTCCAGAATCGGGGAGATTTCGCCGCAGTGTGGATGATTAATGGTTTGAATCAATACTATGCAGTATGCGATTTTGTTTGAACTTTGGGAACTTGAGAGACCAGTCCTTACATTACTTCAGACCCTTTCTGCGTTAGAACATTTACGAAGGCGTTCCCGGGAAGCATATCCGCTTTCGTGCCTTTCGCTGGTTTCCTGTTAACCGAAAATGGCAGCAGACGTTGTAACCTCGTGAATGTTTGCGAAAGTTTGTGTAGTTAAATGCGGCACTCTGTGAAAGTTGTTTCACAAATACATGCTTCGTTATTAAAGGGAGTTTGTCTGTTCTAGTTTTCATATTAAATAATAAGACTAGACTAACTATTTTGAATGTATCCTTAATTCACAGTCGCATTTAATAACTCCAAAACATTGTTCACAATTTGAAGTTTTCTTCCACAAAATGTAAATAAAACATTCAGATGGTAAACACCAGTATCGGTAATATATCCGAAATCACGTGGTATAACCTCAAAGCTCTTGGTGTTCTGCGTAGCCGCCATGTTCCCAAATCCAAGACAACCGATTAATCGAACTTGTTGTTGATAATTACCACCCGTGTTGGTTCAGGGTAAAGAAACAGACAACTTCCCTTTAACTACAAGCAATTGTACACTATTAATGATGCAGGAATGTGTAATGCAATATAGGTATATGCAATTCGTATGAGCGAGTGTAATTACTACAAAGCTACATTCAGTTATATTTCTACACCAGAATGTGTGAGTGTTATTTTAAAGGATTGCAGTTTGTTTATACAGATGCCTGAACGAAATATTAGCACTTTATATTTTAATTAAGGACCACCGCGTGATACCGTCGATATAACAATTTATTTTATGCAGTAAAAAATGCACGTATTATTGACTTTAGTAGAACTAGTTTTGTGAACATAACACTTTTTTACAGTAGTACGTAGAGTCGCTGACAATGGGTTCACGAAATCCGTAGTATCACTTGTTTTGTATTAATAGTATTTAATACCAGTGCTTTGTCGATTGACGCATGCGTCGTCATTGTCGATGGTTCGTATTTGGTAGTTACGCGTTATTTGTGCATGTGCAATACTTCAAAGTGCGAAAATTGGTTGAGTATAAGGTACAGGCGCGCATGCGTTCCATTATGTCTAAACTCCTTCCATTTTATGTTCATCAATTCTTCTCATTCGTAACTTGAAAATGCATATTCCAGGGCAGTACTGCTCCTAGGTCACTGAATGTATGAACACTGTTTTATGAATTGGTACTCGGCCTACCTCTAATTGAATTTTGCTGAATTAATAAGCCACCGGTTCTTTATAGCATATCTTGGACTTTCTTCCGAACGGGAACACACTAAATATTTCACATTAAAATACATATCCTCTCTGGTTTCTGACTAGTATATTAGTAGACAACAACAAAAAACAGTTGTTTCACGCATCACTCAAGTGCACCGATATCTAATGATATCATAACACTCGCTACCGTGAATGATTTGCTGTGTTTAACTTAAGGTGTCACGTGTCACACGTCAATAAAACAAACTATTGCAGCGACCGATATCGGTGAACAATGTTTTGTTTTACAGACAATCAGTAATCCTGCTCGGTTAGATAAATAATATGTCTACGAATCTATATGGATAGCTATTGTGTCTGTGTGGAGAAGAAGGTTGATTGAAATCGAGAACAATATGTTATACCATGTAATGTCAGCATAAATATGATTACTGGAATTATGGAATCACAAACAAATCAGTAACAAGGCGTACTCACCAGGGCCTCACCCAGAGACCCGTCCACCCGTCATTTAGACGGGTAAAATTTGAAAATCGCGATTTTGGACGGGGTGAAATTGATTGTGGACGGGTCCGCCAGGCTGGTGCTTCCATATCCGTCCATGCCGTATTTTTGCGCTGGACAGCCCGCCCATGCCATTTTTACGACGTCATTGAAACTGCCGCGAAGCCAGTTACAAAATGTACTGAGATTGGTTTAAAAAATCGACCACTCGGATCGCCTGGCCATCTGCCCGACACACGTCAGAAACCAATTAAGGCCTCGACTTGCTAGGGTAATTGTCACCTAACCACTAGCGGTGGTTGTTTGAAAAGCAGGCAACAGTTGCGTAGACCAAATAATCGGGGCGGGGAGTTCCAATAAGCACTCGTCGATTGGACAGTTTAGTGAACTGATTGGGTGATGTTACGCAGGCACCAATTGAGTGTATTGCTGTTATTATTAGTGCCTGGGAAGAACCCGCTCTTTCCGTTCCCAAACGATTTCCTAGACGTAATTGTAACCGCATCAAAGGCACCGGCGACCACTAACAGACAGCAGTGACTATCACAGTAACTAACTAGCATTACCGCATCGGCCGCTGTGGCTGTTGGATCTGGCCAGATCTGGTGCAAAACTATGACAAACCACCGGTCACGCAGTCCTTACATCGTTCAGTCCGCAGTAAATGGTACATATTTAATATCATTGGAACGACAACATAACATTCTTTACAATGGTTTAAAGGTTTTAGAATAATTCCTTTATTTTACGAACTTGTCGTCCATGATTTAGCGAAAATGCGCGCCAAGAATTTCATGCCGACGGCGCGTCGCGAAGGTACGGTTTTCGCAAAAACACAGGTCGCGGCAAATCGAAAACCCACACTTGTAATCACATTTGGATCGTATGGTTTTTAATCAACCAACGAGGAGATATGTGGGTGTTCACTGTTGCAGGGCTGCCTACCATTACGGATTCTTCGTATTCATTACGGAAATTCTCCTCAGATTACGGCATTACGGAAACTGCCGCCGTATTACGGGAATACGAATATCCGACTACAGAAAATGATATACATTAAAGAATTGCTAAATCTATCAATACTGCTGCTCGAGATGCCCTGAAGAAACTGTCTCATTCACTTGTTACAATTTATCAACACGTATTTAATCCACTACAAGTTCTACAAAGTCAGTATGGTGACGTCATCCGTTGATGTGCCTGTGTACAATGTTACAACTTTGACTGCCACCAGCCTGCTGATGACTGCGTGGCACGTGGCATGTGGCACGTGACACGTGAGCATATTAGTATTATCAGTGTCATTAATGCGCGTCTAGACATTAATAAAATATACAGGTGTAGAATTATATAGTGAAAAAAATAAATGAAGATGACGTTCGGTAGAACCATTAAATAGTTATGGTTTTCTGAAAGTTATGGATATAATTATAAAATGTCTTAGAATAATATAAAATGAGCATTATAATTATTGTAATTGCAATATAAAACTATCAATTTTGTATTGAAAGGTTTTATTTGAATAGAACAATTTAACTTTGTCATTGATTGTTAGTAATAATTATAATGTTCCTGCTGTGTGTTGTAAATTTAGAAGCTCGTTGGATGATTATTGGCTATTCACTGGCGCTGTCTTTCTCACGGTGATGCTCTACAGACGTAAACACTTGGACATGTCTGGCCATGCAGGCACTTTGACAGCTGTAATTAACACAATGTAACTTATTGGATGTTGCTAAACAAGCATCCCTTTGAAGTGCTAACGAAGACGTTAACTGCCGACAGGAGTTACAGTGTAGCACACAATAATTATGTTGAAACAAAGTATATCTACTTTTGGCAACCTTGTGGACCAGGGAGCGGGGCGGGATGCGACGGGGATCATTATGGAAATTGTTTTTGTCAGATAGGCAGCCCTGACTGTTGATGTTACACGAAATTGATGCCGTCAGAGATACAAAACTGTTACGATCAGTTGAAGTGTAAACATGTCGGTTTACCTATGTTATCGCCCGATATACAACTTCGTGCATCACCGATGCCATTTGTCAGTTTTCCACTATTCAAATTATGTATGTTGTGTGATAATTAAACATGATTTACAAGTGCGGAAACTAGATTTTGTTTGACGATGTCGCATCATTTTTTAACAGGATTGCGATAATCAGCCTGCAGTGGAGCATTCAGGCTGAACGTATGGCGACTGTGCTAGATTTAATTACGTCTGCGCTATTTTTAGGGCATTGCTGTGGTGAGTCCCGTTCGTCGCGCGTTGTTTGGTCGCGTGTTGGGTGGTCCAAGGCATGAAGCTACGCGTCGCTTGCTAATTAAATTAATTAATGTCTTGACTGATTTATAGTCTAACAATTGAAACATTCACAGCAACATGAATACACAATGTTTTAATTAATAACTGTAACTGATTACGGCCATTGCATGGCGACTTATTAAAAACAATATTTGTCAATCTAATATTTTGTTTTAGAAATTAAACAAAATCGAACTGTAGTATTTATAATATTATTATATGATACTTGTACAACAAAAAATCGAATGCTTTCAAATTCCAAGCTTCCGTAGTCTATCAGACCTTGTATACAATGTGTATACACACATTTTAATTGTATATAAAAATTGGCATTCCACGTTAAATATGTTTGCTAATTTCTTATGGTATTATTAATAATTTTGAAAATTGTGGCAATTAAATGTGTTATAATGAAACAACTTATATGTGCTATATTGTAAGTGGCATTAAAATTGTGGATCACATGCTTTGAACACAAAATATACATACAAATTAGGATTTCTCATTCAATACATTCGATCGCGCGTCCGATCGCATGCCCGATTGCGCTTTGTAGCATGTCGGAAAAAATTTGGACTGGCAAACATTTGATCCTGGGTGAGGCCCTGGTACTCACTAAATTATACCTGCATACACACACGAGCGCGCTGACGCACGCGCACACACGCGCGCACACAAACACACACATTCAACACACACAAACACGCACATATGTATGCACGCACGCACGCACTGCGTGCGCGTCCTCCCTGACTCACTCACACATGTATTCATATTAATTCCCACTCACTCACTCCATCACTCAATCACACAGACGCTGAACAATGGGAGTCTGACGCACCGAACACTTCTTCTCGCGGCTTATGTCGCCAAAGAATGAACTGAACATGTAGGCTCGTCTCGACGAAAATCACCTGTGGTTATTGCATTGCTGCTATCTATGACATAAGGAACAATACACACGTATGTATGTATACTTGCCAACTCTCCCGGAATTTGCGGGAGTCTACTGGATTTTTGGTGTATCTCCCGGTCAGGGGCAAAATACAGGCAAATATCCCGGTTTTCCGCAGAAAATTTCCAACAGCCCCCCCCCCCCATCTTCGAGACAGCGCAACACCACGGGAGACATGCTGAAATATTGAACTTCCAACTCCCGTTCGCAGGCGGTTCAGCTTCGTCCATGTCTTTCGTGTGCCTGGTTGTTGAAAGGATGTCCTGATGTCAGGGCTCTTTCCGAGCAGATGCTTTTTAGTAGATGCCCCTGACCAGGCGCGCACTGCTGCCTGTCTCCGTAATGTCGGTGGTGCAGTGCCTGTGAGCGCAGATAGTTGTTCTACTCTGGCTGGTCTCAGGCATCTAGTAACGACCCTTGGGAGCTGCTAATGGTGGTGTCCACTTTTGGCGTGTGTGCACTCCTGCACTACACTGGTGTGCAGTAGCGCAGAGGTAACAGCTTCGAATTCTCGACTGAGAGAACCCGGGTTCGAATCCTGTGCGGCGGTGTCGAACCTTCGGCAAGTTCGTTTACTCTGCGTGGCTTCATTCATTCTCAGCTGTATGAATGAGTACCTGGCTATAGACAATGTTTGATATTTGTGTACGAATAGTCTTCGCCCATTGATTGTAGCGTGGCTGAATGCTTTCCAGAGAAATCGAGATGGTGTTCGATTGAACAGGTCTGCCAGGGAGTAAAGTGTGAAGCTCTTTGAGCAGTCCTGAGGACTGGATACTGCGCTATATAAGAACTTACCTTTTACTGGTGCACAGTATTCCGCCAGCGCATAGAATGATGCCAAGGTGGATATGAGTAGTGTATTTGTACTTGCTCCCCATGTGGTGGCAGTAAATCGGCGTATCCGCGCTCCGTGTGATGCTACCTTTGCCCTTAAGTTTTCTAAGACTTAGTGTTGCCTGTAAATCAGTGACCTGTCTAGTTTGATGCCCAGGTATGTAGGGGCTGCTTGGCAGTCGAGACGTGTATTATTCACAAACATCCATTTCGCGTTTATCTTCTTTGTTGACTAGATGGAAAACGGCAGAGACCGTTTTCTTCTCACTGAGTTTCAGTCGCCATTGTTTCAGGTAGATGGAGAGGATGTTCATCTTTCGTGCGAGACCAGTCTCAACATGGGACCGTTGCCTGTGCCTCATTAAGATTGCGAGGTCGTCCGCGTATCCCTACTTCTTTTAGACTGTTTCGGGTAGATCGTAGATGTAGATATGTGGAACACCAATCTTTAGTCGTCTGAGTCTGCTTCGCAGTCCATCGCTGGTCTTCAGTACAAAGCTTCGGTTGGAAATCATTTGCGTGATGCTGCTGACCATTCGTTTAGCAGAACTATTGAAAAGCACGTTTAGTTGTGCAGCTGAGTTTGATGTTGCTGCATTATTAGCGTTTTACATTTTGCCGCTTATCGAGTAATATAATGCAGTTGCCATCTACTAAGCTTCCTGCGTGTCCAGCCATACTCGGTATGTTGTAAACTTTGATGGGCCTACTCGTCCTACTGCTTACCAATTCTTACCAACCCTTCTCTTGATTCGTCTCTGAGCTTAGTTTCCAAGGTTTTGGGCGCAAAAAGTTATTTGTAGTATAATTACTCCATCTTTGAAGTGAAGGTAGTACTGGCTTGTATTACGCTATGTCACATGATACCGTGATTTCACATCTCAACAACGTTCTTCTACAATCGTAGGTTTATCGCGCACGCTTACGCGCACGCCAGTACCTTCACATACGGCGCGTGTGTATTTGTGAATGCGTTTATTTTCTTGTCTATTAAAAAGTAATATAAAAAAGGCCTTCGAAATTAAGTTAGTCTCGATTATCCAGGCGCCGTGAGGTGGCAGCATTGTCCCATCACAACGGCATGGATTATTAAGCTCCAGCCAATGTTACCGGTAGGGGGCTTTACCCCAGATTTGGGTAGAGACGATGATTGGCTCTCAGGCCAACTTTGAAATAATAAATTAGATAAGAACACATTTTTATCAGATAATACTAAACAATAACAACTATTCAACATTAAACTTATATTGAAACATGTCACACACAAAATAAACCGACATTAAACTTTTTCCGTAGTTTAATGCCTTTTAATCACATGCATATTCACTAGGTGGCAGCTCTCATGGCATAACATTCGGAAGGGCCATTCAGAGCCAGACTATCGTTCTGGCGAAGTCGCGCAGCCAGACGAGAGTCGGTTAAACGAGACTAAAATTCAGTTAACTCAGCCGCCATCTTGAAATGGTAACATGTCGTTGATGCCATCTGCTTGGGGCACATAGTATCTGAGCAATGTACAATGCAAACTCCGTCAAAATTATGATGCAGAGGTCGTAGCTACGCTGTTGCTAATCCAGCGATATTCGACAGATAGTCGCGGTGAAGAGTATCCAATATACTAGCCTCAGTGTATTATTCATTGGAATGCAATGTGCTGTTCCTGTTGCGGTCATTTGGCATTGTCCAGCGCTAGTAGAGTCGACGCAGAGCAGGTGCAGAATGTTACTGGAAAGTATGAGTATTGTTTATTTGTTAAGCTACGTTTACAATTAGACTACTACTTACAACTGTTTTTTTAAGAAAATTTATACACAACATAAACGATACCTACTTATTTGATCATACTTGCAACCATATATATCACTTCTGCAGTTTGATATGTTTTCGATAAATTATGTGTTTTGCAAAATTACCGGTCGCCACGTCCGGTCAGCGGAATAATAAGTATATGGCACAGCAATATAATAGTTCCGATTTTGTGCCGTTTTATCTTAAAATTGCTTATTATGTGAAATGAAGTGTGTACGGGGGTTGACAAAAGTGATGTATTATATATAATGCATGGGGCATGTTGATTCAATGGAAATGTGTATCTAAAAGATGGACGATCTCAGAAATGCAACTTTAAAATATAAAATCAGTTGATGACAGTAACTGCATAGTGTTCGTCAAGGTGTACACCTCCTTCTTGGGCTCTCTGGTACATTCTACCGTGTGGGCAGTGTGATTTCGATGGGCTTAAACAAGCAACAAAACAAAGAAAACATTCTGCGATACAAACTATTATTGAAATAAATAATGAAAACAGAACGATTAACAATGTCGGTACGTACCTCGGGTTGTCGGTGCAGCTGTATGTAAGACCACGTGACGTGACGAGCGCCTTTAGTGTCGACAAAGATCCTCCACCGCACCACTCTCTGAAACGACAAAATGCGTTGTCATCTTTTGTAAAGTTACCACAGCGCTTGCAAGCAGCATTTCATTATACAAAATAGACACAGAATGTTGACTTCAAACGCAGGTGCAGTGATTCTAGATAAGTTTGCCGGCATCGCCCAGAATCGAGGGTTGTGCATTGCGTGAAATTGTTGTAAACGACTTTTATATTCCTAGGTATAACCTGTTGCACCACTACTTTGTAAGATGGAAAACCAATGGATGCCTAAAGCTAGGATTCCATATGTACAGAAAATGCATGCAGATGCGACAAAACGGTGAATATTGTGTCCAGCGGAAATTAATAGAAATAGTTCCACAAGTAAGTAGACGGACGAGTCTGTTCATGCAGATGCGGCAAATTGAATTGCTCCGCGTGTCGATTAATTTGAATGGTATCCGCACTGGAGTCGGATAGGAAATTCCCAACGTGAGGTCATTACGGAGGTATTCTCCATTCCGCATGCTGCATCCGTACGCGTCTCCGTACATATGGAATCCTAGCTTAAGCTTATCGCTCCCGCCAACGACTGCCGCTCCCTTCCCCCCTCCCCGAGATAGACCTTACTATATTTGTTATTTTGTGTTGAAGAATGGGGTTGCCTAAATAATTACTTGTATTTTAAATGACAAGCAGCGTGGACTTACGTGGAATCTTTGCCCGGCTCGTGTACGAGAAGAACGCGAAGATGGGGAATTCTTGGCGCAATGATATTCGGAAGTTCATACGTGGCAAACGGACTGTAACAATAATAAAATGCTGTTTATAAAAGTTTAATTCGCCATGCTGTTATGTTACATAATGTACAATGGTGTCTTAGAATACTACGAAGCTTATCAAATATATCGTTAGTGCTGAAATAATGTGCTTGTAAAAGAAGAAGGTCACTAGATAAATGAATAATAATCTCTATAGCAAAACCACAACCAGTCAAGTCAATAACAGATGCGCAGAATAAATCCATACGTTGTTTTGTCGAAGAAATAACTGAACACATTGATACGTTATAAGACGCAAGAAACAAGACTGATTTCAATACCGATTATGTCCACGAACATGATCTCGACACCATCGCACTTACAGATACGTGGCAGACGGACGACACAGAGGACACGGCAAACACCAGCAAGCTGACTCCGGATGGATACAACTTCGTCCGCCTCCCTCTGACCGATCGACGAGTCGGGGTTTTATACAAGTCGTGTATCAACATGATCTTGCTTGCTACACCATCAGGTGTAATCAGGCTATTACTCGTCTACAGACCTCCACCCACGGGCCGATGCGGAGTTTCCTTCAAAACGTTTATGGTCGAATTCACCAATCTTCTTAACCGTTTCGTAGCTCATTTAACTGGACTAATCATCCTGGACGACTTTAACATCCAGTATTGAAAGGCCAAAAATATAGACCCAAACGAATTCTGTGATCTTCTGCACGTCACCAACTTGCAGCAGCATGTTCGTGATCCGACACACACCATCGGCAATATTCTGGACCTCGTAATTTCGCCATCTACTGGAAGTGTTGTGACGTCAGTGATGGTGGATCCTTGCTCACTGATCACCACGCTGTGCACTGCCTGCTCCAAGCACCAAAGCCGGACGGAACGATGACGCAGGTTTCTTATCGTAAATATGCTGCAATTAACTCCACGAACTTCAGATCAGATCTCGAACTTTCATATGTGATACCGCCACGCTCCATTGATCACACGGTCAATTACTGTGCGCCCTAAGTTCCCCTAACATGCCTTGGCACACAGTAGACCTATCGCGTGCTAAGCGAAAGCTCAGGCAAGCGGAGCGAAAGTGGAGACTGACAAAGCTGTAGATTCGCCGATACATCTACACTGAACTTGAAAACTTACAAACAGCAAATACAGTATGTGAAAGCCAAATTGTACACAAGGACAGACATACATATGTGGCCACTCGGAACTATAAATACATGGATAATGACAAACTTCTATGTGACCTTTCCAAGATCCCATGGTCAGTTATCGAAGTGTTTGATGACATCGAGGATGCATGATCCACCTGGCAGTCCTTGTTTCTCAAAACAATTTACTCCCATCAGAAAATTCCGAGCAAAATCCAAGCAATGCTTTTGGTACTCTGAGGACATTGAACATCTTAAAACCACCAGAGATGAGTACCATACTCAGGCTATAGACTCTCAAGATCATCAAGCCTGGGATGTGTTTAAGAAACTCAGGAATCATATTACTAACTTGTGTCGTGAGGCCAAGAAGAATTACATCTAGAATAAAATCTCAACCTCTAGTGGTAACTCCAAGGACATGTGGGATGTACTTAAGAACCTACTCCCACAGAAACCTGGCAGTGACATCAGTGGGCTCGAGATAGGTGACCGTATGGTGACCATAGCTAAGGACATGGCCAATGAATTCAACTAATTCTTTATGAACATTGGTAAGAAACTGGCCAATAAGATCCATTCAACATTAAGTTACAAAACATACCTCATCAAGGCCAGGACAACATCAAACAAATTCCTTTTTTACTTTAACAACATTTCGCCAGAAGACGTGGGGAAACTTCTCAGGGGCCTCAAGGTCAACAAGGCGACTGGTCTGGATGACATCCCAGCCAGGATACTGAAGATAACTGCATCAGCCATAAGTGACAGTATAGCATATCTGTTCAACCCATCCCTCACATCTGGAAGGTACCATCTGACTGGAAACGTGCTAAGGTGTCAGCTATATTCAAACAAGGGTATAAGCTGGGCATTGGTAATTACATGCCTATTTCTGTGCTCCCTATCATCGGTAAACTGTTAGAGAAACTTGTTCATCAACAGCTGTATACATTTCTTGCCGATAATAATATTCTCTGTTCCGACCAATCCGGATTCCGACAACGTCACTCGACTCAAACCAGTCTTCACAACATCATAAAGGATATTTACCAATCAACAAACTGTAGTGGTCTAGTTGGACTGATTGCTTTAGACCTAAGGAAGGCATTTGACACTGTGAATCACAATATACTCATGGACAAATTATCATACTGTGGAATTAATTCTGATTGGTTTAAATCATATCTTACAAACATAACTCAAAGTGCCACCATAAATAGACAGTCTTCAGAATATCTATATGTTGATACAGGTGTACCTCAGGGTTCTATCCTTGGACCCTTGTTATTTCTTGTCTATCTAAATGACCTACCAGTATCTCTAGATCACTGTAGAGTAAACATGTATGCTGACGATACTGCATTCTACACTCCAGATAATCTTGCTATCAACATTCATGATATCACCCATATTCTACAAACAGATCTATGCAATGTCAGTAACTGGTTAGATGCCAACAAACTCACTCTTCACATTGGTAAAACCTCATTTATGCTACTGTGTTCAAGACAAAAACGTAAACATCTAAATGCTCCAACTCTAGATCTATCTTTACAAGGTCAAAAAATTGAACAGGCTGAATCCTATAAATATATTGGTGTCACTATTGATCAGGATCTCACATTGAACACACATGTAGAAAATGTTATACATAAAATCAACAGGTCACTCGGTGTATTGAAACGTACTAGTCCATTTATTCCTCTCTCGAGTCGGGTTACATTATGTAACACTATGGTATTACCTCATTTGGATTATTGTAGTATTATATGGGATGTTTGCTCTGATTCTAACATAACTAGACTTCAGAAATTACATAATCGAGGAATGCGTATTATCCTGGGGTGCCATCACAGGACCCACGTTTCTGATGTGTTGACATCTCTAAAATGGTTAAATGTTCGTCAAATATTTATTCTTCTGAAATGTACTATTATGTACAACATTGTAAATGGTAAAACTCCAAATTATCTTTAAAAGGTAACTCCTGGCATATCTCACAGTTATTGTACAAGATCTAAATCATCCAATAATATCTTCCAAACCCATAGTCACCAAAAGTCTCTAAAATATACTGGCACATCGTGGAACAACCTACCATCAAAAATGAAAAATAAAAAAAACTTTTGCCAGTTTCAAAAATCAATGTGTTCTGTATATCATCGGTAAACAATAAGTATCAGGTATTAATGCCTGTCTTTCATATTGTAAACATGTTCGTTTTAAATTGTATATCATACCACATTCTCATAACTTGATTATGTATTGTGGCATCATCACTTTGGGGTCTATTTAACATCAACAAAATGCTCCCCCTGGGTGCTGATACCACAACTACACCATTATTCTTCAGTATTATATTTCCATCCAGTATACCGGCTCACTTACTTTTACATACATAATTTATTATATTGTTTAGATTTGTTAAGTATGTATTATGTTTTTATCATAATGTATGCATGTCACCACTACCAAAACAGTTGTAACTGAATGTGAATAAATATCTTGTATCTTGTAAAAATTGGATGGTGGCGCCATCTACTGGATAGCGTATATACCGCAGCAAATATGACCGCCGAGCCAGGACGGCGTCATTGTGGTGGCTCATGTTGTGCCGTGTTTGGGTGCAACAACCGTTCATAAAAACTCCATTCCTTTACATTTCCGAAAGACCCAACAAGGTAAGGAAAATAGGTATAATTATTGTAATGGTACCGGTCCATTTGTTTGGGCCGCTAACTAAATTTACACTGGTGTCGTGTAATCATAATTAAATGTATTACTATTAGTATTAGACATTAGACATTAGTTCCCATCTACATACTGATTTGAATAAGCTGTTTAAATAAAAATTTGAACCAGTATTTGTTTAAAAGTGTCAGTATTCGAAATCAGTAACATTTATTTGATCGACTGAATGCAAACAAACGGTTAGAAAGGTTGTTTTAGACAATGAAATGTCGGTGACACTAATTAACGCACCACGACCACGGGCACGGACGCCGCCGGATTTTGTATATATATATATATATACTGGACTACTCGGTTTCTGCCTCATCGTGTTTACAATCATCACTGTGCGACAAATCGCAACGCATTCACTATATAAACTCCACGGGCTGTTCATTAACTTTCCTGTGGTGATTAGGGTGAATAGTTGCTTACAATTTTGCCCAATAAATTTTAATATTACGGTTGTTTACATCACCGATACGGTGCACTGTAGTCACGTGGTCTGCGTTCCCTATCAAAATATCTGTCAAAGACCTGTTTGCCTCGTTTTAATTTGAGACAAATAACTTTGTTGCAAGTTTGTAGACATCCTTTGCTCATTGTGTCCAATATATCTGACTAAAGATGTATTTAATATAAAATCCAGCTATAAAATTGTAATGAGGCAGAAACTCAGATAGGGCAGAAACCGAGTGGTCCAGTAGATGTTCAAAAACCTTCACACTGCGGTTAGAATACTAGATGTAGCACAGTGCATGTGTAAATATCATCAGATAGTTAGATAACTTTCCTGTGGCGATTACAACGATATAGTTACGTACAATTTAGTCCAAAAAAGATTACATTTGTGCGTTTGTTTACATCAATGTGGTGCATTCTGCTGCCTATCGTATTAATTAATAAACCATTTCTGAGAGGTCTGTGAGGCTATTTGTTTATAAATAGTAAAACAGTAGTCGTTGTCTGACATGTATCGTGTTCTATTGAAGTGACAGCATATTTAATATATATAAAGCATGTTGTAAATGTTATAATATAAACCATAAATGTCTTGATCAGTTGTAAACTTGTAACATCATTCGTATCATTGTGTGACAACATGCAATACATTAAACACCACAGTTATACCTCTCAAGTATCACAATTATTATGAATTTATGTGTGACATAATGCATTACAGAATGTCACACTGCTCTCTAGAGTAACAGAAGCAGGGATATGAAAATTATTTCACATGTAGAATCAAAACAGTTTATCATTATATGATACACGGTGGCCTTTTTATTTCAGATATTGTTCGCAATTACATGCAGTGACACTGATCTTACGCTGATCTGTGTCCAACAGTTAACTGTGAAGGTACCAAGCCACACAGTCGTCTGAATATGACACCCATCACTTGCCTGCATACGTACACATTTAATATGGCTGATTATATACCTGATGCGTACATTGAACAGTGTCCACTCAACATGACACGAACATTACTTATAGAAATCATATTGAAGAACACAACGTTATTTTACAAGATACTAAAATATGAACCTTGCTGCACAGATGTTGCAGCCTGCTGACATTAAATTATGAGACAATCAACTTCCAATATTACAAAAAGACTGTATTATGAGCAGAGCAGACTTCTTCATGGCTTGACTCCCATGGGCCATGGGGAGTAACGCAGAAAGCAGTCTTGCATTTGGTGCATTTGGATTCAGCGACGGAATACTGTGAACAATTTATAAACATTACTTCATCAAGTTCATGTTAATATGCAGAACATTGCATTATTAAGCAGTGACAATTGATTACTTGTCTGTACAGAGCCTGCAGTATTCACCCAACCTGTCATGACACAGTCGCACATAGACACAGTGAACTAGGTGTATGAATATTGTCATTTGTCAAGTATTGATCTGTTGAATTTGTATTCTATGTAGCCAATATTTACTATTAATAAAGTTATTGTTAATGCTGTATGAATGGTTAATGTACATTTATTATAATGTTTAATGTGGTTGTAAACATTGCATAAATTATATAACTGTCTTCATAATTATGGATATTCCAGCCTTTTATCGAAATGTAGCGATCAGTCGTTAGCATGCTAATATTAGCCATTATTAAATTATTAATTAAGTTACTGTTAATGTGAAATGACTGGTTAATGTATATTTATTAACATAATTAATGTGGTTTACTGCTTTCATACATTATACAAATACCTTCATAATCATGGACACTATGGCCTTTTACTGAAATGTGTTAGTCTGTCGAGGTTGCGCACTAATTAGCCAATATTGACTTATCAATTAAATTATTTGTTAATGTATAGTTATTACCATTATTAATAATATTAAAAATTAAACATTAATTTATAATTAATTAAAAAATTAACACATTGCATAATACGTTTACCTTCATAATCATGGGCATTATGGCCTTTAATTGGAATGTGTTGGTCTGTTGAGTTTGCTTGCTACATTACTAAAATTAACTAATTAATTGTATTAATTTGGTTATAATTAGTACTAAAATTATTAAATGTTGTAAATTCATTACTTTAGTTAATCAATGGGTTTGAAAACACTATTTAAATATCTATATAAATTAAAAAAGTTGACATTTTAAAGCAAATATTTATCCACAGAAAACATAAATGAGTCCTTTTTGTCATTGGCATTGTAAGAGATACACAACAATTTTGCCGTTTAAAATCACAATAACTTTTGATCTAGTAAAGATATCTTAATAAAATAAACAGTTACGTGACCCTTAAGCTATCACCTTTAATCTAAGATCATTCCCTAGCATGATATTTAAAAAAAATTTGAAGTGCCTACTTTGTTTACTACATGTACCTACCCAAATATAATTTTGTTTAACATGTAATAAAAAATAGGTGGTATAATAGCGAAGGTTAGACCAAATTACATACAAATCAATATATATATATACACGGTGGAACTGTCATCATTACTTAAATACGCGTACTTACCATGTGCTCGCCAGAAAAACATTGATTGAAAAAGTCAACAACACCGTCACTGTCAATACCATCGTGATTTGATTCATTGGCAGTGTCTTCACTGATAATTCCATTGATCGTTGTTGCTATTAAATTCCATTAGTCTGACACGGGTACATCACTTCACCTCCCTGATTAATTGGTATAGCGAAATATGCGTCTGAAAGGTGACTGTTGCCTCAAATACGTAACGTATTAACCGTTTTCCTGTCTGTTTACATGGAGCCAAGGAGCCTCTATTTGGACAGGAGGCGTCACTGAGCGAGAAAATGGCAGTCTACACTGAAGGTTTTTGTCCGCCATTCGGGAGGCAAGCGCATGCGCCTACGGGACCGCAGCCCACGATGTTAGCGTATTTGTTCAGTCACCTCATTTCATCAGAATAATCACCAAGCTGTCATGCGTTATATAAAATGAAAGATATTAAAGTAATCCTTGAAGTTTTTTTATCTATCACAATTCAAAATAATGAAATTTTCAAACAAATCGCATAGAAACATTGCAATTATTTACTGAGCCAATTGAACTTCGTCGTTTTTCATCAGAATAATCATCAGGCTGTACCACTTCTTATATAATTAAAAAAATCTGAGGTTATCGTTGAAATTGTTGAGCAATGATAATGCAAAGAACTGCATTTTCTGCACGCATATAGTCTGGCTTGACGCAACTCCAGAATGGCGGACGAACTGCTTACGTACTTTCCTCGAACAATGTAGATAGCGCGCGCTGCACCGTCTTGTATTGATATACGGTCTTTGGCCACAACGCCGTTAACTCATCGACGCCAGACGGCGCCACGGACATATAAATCAATGGCCGCCCCATTGTTAATGCGTACAGTGACTATGCTTGGTATATAATTGCTTTGCTTTGATCGCAGCAAAGCCGATATTATGTCGACGTGACGTCACAATAACGTACGCCAACCAACGGATCAAAATTCGTTGCGTTGGTTGATATATGTGATTGTGACGTCACGCCTACTTCTTTTTAGCAGCCGTTTGAAAGTGGGTGGAGCTTATACCATGAAATTAGATAGTGGTGCCTCAATCGGTAGATTGGTGAACTGTGTCGACGAAACAATTGTTCGCAGTGTCTAAGACACCGGAATCGGCACCGTTGTATGTCCGTTTATAGTTTATTTTAGGAATGACTATCAGGAAACCATTTATATGTATATCTGAATAGCAGAAATCGTAAGCTTTCGAACGATATCAAGATTGTTTGGATCGTAATGGTACAAACAATCGTTCAAAAAAGCATTTTTGGGACGTGTTTTCAGTTGTTACTTTTTCGCTCGCTTATCTATTTTTTATTATATGTTTAACAACAGTTGCTAACTTTACTTTATATAATTACTCAGAGATTTCGGATTTAAAATGCATCTTAATTAATAACTATGAATTTGTCACCAATAAATCAACCAAGATCTACCGTTACGCCTTGGCTACAAAATTATGAACAATGTCATGTTTGGCTTTCCATACCACACATTTTCAAATCGCTCAAGCACAAATTCGTAAGAATCCGTAACAACCATTACCGAAATGCATTATAACTTTTCTAACAATCTGCAAGCAAGTAATTAATACAATAGCGGTTATTTATTTAGAATATAGTTCCATTGCGTAAAATGTCTTGAGGGGGTTTACGAAAACGGGTTGTTCTATGGAATACTACGAATTTTGGGCCAATTAATAGATAATGTGATATTATCGCTCGTGTTTGTATTTTAAAACATTGGCTTTCGATACACAATGGCAAGATCTAATATTGTGGCAAAAGCTTGATTTCTTATATTAGCGAGTTAATACAAGTCAAGAATATGGAAATACTGGTTCAATTCCCTGTATACATTTTGTTGATGGGTCATTCTGTATATTGTTTATAACACAACTATAGAACCATGATAATGTACTTGTATGTTGCATGGAGTCTGTGAATAAAGCAATTATTATTATTAATGGATACATAAAATACAAATCAATACAAGCATCCTAACGGTCAACTTGCCGACCGACTGTGGAAGTCAGTGCGCCAAAACTCATTTGCATCTATGTATGGAAAGCCAATAAAAAGAAAATGTTACAAGAAGCGACTGACAGGTTACGTATATTGTTCATGAAAACAATCGAGATTCCCAGGATTGTTTTGGTTGTTTTTTCTGGAAGTTCAGGAAACACTACTAGTCATCTTTAAAAAATTGGCTTTTTAACTAAAAATGTCCGAGTTTGGTAAAAAAAATGTGCTGATTTCTACTGGACTGTTATTGAATATTTTCCAAAGTGCGTGCTGACAACACGACAGCACCGAGACAGCGTTGGTACGCATTCAGAACGACCATCTCCAGTCCCTTGACAGAAGGAAAGGTGTGCTGGCAGTGCTGCTCGACAGAACCGCGACGTATGACAACGTTGACCACTCGATGCATTGTCCTGAAATGGCTGGAGTCCAAGGTTGGGGCGAGTACCCGACTAAAGTACTCGAGTACGAGTACTGTGATATGTACAAGTATGAGTAACGAGTACTTCATCCGAGAGAGTACTCGAGCATGAGTACTTTTGAAAGTAGTCGTACGATTACTTTTGAAAGTACTCGTATGGGTACTTTAGAAAGTACTCGAGCACATGTACTTAATATAATTTCTGTTAATCATGTGTCCAACTGCTCCTGTTGCGCAGTCACGCATTATGCCAAATTTTGTAACACCAAAACAAATTTGGACTGGTAGAAATCTAGTCACTGGACTGACCTACACCTGAGCATTCCACCTGGGTCCCCATTCCACCTAACCCTATTTCTTTCACTCGTGCAGCGTTGAGCCTGTTGACAATGTCATTGTAAACAGTTATGCCTTTCGAGATGTGGCAGATCTTCAAAAGGAAGCCAGTTTCTGACTGTATGACTGGATTAGACAACACCAGCTGGTCAGGCCTACACAGTGTGGAGACTGTTTGAAGCCATTGTGGGTTTATTTGACATTCAAGTGCCAGTAGAGTTCATTGATGTGATGGTCAGTCCTGTCTCCCAGTCTTGTTGAAGTGATCTGAACCAGTCGGTAAAGAATGTTCATGACAACCCAGAGCTCTTATAGAACGAGGGTATCATGACATCAGTGCAAAATATGAGACATTTGTATTGAAGATCATAATACATGATGTTATGATAAAATGCATACAAAGCATTCCCAGAGTACTCCCAAAGTACTCATAAATACTCCTATTTTTAATGAGTAACGAGTACGAGTATTTTAATATATTCGAGTAAAAGTACGAGTAACGAGTACTTCGTGAGAAATCAGTACTCGAGTACCAATGAGTACGAGTAACGAGTACTTCGGCCCCAACCCTGCTGGAGTCATACATGTCGAACCGGACTCAGACAGGGTGCAATGGTGGCCGCAACTCACAAAGTATGTTGATCGAATCTGGCATCCCTCAAGAGTCTATGCTGGGGCCAATCCTATTCTCCATATACACTGCCATTGGGTGCTATTTCCAGAAAGCACAAGCTGCAATACCATCTTTATGCAGATGATGTCCAGTTGTATGTTGATCTGACTGAAACACGGTTGGTCGCATCGAGCGATGCATTGAAGAAGCGAGACAGTGGATGTCAGACCACAATCTCCTGCTGAACGACAACAAGACTGACATAATGAACTGAACATGTAGGCTCGTCTCGACGAAAATCACCTGTGGTTATTGCATTGCTGCTATCTGTGACATAAGGAACAATATATGTATGTATACTTGCCAACTGTCCCGAAATTTCCGTATCATCACGTCATCAAATCGTAAACACCTACAAGATGTCTCGTGTGCTAGTATATGCGGAAATAGCATTGTTCCATCACTGACCATCCGCAACATCGGGATTACGATCGGCTGCGGATTAACAATGTCGCCACGCGTGTGACTGTCACACATGTGCAAGTCAGCGTACTACCATCTCTACGCGGTCTCAAGGATAAGACATTGTCTCACTTCGGATGCATGTAAGACACCCGCGCTCTAGTGATATCACGGCAGGGTTACAGCAACGCGGTGTTGTACGGCATCACGGAGGCACTCGTGAACAAGCTGCAGATGGTGCAGAATTCGCAGCCAGACTGATTGATCGTAAGATAGCGAAAGCACCAGCACATAGACTAACTCCCGTATTGATCGAGCTGCGCTGGCTTCCGCTTCGCTGGCGTATCCAGTATAAACTACTGTTCCTCGTGTTTACTGCCTTGTATGGGCTTGCACCAGGATATATTCGAGATTTTGTAACACCCTATTCGCCCACCCGCAACTGCTGATCTGCGTGTGCTGGTATTTCAGCGCCACAACATAGAGAGCTATGGCAGGCGGGCTTTCTCTGTGTTCGGACCGACCCTCCGGAACGCTTTGCCAATCAACATTCGTCGAACAGACCAGATTTAAGATTTTACTTAAAACACAGTTATTTAAACTGGCTTACTTCCACTGAAGAACTGTGGTGTAGAACACTTTTTTTATGAACATGTGTTTTATTAATTTATATATTTTAATTCTTTATTTTTACATAATATAATATTTAATTAATTTCAACATATTATATTTATTTATGTAATTATTAGAATATTTTGGAAACTATGTCATGCATGTTAACTACTTAATATATGCAGTCGTTTTTAATTTTAATAATATTTTACGAGGATTATATAATTCTTAAACAATGCTTATAATTCCATGTACGTTTTATGATGTGTGTACGCGCCTATGAACGGGCTGGTCCGGGATATATGTCGCTTTAGAAATGTTAGTAATAATAATAATAACAATAAAAGAACAATCGGCCGATAAATTTATAAAAATGGTTTGCCTAATTAACATAGATGCAAACACAATTTTTTTTAGAAAGCATAGGCGGGACGGCTGTAAAATAATGATGATGATGATAGGCGGGTCTATGGGGCTGAGGGCACGTGCCCCCTAGACCCTTGGATTTCGCCGCACTATGCGCAGGTAAATGCCACTCACCTGTTCTGTTTGAAGACAGGAGACTCGCTAGCGTTGAGGACGACACGGACTGGCCCTGAAGCTTCACTTGCAAACTGAAGCATGTCGGACAAACAGGACGAACGTTCATAGACGAGTAAAGTGTAGACTACGAGGCGTGACACATTGAAATATAATAACTTTCGAATTGGTCAGCTTGTGTGTGTGTGTGTGTGTGTGTGTGTGTGTGTGTGTGTGTGTGTGTGTGTGTGTGTGTGTGTGTTTGTGAATGTGTGCGTGCGTGCGTGCGTGCGTGCGTGCGTACATACGTGCGTGCGTGCATATGAGTGCGCGTGTGTCAGAATTTGCCTTTATCAAGATTTCAGTATTTTTATATTTGTTCCCGGCTTAAACCGGACGCATTTTATACATTTTATTTTGTATTTAACTGATTTTGTCATATGATGAGCAGGTTTTAGTATTGCATGCAGGGGGCTATGTGACAAATGTGTGCTCGGGATTCAGTGATAAGATTATGTTAATCTTTCTAACCCACGGAATAAATTACCTGGACGGACACTGCGCCCCAGAAGGCGTCGACGGCGACGTTGCTGCATTCGGCCGGACAATGGTCATAGTTAATCCCCGGCTCCCCCACTTGACCGCACCAGTGCAGGCGGTCAGCTATGTAACCTGGCACCGTGTATGAGTAGGGTAAAGTAATGATCTTTCTAAACGAGCGTCAGTAACATAAAGTGAAAGAGTGAAAAATCAAGATTCAGATATGTTTTTAAACATTATATATCGTCTATCCGCTCATTTTAATTAGCAATGATTTTTTGCATTCTTGAAATGTGCGGATTGATGAAGCACGGAGTAATTAAACAAGAATAGTGTTTTTAGATTGGTCCCAAATAATGCAGATTACCGAAGAAAACGTGTTATCGAAGAATGAATAAACGAGACGCGGCTGTATCATCTTACTAAATTGTACACATCATCATTACTGTGCATTGTACTTAGTACATTAACACCATATGATTGTTGATAGGTTTAGCCACGTAACATAATATTCTTTTTCTTCTTCTTCTTTTTCCGTATGATTCAAGGGGGGTCGTCACGTGTCACACTGTAGAACCTGAAGTCAGGCGCTTGCTGTCTCGTCCAGCCTGATGAGTTCGCCGTTGGATTTGTGTAGCGGACACTCACTGGTAATGTGGAGTGCATCAAATTGATGTGTCACTATGGCAACATCTCCTTGCTATTTATATACGTATAACATCCTACATATTTCGTGACAACATTGATCTTCTTCTCCTCCAACAGGTCACATGGCTGAAGATGTTAGCGATCATGGTTCTCCACGCAATTCTGTCTTTTGCAATAGCCAACAGCTGTTCAGATATCATTGGCTCGTCTCGAGCAATCTGTTTAGACTATTCCTGTATTTTACTCCTTCTTAGTCATTATTTACAATACTTCATAAAGAGTGTTACATCATAACATGCTTTCAAATTGTCGTACAACGTGTTCCGTTCTTATTGCTGCGACCGACTTCAGTGCCGACCGTGCTGACAGCTATGCTTCCTGCAGCATCAATAGAGATCGTCACGACAATGCTAAACTACTGTACGTACCTAAAGGTGTGTCTGCTATAGCGTAGCCCCGGCGACCGCTGACAGTGTATGCGTGAAAGAATGGATATTAATCTTCCCAGAACACGACCTATAACAGACAATGTCAGTGTCACCACTTGCAAAACGGTGTTGAATATCGGAAACAATAGAACATGTACCGTGGGGCTGTTAGATATGTGCGTTTTGACTGCTTAAATAACTGGAGCAGCAGATTATATTGATTTGAATGCATTAACCACAGGCCCCTATAGTTTAACGTAGTTTCTATGTTTTCGCATGCAGTTGGCGACATGACTGAGAATCGATAATGTTACACTAACTAATAAAACTCGAAGATAGACATCCATTGTTTTGCCTCTTCGAAAACGATAAGCAACAGCAGTAGCAACAACACAATAACCAAACGGGCAGTAACCACGTGATTAACAACACCACCAGCAACAACAAAACCAGCATCACCATAACTGCAATATGAATAATAAAACGGCAGACAACTTCAGAACCAATACAAACAACATCAACATGGTTGACAACACCACCAGCACCATGGTCAACAACACCACCAGCACCATGGTCGACATCTACATCACCAGCACCATGGTCGACATCTACACCACCAATACCATGGTCGACATCTACACCATCAGCACCATGATCGACATATACACCACCAGCACCATGGTCGACATCTACACCACCAACACCATGGTCGACATCTACACCACCAGCACCATGGTCGACATCTACACCACCAGCACCATGGTCGACATCTACACCACTAACACCATGGTCGACATCTACACCACCAGCACCATGGTCGACATCTACACCACCAGCACCATGCTCGACATCTACACCACCAACACCATGGTCGACATCTACACCACCAGCACCATGGTCGACATCTACACCACCAGCACCATGGTCGACATCTACACCACCAACACCATGGTCGACATCTACAGCACCATGGTCGACATCTACACCACCATCACCATGGTCGACATCTACACCACCAGCACCATGGTCGACATATACACCACCAACACCATGGTCGACATATACACCACCAGCACCATGGTCGACATCTACACCACCAGCACCATGGTCGACATCTACGCCACCAACACCATGGTCGACATCTACACCACCAGCACCATGCACGACATCTACACCACCAGCACCATGGTCGACATTTACACCACCAACACCATGGTCGACATCTACACCACCAACACCATGGTCGACATCTACACCACCAACACCATGGTCGACATCTACACCACCAGCACCATGGTCGACATCTACACCACCAACACCATGGTCGACATCTACACCACCAGCACCATGGTCGACATCTACACCACCAACACCATGGTCGTCATCTACACCACCAACACCATGGTCGACATCTACACCACCAACACCATGGTCGACATCTACACCACCAGCACCATGGTCGACATCTACACCACCAACACCATGGTCGACATCTACACTACCAACACCATGGTCGACATCTACACCACCAACACCATGGTCGACATCTACACCACCAGCACTATGGTCGACATCTACACCACCAGCACCATGGTCGACATCTACACCACCAGCACTATGGTCGACATCTATACCACCAGCACTATGGTCGACATCTACACCACCAGCACCATGGTCGACATCTACACCACCAGCACCATGGTCGACATCTACACCACCAGCACTATGGTCGACATCTACACCATCATCAATATCGACAATGATAACGACACCAGCAACAACGTCAGTAACGGCAACAACTCAACCAAGGATAATGGTGGCGGTGGCGGTGGTTCCGTCAGTAATCGTTATCGTACACTTTCGTTTACAACGCATTTGACTGGAGAATACACATCTGACATGTTCTTGTAAGTTTTTACTGGTCCTTATCTGCTTTATATTAGTAATTTCCGCTGCCTCTTACATGTAACGATTGATCTGTTTGTGTGCAAATATCTGATAATATCCAGGATGGAAATGAGGCAGTATAATGTAACTTGATTGCTTGGTTTGGTCACAGCGTGTCTATTTCCCCTCAAATGACTCTATCGTAAAGGGTGGGAGGCTAATCCACATATATGTGCATAAGTGTACGAACAAATTGCTTCTGGCTAATCCACATATATGTCCATAAGTGTACGAACAAATTGCTTCTGGCTAATCCACATATATGTGCATAAGTGTAATTGCTTCTGGTGTGTAATCAGCATGTTTCTAAGCATAATGTCAGGTTGTGTTGTGTTGCGTCAACGTCAATAAGTTGATTGGGACTGCGGCATCATACTTCCCGTTAATTTACATTAATTCTATACCCTTAATTTTCGGAATCAATATAGTTATAAGCTAACTTTTCTCTTCTTATAATAATACCACTAAACCACGGGATTTCCCTTACCTTGGTACGCATGTGCAGACTACTGGTTGCGTTGACAAAAGACGAGTAACTTTCCACAGTGACGTCACATGGGGAGCGATAACTAAAGGCCGAACGGAACTTCTCCCACAAAGATGTGCAGTTCACCGATCTAAGAAAATATCAGTTATTCTGTTCGTTGTTGTGCCCAAATGACACCGTAAATAAAGGTACGTTCTTATGTAGCGTCTTCAGGACTGCTCAAAGCGCTTTACATTTAACTCCCTGGCAGATCTGTTCAATCGAACACCTTCTCGACTTCTCTGGGATGCATCTAGCCACGCTACAATTAATGTGCGAAGACTGTTCGTACACAAATGTCCACCACTGTCTGTAGCTAGGTGGCAGGTACTCATTCATACAGCTAAGTGAACTGGAGCAACGTAGAGTGAACGAACTTGCCCAAGGTTCGACACGGCAGCACAGGATTCGAACCTGGTAAATGCGCTGGAAAGGCAGCTAGCACAAGGCAGTTTAAACGCCTAGACATGTTTGTTCATTTTGACAACTCTGATGCTTCGTTTGATTCGACCACGGACCATCGTGGTGTAAACGACTTGATTATTGTCAAAAAGTGCTGCAAACTTACCTTTTCAAAATTACAAACACCAATTATATTACACATTACCGAGATCGTATTACCGAGAACAACACACCGTAATATATTGCGCCTTAACAGACCAAGGGACTGTAATAGGAATATAACATACTATTATTAGTATTGTTATTGCTGCTACGTACATAATAGCCGTGGGAACGAAACATCGGATAAAACGTATTGTGTATAGATTTATTCGATTCTATCGCAAGTAATACTATTGTGATCCAAAAGTTCGATTTCGGTAGCGCTGTTGCTGGTAACCGACAACATCTTAGTAAAACAGTCATCTTGAAAAGTGGCGTTTCTTATCGACGTAGTCGATGACATGCAACAGTATGTAGACTATGAACGCTTTGTGGCTACTATCACTACTAGCTAGCTAGTATCACTACCAGCGGATTCATATATCTATGAAAACTGCACTGCACATAGACCAGGCTTATACAAAACTAGTTGGTTAAGCGTCAGTCTGTACAAAGAAGGACGTCAGTGTATTTCTAACTGTGTACACCACCATCAACACTCAAGTAGGCCTCCTCTTACGTCAGAAGTGTGACTTCAGCGTAAGTCAGATCACTCAAGTGATCAGATCAGTAAAATGTCGTAAAACTCATTTTTCATTCAGCAAGTCTCACAGCAAGCACTTACCTACGTATTACTGGATCTACGATATTGTAATAAAACAGACAGCGTCCGATAAATGTTTGTTGAATATCGGGGGTTGTATGCAACCCCTCGCCAATCCCAAAGATGAACAGTAACCACGGAACGATCAGATAAACCCGAGGGGGAAGGAGCTGCCTTGCCATCATGGCCGACGGGTGCATCTCCCGCTTTTGAGGCGTTTGTTTTGTTATCGCCCGTCGCTAGCTGTGTTTATGTCATGTTAATATGGAAGATAACGTTGGGATCTGTCCTGTCAATGTTTACACTGGCTTTGCAGTGTAGTCTAAAGCGTTTTAATCTACTTAATTTTAACTTATCTACGTAAGCACACTTCTACAACTGCGTGTGTGGCTAGACGCCGAGAGAATGTTGTGTCTGTGCGTGAAGTGTGTGTGCGTGGGTACATGACACACACATGTCGTATCAAAGATCAATGGTCGAGACACATCAATATAACAAGCTTTTATATGCATCATGCAATGACGATAGCCTTTTAACCGTGATCACACCCTCAACAATAGCGAGTCCATGATGCGTTCATATCTGCATGGAATTTAGCAAGATTCATGCACTAATGGTGTTCTTATACGTCTACAACGACATTTGTTTGACCTACTTATGGGTTGATTGTAATAGTGTTGCTACTGTATGTTTCTGTACAACTGGTAAATTGCTAGTTATATGTCTGCCTGTCTGTCTCGCTATCTGTCAGTATGCCTGCCATCCCTCTTTTAATCAAGTTGGCAGTTATTTCTGTAAGACTCACAGAATCATACTTAGCAATAATATCCGAACAACAAACGATTCATGCTCCAGATTTTAGTAACTAAATTTAGTAACTAAAGCTAGGATTCCATATGTACGGATGCGGCATGCGGCATGCGGATCCGGAATGCGTTTTGCGTGATTCCATGCGTGCGGAACGCAGTGCGTTTTCTCTTTCCGCTTCCGTCTAGCATTCAGCATAAAATTATAAGATAGGGTGATGATGCACTTCTTCCACCAATACTTCTACTTGAACTGTTGGAAGTTTCTTAGACGGCTTGTTTCAATCCCCAATATCTACGCCGCCATTTTGAAAGTTGGGAAAATACCTGTATAATGACGTCACTCCTAGGAATTTCCTGTCCGATTCGTGTGTGGATACGATTTGAATCGCTACATGGAGCGATTCAATTTGCCGCATCCGTATCCGCGCGACAACACGCATCTGCATCCGCACACATGGAATCACTCCTATGAATTCCCACTATAGCCATTTGCTGTCGCATGCCGCATCCGCACACATGGAATCACTCCTATGAAATCCCACTATAGTCATTTGTTGTCGCATGCCGCATCCGTACATATGGAATCGTAGCTTAAAGCGTAACATTATATTCTTCAATTGTGTGTTGTTAAATCGGCATAACGTTTTTTCAATAGTTGCTTCATAACAATAAGCGATAATTCGACATAAATGCCATAAGCAGCAATGAATAATAATAAGAAGAAGGAGAAGTAGAAGAAAGAGAAGAAGACGAAGAAGATGAAGAAGAAAAGGAAGAAGATGAAGAAGAAGAAGAAGGAGAAGAAGGAGAAGAAGATGAATAAGGAGAAGATGAAGAAGAAGGAGATGAAGGAGAAGAAAACGAAGGAGAAGAAGATGAAGGAGAAGAAGAACGAACAACAACAACAATAACAACAGTAACAAGAAAAACAATGGTTATGGGTGTTGTGGACTACGCAGAGACGCCACTGAGTGGGAAATAGATTCATGCTGGTAGCTGACATTTCTGATTGTCGTGGTCGAGTGAAATAAACATAATACGTCCTTGTCCAGTGATCGTGTATTGGACAGTTTTGGGTACGATTCGTTTCTAGTACGCAGTGTCTCGAACTCTTGCCAACTGCGCCCCCAGCAAGATGTTTGGCATTGATATCACTACGTAAAACATGTGAATTTTATGCTAAGTGTTCTTGGATAGTCACGCGGTTATCACGCGGCTACCCAAACGTAAACAACACAAAACACATTCCTCTGGAATCGACTTTGTATAAATACCTTGCGATATATGGGTATCGGCCTATAACATCATTATTTAAACTTTACCTAATGCTATAAGTTCCATGCGTCCTGGTACTGGACGTGAATACGAACCAATCAGCAATAACAACATGACGGTAAGTTTCATTGACATTGATCATCAGCCCTTCCGTTAATCTCGATTTACCGCAATTCTAAAGGAGTTCGTCTCTTTGTTTTTTGTCGATTTTGTATTGATTGTTTATACTCAACGGGTCTAGCGCAATATTTGCTTATGCGTGTGTTTCTATTGTAGATGTCATAAGGACGGAAAAACAAAGCAAAAATTAATATGTTATTGTTTAAATAGATATAACTGATGTTTAGTTACTAAATAAATGGCACAATGTTCTTATGCTTACGCTTCTGTGGCTTACCTCATTATTTTGTGTAACACAGTTGAAGGTAAACTATACTAAGTTGATAGAATTAAGATTTATTTTAATGACATCAATTAATATGTTACTATAATTATGCATTATATTGCGTATGTAAACATTTAATAATAATGTATCAACAACAACAATGTTATATGTGTATAGTGGTTTTTGGATGTTTCTTTCCTAAAAAATCAAATAATACTGACATAGGACCGATAACATTCACGCTATTAATATTTGCAGAGATCAAGGCCTGTTCTTCTCGTGATGTCCCGTTTGTCTCCGCAGCTCGTTGTTTGCGTCGTGTTGCTAACACTAGTGAAGTTAGCAACATGTGAGAATGAGTGTGAAAACTGCATGGAAGGGTGTGACATCCTCTTCAGTAACTGTGTCCGGGAGTCGTGTCCCGAACGTTCGTGGCCGCTTCCGGTCCCAAAGAAGTGCGTCGAAGAACGATCCAGCTGTGTCGAACAATGTACGAGAGAGTACCCTTGCCAATAGACCAGAGGACCCGCGGTTAACAAGCGAGAGTAGCATCAACATATTCCCTGCGTGCGTGCGTGCGTGCGTGCGTATATACAATATCATTCTGGAGCGTTGTCGCACAGTTATTGTTATACAAAGACAAAGTGAATGTGGCGAATATATTTATAATGCGGTTATTATATTTAAAGTGAATGTGGTGGAAATAGTTAACGTAATTATTGTTACTAAGTTCAACGCGATGGTGGTGTCTATTTTAACATGAATGTGGTGATTATTTGTAAAGAGAATGTGGTGACTATATTTAATGTGAAGGTGGTGACACTATTCAAAGTGAATGTGTTAACTGTATTTAAGTTGAATGTCATGACTACATTTAATGTGAAAGTTGTAACTATATATTTAATGTTAACGTGGATGTGGTGACGATACACAAAGTGAATTTGGTACTAAGAATATTGGTACTGGTTAAATCAGGATAACATATATGCTAAGTGTCTATTGTCCAGGACCAACCATAACTCTCCGTTGAACGAGATTAGATTTAGAGATTAATACACCCAGGCAGCAGGTTCCTAGGTTGGATGTCAGCTGGGCAGAAGGAGTGCTTGCCGCATCGCGATGCAATGATATACTTCGTTCTGAGTGGCCTCGTGATATGAATGACACATACTGATTCGACAAATGTCAACTAAATAGTCGGGCTTTTTGATAAGAATATTGTGTTACATTAAAATAGAAGAGAAGCGGGAGCCCTATTTATCAACAGGTCCAACTGCTCTGTACAAGGTTTGTTATTAGTTACCACGTACGTCCATCTCGTTGTAATTTATTTGAGATCAGAATGTACACCATTGGCTGCAAGCCCATCGACAGAGTAGCACGTGGCAAAGTTATGTGTACATATTTGAAGAGGCGCACATCCAGATTCATTGACAAAATGTCATTCTTCGTTTTGAGTGGCCTCGTGATATGTACATGTGAAGAATCATATAATGAATGCCAAGTGAATGCAGTCACGAGTCTATAGCTTTGGATACCAATCTTGTTAAATGTTGTTAAAGGGAATAAAAACACCTATTGCTTGAATTCATGTTATATCACATCCTGCTATCTATTTCCACGTCCACCAAGCCAAACAAATCCAATAAATTCAATGAATTAGAAATTCCACATTTTATGCTCTGCATCCGGACATTTTTCGAATATGCATATTTTTGTGCGCTTTTCGGGATGCGGAGATGTGATGTCATTTATGACCCAAACTCGCATCAGGCCGATCCTTTCCATGCATTCAGAGCATGTTTACAAGTATAGCTTTTGGGTCGAAACGAGCGTCAGAATGAGTTATTGTGCAATATTCCGACGTAATACAAACACTAGTCATCATAGAGGAACAAGCAGTATATATTACGGTTCCACATGAATCGAATTTTATTCAAAACAACGAATGCGAATGGGCCTACAAGTCGACTGGGTTTCGCCGAGCTTGGGCTCGCTTTCAGAATAATTATATCGAATGCAACAAACGGGAGATAATCTACACCAATAAACATACATAGCAAACATATATTGTATCCAGCTACAGAAAGTAACGTGTATAATCTCATAATATCACTAGAATATCGATATATGAAGCAGGAGTTGTACAATTTATCATAACAACTTAAATCAGTCAGAGATTTTCCGCTGGTGCCGCTAGCTCAGCGTGTAGACGCGTAGGTTTCTTGTCATTTATTTTACAATCGGGCGACGCCGGTTCAATCCTGACAGCATGCAAACCATTGATTTTCTTTACACTTTTTTTGGTTTATGTTTACACGACGTAATATAAACCAAATCATTTTATACTATAATGCACTGTTTGTAAATAATTTAATTTTTTTTAGTAATTATTTATTCGCCACAAAAATAAAAATATGGTGATTGTATAACGATGTTTCTATAATTTATTTATCGAAACAAATATAATGTAATGGATATATAATTTATTAATTGTAAATATATTGCACGGTAGTGCACGGTAATTATATATGTGAAAACAGATTGTGATCTGTCTGGATAAATAAAATTTAGAAACATCGTTATATATAATGACCATATTTTAATTTTAGTGGCGAATAAATAATTACTACAAAAAAAAAAAAAAAATTTACAAACACTAAATGATTTGGTTTATATTACTTGGTGAAAACATAAACAAAAAAGTGTCAAGAAAATCAATAGTTTGCATGCTGTCAGGATTGAACCTGCGTCGCCCGCTTGTAAAGCAAACGGAAAGAAACCAACGCCTCTACCAACTGAGCTAACGACACCAACAGAAATTATTGACTGATTTAAGTTGTTATGACAAATTGTACAACTCCTGCTTCATATATCGATTTTCTAGTGATGTTATGAGATTATACACGTTTCTTTCTGTAGCTGGATACAATATATATTTGTTATGTGTGTTTATTGGTGTAGATTATCTCACGTTAGTTGCATTCGATATAATTATTCTGAAAACGAGCCCAAACCTGGCCAAGCTCGGCGAAACCTAGTCGACTTGTAGGCCCATTCGCATTCGTTGTTTTGAATAAAATTCAATTCATGTGGAACCGTAAGATAAATGTTTGTTCCACTATGATGACTAGTGTTTGTATTACGTCGGAATGTTGCACAATAACTCGTTCTGACGCTCGTTTCGACCCAGAAGCTATCCTTGTAAACATGCTCTGAATGCATGGAAAGGGGTCGGCCTGATGCGAGTGTGTCATAAGTGACGTCACGATACCACGTGATCGCCTAGCTCATTAAAATTTTATTTTCCGCGGGAATCGCTTCACAGACGGGCTTAAAATCGAATTGATGCTACAAATGTATTTTTCTGTATTTGCTTAATGTTGGCAAATGTTACATATGATGTTAAACTTTGTGTACACATGGAAAAAGGATTTTAGCTAATGCCTTATTTTTATTTCCTTTAAAGAAAAAAGCACGCGTGGTGAAGTTTACCGACTTGACACACTTTCTAACTGCGTCACTTATCTACTTGTGCTGTAGAAATGAATTAATGCATGACGTTCTACTGTTATTTGTAAATAAATACTGTACACGACGGTGAAGTACGTTTTCTGGAACATCTGTCCAAACAGGAGGGTAATGTCACTAATTATCTATGATACCAACTGTGGAATTCATTAAAAAATTAATATCATAGTTAAGAATATTAGATCGTTCAACATGTTTACAAGCATATTATAGAAAACAGGTGTATCAATGTTGATTGATTGATATATTGATTGATTGGTGGATTGATTGATTGGTGGATTGATTGATTGGTGGATTGATTGATTGATTGATTGATTGAGATAGAACGATCGAAATTCGACTCATATCATAGGTTCTATTAAAAAGACACATGAAATGTAGTCTTCTTTCTGAGATATCAACCTTCACGTTTTATGCTGGTATCCATCTCCATTATCCAATGATTGCAATGCTTACCTGCAAATACACTCCTTGTAAAAAAAAACATATTGTGCCAGTTTTAGGAAAATATCTAGAAAATATGTTACATTTTGATAACTTTCACAAATTCGTTGAAATAACGTTTTTCCTCCGAATATAAATCTAGCAAAACTTACATTTCGGTTATAAAGCGGCGAACAACGCGCAACACAATAATACAACACTTTATTATAGGCATAATACACGACAACTAGACATGTCAACAAACAGTGTCGTCATAGAACGCGGAGCAATGGCTGCCTCTCGTTACTCGCACGTGAATTGATCGAGACTTGAACGAGTTTCTGCTTACGATCTCGCATCTTCTCGTACGCATAGAAAGCTGTTAGTATGATAGTCTGCAAAAATAGTGAGAAATGGTTGATTATAACACACCACTCCTACATATATGATCAAGTGTTTCTTAACATAGGCTCGCTTGTATATTCATAAACATATTCAACAGAAAAAAATCATTATAATATTTCAGGTGCTATTGGTACTTTTTCTGAGTTTCGACATTTTTACGTTACGTCGTAATGTGTTACGTCACGGAAGTTTGACGTCGTATCATAGTTCGCTCGTAGAAACAGCCCCTTGAGCAGCTGTGAACCTAAGTATTGAACTCCAGATGATGTAGGATGTCTGAAATATTAACATTATAGCAAACAACTCGCAACGTAAAGCAAAATATCACTGAACGCGATAACATTCAATTCACCAAGAGAAAGTGAACATCTAACTCACAAACGAAACAACAATAACAAATGAAAAAGATGCAAACTTTACGAATAAAATACAAAATTAAATAAATTAAATATATACCTAAAACCGAAAACATATACCTATTATGTTTAACTAATTTAATCTAGAAATTGCACATTGATATCCGGGGCTTTTCGGTACGATCCGTATTGTGTTTAATTATAAATATAAGCGGGAGCATAATATATCAACGGGTCCAACTATTGTACACCATGTTTCTTATTATTTACCACGTTACTTTACTTTTAGTTTAGATCAGAATCTTCATTGTTGGCGCCAAACCCGTAGACACAGTTGCACGTGACAAAGTTACGCATACATATTTGAAGAGACGCAAATCGAGATTAACTGACAATGTACGTTATTATGTCACATACGTGTCACCCCCTGAGTGGTTCCCACCGCTAAAACAGCCAACAGAAATCCACACGACGCCCAAACAAAAACATATTATTAGGAACTATCCACTTCCGCTTGTATGAAGCACATTCTCAAAATTAGTTCGGTCTGTAACCTGAGATACACTGAATCTCGCGAGATGTTGGCGCAGTTGATTCAGTTGGACACAGCTATGTTTGCGAGAGGCGGTCTTCGGACGAGATTTGAACTGATGATATGGCATTCGTCAGCCACGTGACAAGCGCCCTTACAGAATACCAAAAGTAAACACGTTAACAGTCGGCGCGTATGACGTCAGCAGATATTACCTGGATAGACAGCTCGCCCAACAATAAATCATCTTGTTCGGACAAATAACAACACACGTAGCTATAACAACATAAGATTTAAGTTTTTACAACAGAATTGTCCGAACTGGAATGTACTATCAGAAATTATATGCTCGTTTGAAAGTCCTTCCAGTTATTAACTAAACAAACTGCCGCCAACTCACCATGACGAAACAGACTGTGGCGGCCCCTGTTGTCATCCAACCGAACCCGACTTCGTGACTGCTCCAACTTGCGATTACAGGGCCGATGAAGCCGCTGAAATAATGTCACGCGAGTGTTCAGTAGCAAGATCGTAAGAATTGCAGTAGTTGATTGACTGACAATATGCATTATCTCAAACCTAGCACGCGTGTCATATTTTATATGTTCGATATTATGTTTATACAATCGTGAAAATCATTTAAAAGTGTCGAGAGCCTATCCAAAAAGTAATTACAATCGTTGGAGACTTTTCAAAGAAATTAAATCAGTACAACACGTTCACAGGTAACCCCACCTAATCAGGAAGGCAAACTCTTTCGGTGAATTTAAAACAAACACGCACTCTTAATTTTACTCAACTAAGTAGGCGTGATACTTAAATTATTCACTCATTGCAAATCTGAACACCAACGAACTTCATTCGCGAAGGCGCAACTCGAGGAAATAGGGAAATGTTAACCAATCGTGTTAAAAACACAACCGGATGGTCAATGTGCTGAAGAGATAGTGGTCTACCATGTATATCAGACCCCTACATAACATGGGTTTACGACAAAGACGATCCGACTGTGTACCACCTTTAAAATCTTTAAAACTATTTATAGAAACATATGTTGCTGATCATTCCCGTACCCGAAAGCGTAGCCGGAGTGCCACATGCCGGCAACGAGAGGGTAGTTTGTGAACGGCCTGCCGCTCTTCGACGAGACGGAGACACGTCTGAAATAATAAGTTATCAGTACATCAGCTCTGCATCTTCCGTTGAAATGCAAGACCACAATACCCAGGTTAAGAACGACTGATTGGAGACTGAGCTTGCCACATGCAGGCATATCATAATAGACACACCACAAACACAAATGGAAGATCTCACAAGTTCGCGACGTCCCAAAATTGTTACGCGTTTGGTATTGGTTCAGCCCCTCCTCCTCACGAAGTTAGTCTCCCCGCCGTTAATACGAGTATGTTCTACGAATGGTCGATACCGATGTGATGAGGGTGCAGGCATCTCAGTTAAATGGTTATTAAGAAGACACATGGAAGCATTATTTCATCCAAAAGTCAAGTATGCCTATATTTGTCCGTATTAGAGACAACACAGTTTCTTTTATTTACAGTGTGTATGAAAACTATGGCGGTTTAGTATATATTTTTTTTAATAAGCACGTACACTCGCACCAACCCATAACGTGTAGACGCCAGAGGGAGATGGGAGTTTATGGTCGCAAGGCGGCGCTGCTGTGAGTCGATGTCAAAATTATTGTCACAGCTGAAAGGTGACCTACTTACTCCCGTAAGGTTCTGTCATTGGTTGTTTTTTGTGATCCACTTACTTAGCTGTTGTCAGGATCCTGTCGTAGGTGGGGACGATGCACAAACTGAGCGCCATGCCGAGGACACCGATAGCCAACAGGTTGAGCCACAAACAACTGCAAGAGGATGCCGGGTAATATACGAGCGGATAAATGGTTTCCTGCATATCTGCTAAGTATTACAAGGTAGACGGAAATACTTGCAAAAAAGCAAATGCAACATCTCAAGGAAGCGGTCATGCACATGAAAATTGCATTGCAAAAGTCGCAAACGCTAGTGTTTAAGAAATGCTATTGACAGTAGGGCTATGAGTGTTATAAACACCGACACGCCTTCAGTCTTGCTAAGATGTACATATCTGTTTGGGTGAAGCTTCCGATAGAAGTGAGACTGAACACCAAGTGTCATGATGAGAGGCAGCCTAATCATGTCAAACTTATTGTTGTTACGAATTGACACAGTTACAACGTGCTGTTAAATCTGTAAATCAGGATTAATTCACACAACTTACTGCCGATCGACGTAAAGTTCTGGACTGGGACCAAGAAGCAACATTCCAATACCGGTAGCGAAGAAGCCGATAACCAGAAGAGGACAACTGTTCTCCTGTATGTGGAAAGACGTATACTTCTTCAACTACTACATCTATATATGGTGACTTTGGAGAATGTCTAATATCTCCTCCTGGATACCGAGGTTCACTCGTCTCTTTCTGTGTTCATTCGGTTCCTTGAAACACTGGCCTCTGATCTACCAGACTTTAAATTTTAAAAACCACAGGTGCAGTTGTTAAAGTTGTTGCTCACCTGGTACGGTTTTAATATGTTGGTGAAAGGTGGAAAATGTAGAGGAATTGAATGATGAACCTTTCTCCAGAAGGGGTGACATCAAAAATTAACTTGTTTGTTGTTCCATGAATGTATGTAAGTAGTTATGGAAATCATATTAATTAACATAAATGAGTATATTAATTTTAAGCTATTTCACTAAGTCGAGTAGTATTTTGCTTCTGTTATCTATGCAACCGGTTTTTAACTGTGAGTGCTTGCAGCATCTTACGTCCAAAAGTATTATTTTTCTGTGCGAAGACCCGGTCGGCGTATATTTTACACGTAGCCAGTCCAGGGAATCGATTCACTGAGAACACTACAAATATTACTTGATCGTGTCATGTGATCTACGTACCATCCTATCAGCGATGGAGCCGCAGATCGGAGATGAGATAGCGTAGGTGGCCGAAAGTAGCAGAAAAATAGCACCAACATCGCCAGAGTTCAACTTAAACTGTAAAGCAAATCATAATTGTTACCTTGCACATATGAGAATGTGTATACAGGTATACCGTATAATAATAATACTTTACATCTACTTGTGACCGCAGCTGAATGTTTTGTTTGTGACACTACGGCCAAAGTTGGACTCAAGCGTTTTTAAATTACGCGTTAAGAAATTGATAAATAAATCAGTTGGTTCGGTATCATCATTCGTAGCCGCTCCTATTGAATCCATCCCTGCGTACAGTGGTGTTGTGTTTGCCCCGTTTTTACTGATTGTTATCAAACTCGAACAAGCAGTTCCCTTAAATTTGTGTCCAGTCTTTAGTCAGATAAGTGTAGGGGGGTCTGTCTAATTTATTCTTGTTTTAATCAATGTTGACGTTTGAGGGTGACATGTAACTTTTTCATTGGATGATTTATTGTTGTGCCAAATACCCGTTTCAATAGAACCACCCGACATTCGAGACGTTGCCAACCTATGCTCCTATGCAAGGAGCATACTAAACAAAAGAAATTAACTAAACATTATGGTAGAAGATATTGACCCTCATATAATAGGTATAACCGAATCCTGGACCACCACCGATATATCAGATGCCGAATTAGGACTGACAGGCTATGTAATGTTCAGGAAAGATAGAATAGGAAGAAGGGGAGGTGGAGTTATTTTATATATTAAAGAATCTATCCAGGCTTATGAAATAAAATTAGAAAGAGAAGAAGACGGCTATAGACTGGTCGGATTTGATTGCAGAGAAAGTATTACTTTCAGTTGGAAACTTTGTGCCAGGTGGCAATACTGTATTGCGTTTGTGTGGTGACGACCATGACTTTCCACTGCAGACACATTCTTAGCATTCAAAAAACGAATTACTGCACGGATCTCCTCTTTGGACCACTGCTCCAGTCGAGTCGCCATCTTTAAGTCAAAGTATAAATATAAGCGGGAGCATAATATATCAACGGGTCCGACCAGTCTATCCTCCGTTTTAATGACGTATGCGCCTCGTGAACTTATTTTTGGACTGCCCCTCGTAGTTACAGGAAACTCAATGTTAATGGTTGGGTTAGTTTATCGAAGTCCAAACATAAGCATAGCAGAGAATGAAAATGTACAACACGATACAAGGGAAGTACGCAAACGGGACAGTATTATTATGGGGGATTTTAACCATGGTTATATACAAAGGAAAGCTATACAGAGTACAGAGAATGAGGCCACAAGTTTTTAGTTTTAGTTCAAGATACTTTCCTTTCTCAACACATGCTAGAACCAACCAGGGGTGAGAATGTGTTAGACTTAGTTTTGTCCTCACAGAATGAATTAGTTGGCAATGTCAATACATGTGAGCCACTAAGGAGTACTGATCACAAGTTCACAACCATATACATTTTACCATGAAAGTAAAATCAGAAAGGAATAATAAAAAGCAATACAGGAGAAATTTCCACAAAGGAAGATATAAGGATATGAGGAAATATTTAGCAAAGATAAACTGGGATAACACACTGAAGAATAAGACAGCAACAGAATGTTAGGATATCTTAAAGAGTGAAATTGAGTGCATCAATGATCAATTTGTTCCCTTGAAAAAACAAGGGAAACGGTCCAGAAAGAAACACTTATCGAAAAACGGCATTAGAAAAATTAAGTACAAACAAATGATGTGGAAATCATATAGACGAACTGGAAATAATGAAGACTACAAGATTTATAAAGAAGCACTTAACCAAGCTACAACTGAAATTATATATTCAAAGATAAGGTATGAACAACAATTAGCTTGTAATATAAAACATGACAGCAAGTTTGTATGCATATGTTCGGAGCACACAGAAAGTTCAGGATGATAAGGTCGGTCCTCTAGAAGATAGTGCTGGAAATATAATATCAGAGGGATTCTTAATGGCAGAAGATCTGAATGAGTATATTAGTTTGGTGTTTTCCAGAGAAGATATTAGTTCACTGCCAGTACCAGAGGCTAAGTTCAACGAACGGAATCAGACTATTTAGGACAGTTAATTGTAACCCCAGATATGGTAGCTAAGAAAATAAGGGCTATGAAGGATAACAAATCACCTGGAGTGGATTCCACCCAAACTACTATTGGAAATTGGAGAACGATTTAGCATACCGCTTGCAACAGTTTTCAACGTGTCATTAGAAGAGGGAATGGTTCTTTTAGAATGGAAAGAAGCAAACATATATCGTTATTTAAAAATGGTTCGAAAACCAAGTCAGAGAACTACAGACCAGTGAGTTTAACATCGGTGATTTGCAAATTATTAGAAAGACTAATTAATGTTCTTGTTATACATAACTTGATAAACCCATCTCAACATAGGTTTCTAAAAGCGAGGTCATGCTTAACAAATAAGTTATGTTTTTGGAAGATATTACTAAGTGGATAAACGATGGATCACCAATAGATATCATCTACTTATATTTTCAGAAAACTTTCGACAAAGTGTCACATCAGAGATTACTGCTTAAACTAAAGGCCCATGGCATAGGAAATGGTATAATTAACTGGATAGATAAATGGCTAATTGACAGAAGACAATGGGTAGTTGATGGGGAGGCTTCAAACTGGAAATCGGTATTGAGTGGGGTACCACAGTGATCAGTACTGGGACCTATATTATCCTTAATATATATCAACGATTTGGACGATGATGTAACAAGCAAGGTGTTGAAATTTATAGATGATACAAAAGTGTTTAGAAGGATTAAACGTGATGGAGATGGACAGCATTTACAAAATCATCTTGACAGGTTAATCAAATTGTCTGAAAAGTGGCAAATGTTGTTTAATTTTGGGAAATGTAAATGCCTTCACACGGGATATGGGATCGAAGATTTACAATGGGGGGTACTGTAGTAAGTACTACTGTAAAAGAAAAGGACTTAGGGTTAACCATTTGTGCTGATATGAAGGTTTCAGAGCAGTGTGGAATCGCACACAGGACTGTAAATGAATGGAACAGATTATCTGCTGATTGTGTGGGTGCTAGTAGCGTGAATATGTTTAAACATAAAATCGACACATACCTCGGAAGGGCGGGATACATGTAGATAAAAGGACTCTCGATAAGCCAAAGGGCTTCAATGTCCATCTAGACTTAATTTTTTGGGTGGCAATCTTGTTAAATCTTGTTAAACTACACCTTAGAATGTTGATCACCTGTCGTAGGTGTGGCTCGAGGGTAGGGTCCAGTAACATCCACTGCATGGAAGCGACACATGTCGCCAGCAGAGTGACGAAGATGGTCGGCACGCGCAGTAGAGAGCCGACCGTCAAGTCGTCGGCTTCTGTCGGCGACTCTGACGATGAGAACGGAGAAACACCACTCATGATATCTGATCAGTCGTACTCGCAAGACGCACTGTATCTTATTTCCTGTACATAGTCCGGTGTTACTTAGCAAAATGACGGGGTGGGTGGTGTTTTGAACCAATACGAAACACTATAGGTTGTCTGGACGTTAGCAAACACGCGATCCTACGCACCTTGACTGATTTGCTTCGGCAGGACGTAGACAGCCGTCGGCATGATGACGAGTAACAGCACGCCGACGGATACAAACGGCATCACGAAGCCGCCGACCTAGCGGACACAAACATGGCGTTTCCTGACTGGATTTATGTTTCGGGTTTCTTGAGAGACAAAACTTAATCAACATGTGGTTGTATTATTACTAAAACCTTCTTGCCTTTGTAAAACGAACACGTTATTATTATCATTCACTCATCAGGAGTACGTTTTCCAATAGTGCTATAGTTCAATGCAGGGCGTAAAATCAATCAAGTAGTAGGCCTATGTAAGAGCTTATTGTAAGCACACCTGTAATTAGATTTTCACTTTTTACACTAACTATAAAAATCATTGTGACTGGTTAAAATAAAAATCCAACACATATATTGATGCCACTTTCCGTTCGATTTTTCGAAGTTTTCTAGATGTCAAACTGTACGTGCGTGCGTGCGTATGTAGTATGCGTGTGTGCGTGCGTGTGTTCCACAGTGACTACCTCGTAGATGAGTCCTCCTATGCCTGGTCCTACCATGAAGGACACTCCGCACGCTGTCTCTATTAGACCCTGAAAAACAAGCTCGGGTCATAATAACGACCACAAGTTTGGCATTCGTTTATTGCCAAAGAACACGATGTTTCCGAGTTTAAATCGTTTAGTCATACATACCCATACCTTACGTTTTCTGTAGTGTCTACGGCTACAAATGAGCATCCTACTCGTACTGAAATTAGGTCACAGAAAACGCAACTGCTTTTTGCATGGCGATAGAAAAAGAATGAAACGGCTAGGATGTTGTCGTAATGTGTAATCCGTCTAGATTCACATATGTCGCATTAACTATCCCAACTGCATGACCTTTCATATTATAAGCTTTTAGTTGAATCACCAGGGCGATATCACGGGCATACAGTGCTTACTTGTAGCTACACAGAGAATGGGTGAAGAATGGTTGACAACGAGAGCAAAAAGAGAGAAGACGGCGAAGAGGAAGCTGAAAGAGCACGGATGAACAGCCACAGACAATTACAGAATATCTGGACATATGGAAATGTATTATCGACAACATGAAACGGACTGATCGGTCGGTGTGGTCCCCCGCGGGTCCCATCCTTTTCGCCCGATCTGACCAGACCAGACCCCCCCCCCGTCTGCAGTTTATACACTACGCCGACTGCGTTATACTCTAAGCCGGCTTGACGTCATAATCATGTAAACTTCAAAACTTTTGAATACTTCAGACTGACACCGACTAGTACCGACGTAGTCGAAACGTTTTATTTAAAGTTTACGTAATTATGACGTCACTCCAGCTAGAGCAATAGGTGTCAGTCAATATAGTATATATATATACACTATATATATATATGCAGTCGGAGGGAGTCTGATGTGGTCTGGTTTGATCTGGTTGGGTCGGAGTGTCAGTGTATCCCGACCTGAAAGCGTGCGGCCGAACTTACGAAGACGACGGCTTGGTTCTCGGAGAACGTCTCCGCCGCGATGGCGAAGTAGGCCGTGTTGATGGCGGCACAGGCGACGGCCAGGACGATCCGCGTGAGGAGACAACACGACAGGAAGACGGGGCTGCCGTCAGTCATGGGGATGTAGTGCAGCAGACTGGGGCAATGCGCCGGGCACAGACGTTACTGTCACACTCATAGCATGATTCAAACGTACAACGAATGATGTTTGTTATTGTACCATGATTTGTTTCGATCCCTGGGAATAATTATAATTGTTATTATTACTCTAATATTATACTACTAATAATAATAAATACATTAATGCATCTGTGTTAAGTGTATCATTTGGTTTGGGAAGAAATTAAAACAGTAGCTGTGCTGGTTGGTGGGCAAGGATACGACACGATATATTGCATTTGAATTGCTTATTGTTCTTATATTTATAGCTTATGCAAATTAAAAAATGTCCCAACTTATATTAAGCGTATTATTTACACGGCAATTCAGCCTCTGTTCATTTCGAAGATATTGCTATCAACAATTTTGCCAATACGTCTACTTTAGCCGCGTAGATAACATTAGTTCATGGTCGGTCAAGCCACTCTGTGATGACACGACTCACCCGAACACAATGGTCGAAATCCCGACAACAAACTGTCCGGCCAACGCCAACCAACGCACGCCAACAGACGGCATCTAGGAGAAAGACAGCCAGTCAAGGGTGCGTGCGTGCGTGCGTGCGTGCGTGCGTGCTTGTGTGTGTGTGAATGCGTGTGTGCGTGAGTCACATATACGTTTGCGCTCGTGCTTGATTGTATATAGGTCGCATTCGTCGTTACATCAAAATGACGTTGATCAAAATGACGACTTTTTCCATATCAAAATGATTATCTAGAGTTTAGGATCAACAGTATAGAAATGTTACTGGTATACCACAGAGGAGACCAGGTGAATGGGGAAATGGGAAGATATGTCTACCGGTAGTTAGAGGATGACACGGTGAGATGGGTGAGGATTGTAGGGCGGGCGGGCGGGCGGGCGGGCGGGCGGGCGGGCGGGCGGGCAGACAGACAATCTGACGGGCAGGTGCAAGGAACGTTACAGATAAGTCAAACTGCAGTACAAATCCACAAAATGCAACATAATAAGTCAAACTTGACGCCATCTCCCGCAGTAAGAGATGCCGGTGTGACTTACGATCTTGCCGAAGACGGGCGATGCGACACAGAGTGTGAGACAGAACATGCCGAACACCAGCCCCGTCTCGGTAGCCGTCAGTCCCCGCCGAGTCGCCTGACGCAGACACACAACTTCATTACAACTCCAGTGAGGACATCCAATATGGCGACGCATTTTTAGTGTTTAGGATCGTGTAACTTATCTAACATAACTATTTTGGCTTCCAATACTTCTTTCGTTTCATGCATAACTTTAAAAATGAGTTCGATTGACCAAATCAAACGGAAGGCACCAATTATTGTGGATTATATAATGTTATTGTAGTTATGCCTAATTTTGATTCACCGTAACCTTCGAAATTGTTTTTGTTCTTTACGTTTTCTATATTTACATGATCACGTGTTTGTGTAAAAATTATCTTGTTGTCAATGTCAATCCATATATTAATACGCTATTTTTAAGAGTATTGTAAGGGCATTTTCTCCGAGACGCCGAGACCCACTCGCCCCTTCTTAAGTTAATTCGCTTCCATGGATTATTGGCATCTGATTTACCAACTGGAGATATTTTGACACAACAATAGTTAATAAGCGTTGCTTACTTACTTGTTTTATATGCTAAGCATTTCTACACGGCCTTAAAACCTGAGAGAATTGAGTGGTGATACATTTTCAATCCCCAGATGGCGCCTCCGCAATGGCAATAATTGATGACTTTGGTTTGTATTTCCACGGGTGGGTATAAGCTAGTAATTTGTGATTTGTCGTTGGGACACAAATGTTTCCTGTTGCTGTGATGATTCCCTTGTATATCGTACCTCCTCCGGGAAGAATGGGGCGGGAATCGACTGTGACATTTGGGCGACGAGTTGATTGAGGATAATCACTGCGAGGACCTTCTTCTGTCGTCTGCTCGCGTCCAGCAGGCCGGGTTTCTGCGCGGGAAACCACAATGAGGCATGCTGGGTAAATTGTAAAATTTATAGATCCGTGAAAACAAGGTAATTTTGATTCGCTACATCAAAACAAATAAGTAGAATTACATAATAATGTAAGGTTGTCGAAAAAGTAAAAGTTCGCATAGTGCCAAAATAGGTTAAACATGATAACGCAAGTTAAACGCTAATAGCAATTGCGGATCGTAAAATTCGAATTTGAATACAACTTAACTATCAGTTGGCCGTGGTGACGAATGGCGTTGGTGCTATAACAATCTGAACACGCCTTATGTTTTGTTGATGTCACCTATATATTTAATTATTAAATATGTGTTTATGAATTAGAATTAACACACCAATAAGTATTCCAGTAACTACTAGTTGTACAGTTGCGATATTGTCTCATATAGTCGAACTCGCTAGCCTATATCTATAGTAGAGTTCAGAGTTATAAGATGCTGATCGGGGCGGTTAAAACCAGGTTAAACTAGATTTAAGCTGCTTTGAACGATACAGTGGTCAACACCCGTTCACAACACAATTTTAAATGCCTACCTATATCATGCAATTGTACAAAGCCCGACATAGACATAGAGTCTAATCACTACTCAAATAAATATCCAATATTCATCCTGTAGGCCTGCTGGAGGGCGTAAGTATAATTTTTTAAATTATTATCGTAGCATATTGTTATATTTTCTTAGTTGTTTCTCCTTGTTGTAAATGTGTGAATACGTATTATTGCGACTACCTGAATTTGATCGCATACACCCTCCTAAAATGGTCAAAACAGGTGTCACGCTATTTTAGAGGCCCTACCCATCACAAAATCTATGGCAGAATTCCACACACCATAATCCACAACAAAAACATGTACAGCCTAGCATTCGATCACAAGTACCGCTTTTTTCATGGGAATATATATAACGAGATTTTGAGTGGTAATAAATTACGTCACTTCTGTGTCACAAACCTTCCTTGGCGTCTCTCGCTTCGCGTCATCTGCCTTCTCGCGGTCGATGTCTTCACGACAGCCGCCACTCGGGGTATCGTCACAGCTGACCATTACAACGCGCGTTCTTCTGCAACTCTACAAGTCCAACAGGAAATATGTGCTGCGTCACGTTTATATAAGGGCGCATCACCGGATGTCAACCAAGAAGATTCGCGACTGTTGTCGACAGGCATCTGGTTTCACATAGGCAGCTAGTTGCATTTTTGGGACGTCAACAAAACCGGTTCTGGCCGATCGCGAGGCGGTTAAGACCGAAAGTTTCAGTAGTCGTTCGTATTTTTTCACATAAATATTGTTCACTGGCTAGAGTGAGTATAGTTTAATAGAATGACTAACCTGGAAAAACTGATGTTTTATAATTGCAATAACACATATCACAAACAGCAGAGACACTGTACCAAAGTGTGAGATTATTTACGTTGAAGATATAAATGGAAACAACAAATGTTTAATCATCATAGCCACACAACTTAACTGCCAGTAACTATTTGCAGAACGAACGTATGCTTATTAGAACATTCAGTTATAATATATATATATATATATATATATATACATATATAATTATATATATATTATCTAATTATATATATATATTCTATATATATTATTTGTGTGTGTGCGTGATTGTGTGTGTGTGCGTGCGTGTGTGAGGGCATAAGATCTCAAATTTGTTAAATAGGCTACCATGTAAATATATAAACATGATCGCAGATATAACTCGCATTTCATATGGTTCTAGTTATTAAGATACACACGAAGCATTCCTGTATTTGCCACATGTTACATATTTAATTCCTACGTGATGTAAATGTAAACAACATACGTATTCGACCTAATGACTTAACTGTGTCTAGAAGAACTGTCCAAACCGGTTGTAGTCGGATGCCTAGAGACACGATGTCCTAATGTCCCCGTGAACGTCTGCGGTGATGACTCAGTGGCATTATTTACACTAGACTCCCTACAAAAGTGACACGACGAAATTTGCGGCAAACCAACGTCGATCTCTGAGTGTGAATAACCCGACAGCCGGCTAGCTTTAACAGCAAGACCAAGGCTGTCAACATTGGCCTACAGGCGTTTGCTGCCTTGTTGTTGACGTCAACCGAGAAATCGTGGAAGATGTTATGCAACCTTTACATCGATGTGTAGCCGTCACGGTTGAGTTGCCTGTAGTTGTGCGACGAAACACTTGCTTTGCAGTGGCATCTTGTTCCCGATTGGAAGTTGATGATACGTGCACCGGGTGTGTTCCTTCTAGCGAATGTCTGATTCCAGTAAAAAGTGATCACACCATTAACAAGGTTTAAAATTTGTCTAATGTATAGCTACAACTAGAATCGCAGCGACAAGTAGTGTAACCAGTGATGCTTGACCACAAGTCGTTCATTTACCCTGCCAGTCATGTTATGAATTCGTCAAAACTAACTTACACTCACCCATGGAGCAACAAAACATTTTAACAACTTCAACAACATCAAAATTAGTAAAATAATGTGGTCTAATCAAATCAATTATAGCATTATATGTATTATTAAAAATTGAAACTTGCATAAATTTTACAATTTGGTATGTTCATAATTATTATTACAATGATCATAATGCCAACATATTTGGGAGACCAAAACTTGGCCAGAAGAGTGGACGAAATCGCGTATTACACGCTGCTGTAAGAACTTCACAACAATAAATTTGATCAGTCATCCTAGCAGAATAATGCTAAGAATCATACTCAACCTACTCAAAGACAAAAAGGTGAAGAACTGCCATAAATAGAACAAACAGACTTCCTACCAAAAGCAACCACATCCGAACAAAGCTTCAGTTCTTACATAAGATTCTTAATAGAGAAGCATGTTGATCACCATTAATTAATGTCTATATCACAATTTCATGGACTTCACAAAAGCATTTATATGCTACTTTTAAATCAATTTTTTACCTTTCTATTTAATATGTTTTAGGACCCTTAATGTATTTTTAGTTCTACCCTACGATTGTCAGCGCCTTTGAGCAGATTTGTTATCCTGACACACGGCGCTCTATAAATGCTTTATAATAATAATAAATAACGTGGCACAAAAGACTCTGGCGAGTACTAAGATGCTATAACGTTGACGAAGATCTGATGACATTATTCGGGTCGCTACATGCACCACCAACGAACCCAGTGCTACATCAAGGTGAAATTGGGCAATCGTTTCAGTTGGTGTACGCCAAGAATGCCTTCAGTCGTCATTGCTCTTCAACGAATATCTTGAAAATATCATGCAAGAAGCATTACACAACCTCGACGGTACACTATCGATAAACGGCAGAGAGATCAGCAACCTCCGGATCGCTGACGGCATCGGTCTAATCGCTGGAACAGAAGAGGAGCTACAAGAACTTGCATCAACACTGGACAAAAACTGCGCGTGCTTACAGAGTGGAAATGAGCTCAGGGAAGAGGATCCTTACCAACAGCAGAATAACACCAAGAACTGCTACATTGATTAATGGAGAACGCCTTGAAGAAGTAACATCATTCAAGTACCTTGGGTCGATCATCACCTTTGATGGTGACCCCACCGAGGAAATACGCACACGGATAAATCTGGCAACATCAGCGATAGGAAGATTCAAGAAAACAATCACCATTGAGTAGTAACAACATAAAAACTACAATAAAGATAAGACAACAAAAGCCTGGTTATATCAGTACTGAAATGCGGATGCGAAAGCTGGAACCAGAAAGTCGTGAACAAAAGAAGAATAGCCGCACTTCAAATTATTTTTTTCAGAAAGATTGTGAACAGCAGAGGCCATAAAACAATTACATAACGCAAGCAATCACTGAAGCCGGAGGGCCTCAAGAACCGCTTTTAACCATAATGAAACACGGAAAACTGCAATGTTTCTGCTATACAACTACAACCCTCTGCCTTTCTCTGTCTCTCTGTCTCTCTGTCTCTCTGTCTCTCTCTCTCTCTCTCTCTCTCTCTCTCTCTCTCTCTCTCTCACACTCTCTCTCTCTCTCCCCTATGTCTCTATCTCTCTGCTCCCATCTCTGTCTCGCTGTATAAACTGTCAAATTAGAAGATAATCAAGAGTGGTTTCTGTCTACAAAACGGAAGAAGTGGTAAACGGACTGACAGAACACCCCGGAAAACAACCAGTGTCGATGCATTTGTTTCGCATAACTTATTTTTAAGCAGAATAAATACTATCAGTACGAACGTTCATATCAAACACTCTAATATGTTATTACACTTTCAGCAGTCTATTTCAATGTCGTTTGAAGAAGTTTTTATCACGGCGATTTAATTGCTACAACAGCGACTCTCCTATGTACACTTTGCACAGTGCACACGCAAGCAGACATCGTCCACAAATAAACAACGCCATCAATTACTAACTGACAACTTCCATCATCATTTTAATAACAACTTTAATATCAACTTGCCACTTAATGCGCTTTGCATGTTGGATGTTTAGGGGGTTATTCATAAAGTATGTCACATTTGGGTTGGGGATCTTGATTGATTGATCGTTGCAGATACCAATAGGCCTACTGGCTTGATGGCAATAAAAATGGCGTCTCTGGGTAAGCAGTAATCGCTGCGCTACCTGACGGTTTTTTAATGTTTGCTCATCGAGCTGTCGATATCAGACTGACAGATTGTTTTACAGGATTAGCCAATTTTGGGTAGAAATAACATTACGTACTCTATGGATGGTCGATCCCTTACAATTCTATTTTCTGTGAGCGCGCCAATAGGTTCTTCGTCTTATAGACATGGCCGCGTGCCAGGTGTAACGTGGCCATAATCGCAGACAGTTCATCTAGACCAGTTCATAGATTTATCAATTCGACGTTATTTTGGCAAAAAACGAAGTTACGCATGTGCAGTTAAACGCGTATAGTACAACTGAACGACTCGTCACTCTTGTAAGATGTCTGATTTAGTAGTTGGCATATTGGATGGATCTGGCAAATTGTTCAAGTATTCATTAGAAATGGATTGGATCTGGTCACGGTGTGAATGTATATCTAGGGAGGTGGATGTGTGCCATGTGAACAAAATGATAGACAGACAATATTCAATTGTCAACTGTGGAAGGGGACACTGTCGCGGATGCCAAAAGAAGGTTAATCATTTATACCGTTTACACCTCTCTGTCTCGCATAAAACAACTGTTCCCAAATGTCATACAACATATCTTATAATTTCTTTATATTTATAAAATCCTACATTTTTATATAAATAAATAAAAATTCAAAAACATTCATGACATTTGAGGAAACATTTGTACGACGTTTTTTAAAGACTATGTGAAATGAATTTTTAATTTATTTGAAACTTCGCATACATAATGCTCTTGTCAATTAATGTGCCAAATATGAAGTCTGCTCACTGCGAACTCGTGTCACTAAGCCCGCTCAAACGTGTTCATTTGTGTATCTGGATCAAAGCAACCAGCCCTTCAGATGCTGCTGACGTCACAAGAGGAAGGGCCGCTGAGCACGCCCTATCCTTTAGCATGGCGAGCGGCGGTGCGGCTTGTTGTTTCAGACTGTACATGAAATTGCAATTGCGAATTAATTTTTTTTACATCACCATAATAATAATCTTTATTTTATAGAGCGCCATATCCATAACGTTTATAGCGTTTTACATAATACTAATACATAAATAGTAGACATAAAACAAATTTAGAATAAATAAATTAAGATAATAGTGCTGTGTAAACGACAGTAGATTAAGTAAATTCAAACGTTAAAATAAATCAATTATCATGTTAAACGAAGTACTTAAAATGTTCTTTCGACTAACAATATCTTGTCTACAAGTTTGTCACTGAATGTACACAGGAATTGTGGTTACTTTTTAGTTATTGCCGTTTGAATAGTGCGGATGCTCAACCTAGCAGTATGTCCGCTGCCGCATATATACATTGCAGGGTTAAGCATTCGCAACGTTCAAACAGCAATAATAAAAAAACTGAAAACAAATCTTGGGTGCATCCAGCAGCAAACTTGTAGATACGATTAATTATCTTTACTGTGATATCAACAAATATTAAACTCCATTGCAAGTTTAAGCATCAGCCACTGTCGGCTCCCAAAATTCTTTTTTAAAAACCAAACCCTGGACGATGGTAAAAATATGGTCAACTTTGCTTCATGAAAAACAAACAACACAAGATAATGAACCCGATCTTCGCACACACGGTTCCCATTCTCGCGAGTCACTCCTGTGTCAAGAGAGCTATATATTTTACAAATTAAAAATTTTAGGTTTGTCACGACTAATTTTCCTCTTTTACGTTTGAGTCCCAGTTCCTCGTCATTTCATCCATCAACCTTCTCAACGTTAGGATATGGCCAACTGTAGTCTTTCTAGTACAGAATCCATTCTGGTTTGACAGTGGTCAATTTCGGGATGATCAGTATCGCAGTTTAATAACTCTTAATAGAATTCCGACAGCATAATTTTGATATAATGAACTTTTGGAAATTACACAAACAACAGACATTTTGAAATACCACATTAACAACAGTTTATTGTACAATACAAACATGTTTAAATCTACATTATCGTTCAAACAAATGACTTCCTTGTAACATATTTTGGCAGTTTTGTGACCAGTTTTAACATGTCTTGTAAGGGGCAGTCGTTTAAGCTCAGAAAGTCCCAAAATACTTTGGGGGTTTATCATCACCATGTATCATGGTGAAAATGATTGCTACAGTCCTGCCACCTTGCGGATGACACATATGTTAACGCAAACTGACGTTAATAGCCATTTTGGATCATAAAAACTGCATGTCCCCCAACATATAGTGGGGAGAGGTGGTCAAGCGGGGAGCAGTGGTCAAGCGGGCAGCTAGCATATCAAGGAGACTCAGTCAAGATGCCCCGAGATGGTCTCGAGGACTTCGCATACCAAGAAGACGTGGTCAAGACACAGTCTCGAGCAAATCTCCTTAGAACACCAGACCGATGATCAAAGGAAACAGGGTCGGAATCCTTGTTAGTTAACACGCTATGCATGTTTGAACGTTTGGGGGGTTATCCAAAAAGTATGTCACATTTGGGGGTGGTGATCTATGGTCAAGCGTAACAAAACGTTACATGGGGTGGGGATCTCTGGGTAAGCACTAGTCGTTGCGCTACTAGACTGTCCAACATGTCGGAACTTGGGCAATTTTTTTTACCTCACATTGCCTGTATCTTTTGGAAGAGATCGTATAAGTCGTTGATCCTTTATACAGTGGTACCTGGTGTCTGTGCCAGGGAAAGTAAAAGATCGTGGACTCACTGAGCGGGGACTCATTCTAAACAAAACAAAAGTGCAGCATAATAATCTCCACGCAGACTCTGCTTAAAATAGATGCAAAACTCTTTCTGGACTTTGCGAACTTTAAAGGCGACCGCTAACATCACTCAAGTAAAGCTAGCCACAGTCTGCTGGCTATCTGCGGAACCTCTTAAACAGCGGATGAGAGGATGCGTTTTTGGAATGCGATGTGCGATACTCCATGTAGAGAGCGTCATCAGCACCTGACATCGAACTCATACTGCCGACTCGACGAACCATCTGAAAAACAACAAATCACAGAAACAGATTAAATTCTCACATATATCATCTTGATCATTGTCATCGTACATGCAGACCCATAGAATGAGGTGTGTCAATCGTGTGATGGGTGTGACCTCATGACCCTACTGATGTAAAGAGATCAAGTTTGAGTTTGTTTGTGAACCTCAAGGCGGGGGAGGTGCAGCTTGGATGTTTTGGTGAGCCTGAAGAAGGGGTGCAATTGGAGGTCCTACGAAGGGTGCAGCTGGAGGTGTCAATAGGATGCAGCTGGCAGTCTCGGAGGAGGGGGGCTGTAGTTGGAGCCGTTGGGGGGTGCAGTTCGAGGTTCTTGGTGAGCAGTCGCAGGTCAAACAAAAAATTCAAAACAATCAACCACGTTATGGGTCTGCACATGTATGCGTAAAGCGTTAAAAACATTTGCACAAACATGCATGCACACATGGATGCATGAATGCATGCATGCACACATGCATGCATACACGCATGCAAGTACGCATGCACACATGAACGGACACATGCACGTACGCATGTACGCACACATGCATGCAAATTTTCTATTTTACACAGCCACCCCTAGTCGTATACAATTATATTCCTTTTTAATATTCACAGTATTTGTAATATTTGCACATGGAAGAATGTAATTTGTTTGACCAATTGACTTACTATACTTTATGTAGCTCCTCGTGAGAGAATATGAAAGTATCTGAACAACCTGTGTAAATATGTTACATTTTGTCTAATTATGCATTTTACTCACATCATGTATTTTTATTATTTGTAACAGTACTTTTTAACAATTGTTTTTAACAACGTTTTTATCATATGGACAGTTTAATTATTTATTTATTTATGTATTGATTAATTTTACTTTAAAAAAAGAACTGTCATGGTACATTTCGTTGAATGGCACAAGCAACACAGACATGAATGTCATCATGTATGTCATGCTAAAATGCACCTATTAATCAATAAAATAATAGTATATATATATATATATATCTTTTCTGCATTATACAAAGTACTGTTCTATGCACTTATTAAATAATTTAACAGCAGTATATAATTTTAGTATATATTTTTGCTTTAAACTTGCAACCATTAGGAAGATAAAATATATACTTTAAAATGTTTATCGTAAATAAAAAAAATATATTTTTATCATTAACCCACCTGACTCCCCCCGCGGGGCAGGAAGTCTCCCACAAGTCTCTCTTCTTCTGCGTCTGCGTCGTTGGCCGCAAGAACTTTCTGCAGCACCTGGGCCTGCTCCTCCTTGGTGCCATAATCAAGGTCCGCCTGATGGAACACGGCAATCGCATTATTAAAATGTATTAAATGTGTTGTATTATTTTTTTAAATATCAACCTGTCTGTCTGTCTGTCAATATGTCCATCTCTCCATCTGTCTCACTGTTTGCCTGTCTGTCCATCCAGATAGCTGGTCATCCATCCATCCACCCATCTGTCTATCTATCTATCCAACTATTTATCCATCCATTTGTCCATCTATCCATCTCTCCGTCTGTCTAATTATTTACCCATCCATTCGTCCATTTATCCATCTGCCCATCTGTCTGCCTGTCTATCTGATCATCTATTTGTTTGTCTGCACGACCATCCATCCATCCGTCCATCTGGCCTTCCATCTGTCTCTATATCTATCTGATCGTCCATCTATCCATCTGTCCATCCGTTCATCTGTCTGTCTGTCTATCTGATCATCCATCCATCCTAGAACTGATGAATCATATTAATAATATTATTATTAATTAGTACTTTGATATGCAAATATGTAATAATAAAAACGTCTTTACTTTTGTTTCAATGGTCAAAAGTATTTAGTTTGGTTGTTACTTCTGGTAATTCATTTTGATTGTTACTTCTGGTAATTCACTTTGATTGTTACTTCTGGTAATTTAGTTTGGTTGTTACTTCTGGTAATTTACTGTGGTTGTTACTTCTGGTAATTAACTTTGATTGTTACTTCTGGTAATTTACTTTGGTTGTTACTTCTGGTATTTCACTTTGGTTGTTACTTCTGGTAATTTGCGCACCAAAGAAATAACAAACCTGTGGGACATTACCTGGAAGTCGGGGCTACCACATTATTCAGAAGAGGAAGTGAGCCAATGTGATACGTTTACAACAGAGGTTTCTTATAAGGCACTAAAGCATTAACGTGTAGTACAGTACCATTCTGAGATTACTAGTAAGTAAACAGCTGCTTCAATTGTTGACAAAGCAGTAACATAAAACAGACCTGTGCACCCGATCTCACAGCTTTCAGTATCCTCGAAGTTATTTTCAGTATTCATAAGTAACTTTCATTAACACTTTTACCGTGAAAAATAAACACTTGCATAATACATCAGTTTGACTGTCTTCGTGAAGGTATCAGCGGTGGCGAGAGGCAGATTCTGTTCGACAATCAGCTCATAGAGAATCACCTCCGCTCTGGTCTCACTCACTGTTCTGGCATCAACAGACTTGGATGGAGCCGAAAAAAGTTTGTGATGGACGTATTGCACTTCACCGTCTTGGCATGTCCGCGATGTTTCATGGACTGGACGTGGCGGCTCACATCATTACCACAACCATGGGCAATCAAGAAACTGTAACACAAACTTTACAGAAGGCATAGGTGTCGTCTTGTGCGGCAGCAATGCACGGCCATTGCTTGGTGTATGTTGCTCTAAACTGCTGAAGTCGCGCATGTTTCTTCAATGGCTTTGTCGATGGTGCCGGTTTGACTTTCCGCTTACTCGAATCACCATTCCTGTCCACAGTTATCGTCAAAATGGTGATCCGTTCAGATGGGTTAAGAAACCAGGCCTAACATAAATTGCACTTGGCCTGATAATACAGGTATTCAGTGCGTAGCATGCGCATCAGATCATTCTTAGCTGTTAGTGGACAAGTGCAAACTTATCCAAAAGGTGGCGCCACATTTTCCACAAGAATTTTGGGACCAGCGATTCCGTAACAAAACTAACAGATCCGTATTTCCGTATTCAGCGTTCGATTCCGTAAGAAATACGGAAGAATACGGAGGGTGCACAGGTCTGATAACATTATGATCATATGCAGCTTTACTTACAATGTTACTCCCGCCAACCGGTTCATCAATATGTTTTGTATACTTAATAAGTACATATAATGTGTTTGTTAGATTTGTTTGAATAAATGCTTTTGACATTGACAATTACATGACAGGGAGACAAAACAACCAGTATTTCTTCTATCTACACCTTAATTAAGGCATATTCAAGTTGTTGGTTTATATGTCTCATTAATAGTAGAATGCCATAATAATAATAAGTTTATTTGCTTTGCAATGTAGCCACAAAGTTTGAACAGTTTAATAGATACACTGAAATTTGATAAACTAATTAAATAAAGTAGATTAATAAAGCATTCAATTGGATAGAAATTATAAATTAATAAAAATATAAATAATTAAAATAATTAAATTGTGTATAAATAAGAAAACTAAATTAATTTAAATTAGGTCCATTGTTAATTACAAGAAATTTGTAGGATGTAATAAATTAGTTTGTGCTTACTGCAAAGGTTACAGTTAAAATCTGTAGGTTATGAGAGTTCCTAAAACGTTTGGTCCTACATCGACGGACACTGTTCACAGCATTGCAGGTTGCATAAGGAGATACCTGGAGGGGAGGCAGAAGGTGTAGTTTTGCGTGTGTGCTAAGCAGGAGAGCCTACCTCGTCCAAGCCTGCGAGCTTGGTGATGACCTTGTATGCGTAGCCCTGGTTGACGAGGAAACGCTGCCTCTTGGTGGCAAAGTGAACCTCGACAGTGTCCTGGGACACGAGGGAGTAGAAGAAAGCGTTGTACTCCTCCGCCGCAGCTCCTGGCAACAAGAGGGAGACGGTGAGGGAACAACAGGGATAAAGTGAGAATAACAGGGATAAAGTGGGTGAATAACAGGGAGAAAGTGAGAGAATAACAGGGAGAAAGTGGGGGAATATCAGGGAGAAAGTGAGGGGAATAACAAGGAGAAAATGATGGGAAACACCACACTAGGGGCTGGCATAGTTGCTTCTTCAAGTTGTCAGTTTTAACTAAAGGGGGTAAAATATGTGCTTTGTAATTCTTTATATGTAGTAATTTTGAACCAGTTCTTACACAAGATATCTACATGCAAAATCTTTATTTACGAGCATGTGTGTGTGTAATCAAATGAGGCAGTGCAACGGGTTTAGTCAGTTTCATAAAAAATCACAGCTGTCTTGAAATTAGTGAATACTACCGATTACAGAAAATACAAAGAGTAATACACTATCTATGCCATCAAACTGTCTCTGTCCACTGACAACCTCTTTCCTTTCACAAACATTTATTAATACCTAAATGTCTAAGGTACAATGCAGACAAGCACACATGAACACAGACTGTAATCCTCGGACCATTTTTTAGCAAGAGCCGTACTGAGGTACACGAATAAGAGACGGTGTCACGTAGTCCCGGACTTGACCTCTCACCTTTCTTCGCCCGGAGGATGCGGCCGAGTCGCTGCGCCTCCTGGCGGCGGGATCCTCCATGTGACGAGATCTGGATGAGGACATTCGCCTCGGGAAGGTCAAACGAGTTGTCTGCAACCTGCAGATGTAATGTAACATTACAATTATACCATGGACAAGGGACTGTACTCCACGTGGAGTGCAATGGTCGTGAGGTAGAGCACCAGATGGTCTATCGAGGGGAAAGTGGTTTTGATTCCAAAACTTGGCCAATTTTATTCACCTCATGTTGCCTGTGTCTTTCGGAAGAGAAACTATGAACTGTTGGTCCCTTCTATCTGGTGGCTGTGCTAGAGGAAGTAACAGATCCCACGCAGGAGGTAAATGTGTAACCTGTCGCGGACTCACAGAGTGGTGGTCACTATCTCTAACCCACTGGATCTTGCTCCAGCGGCTTGAGTTGCTTCCCGGTCAGGTGTGTGAGAGGCACTGAGCAGGCAGTGCAAATGACAGCAACGTCATCACTGGCTCCAAACAGGGGTCTGTAGCAATATATAGAGAGGACTGTATTCCTATTAACTGTGATAGAGGGTATAGGACTGTATTCCTATTAACTGTGATAGAGGGTATAGGACTGTATTCCTATTAACTGTGATAGAAGGTATAGGACTGTATTCCTATTAACTGTGATAGAGGGTATAGGACTGTATTCCTATTAACTGTGATAGAGGGTATAGGACTGTATTCCTATTAACTGTGATAGAGGGTATAGGACAGTATTCCTATTAACTGTGATAGAAGGTATAGGACTGTATTCCTATTAACTGTGATAGAAGGTATAGGACTGTATTCCTATTAACTGTGATAGAAGGTATAGGACTGTATTCCTATTAACCGTGATAGAGGGTATAGGACTGTATTCCTATTAACTGTGATAGAAGGTATAGGACAGTATTCCTATTAACTATGATAGAGGGTTTAGGACTGTATTCCTATTAACTGTGATAGAGGGTATAGGACAGTATTCCTATTAACTGTGATAGAAGGTATAGGACTGTATTCTTATTAACCGTGATAGAGGGTATAGGACTGTATTCCTATTAACTATGATAGAGGGTATAGGACAGTATTCCTATTAACTGTGATAGAGGGTATAGGACTGTATTCCTATTAACTGTGATAGAGGGTATAGGACTGTATTCCTATTAACTGTGATAGAGGGTATAAGATGTATTCCTATTAACTGTGATAGAAGGTATAGGACAGTATTCCTATTAACTGTGATAGAGGGTATAGGACTGTATTCTTATTAACTGTGATAGAGGGTATAGGACTGTATTCCTATTAACTGTGATAGAGGGTATAGGACTGTATTCCTATTAACTGTGATAGAGGGTATAGGACAGTATTCCTATTAACTGTGATAGAGGGTATAGGACTGTATTCCTATTAACTGTGATAGAGGGTATAGGACTGTATTCCTATTAACTGTGATAGAGGGTATAGGATGTATTCCTATTAACTGTGATAGAAGGTATAGGACAGTATTCCTATTAACTGTGATAGAGGGTATAGGACTGTATTCCTATTAACTGTGATAAAGGGTATAGGACAGTATTCCTATTAACTGTGATAGAGGGTATAGGACTGTATTCCTATTAACTGTGATAGAGGGTATAGGACAGTATTCCTATTAACTGTGATAGAGGGTATAGGACTGTATTCCTATTAACTGTGATATAGGGTATAGGACAGTATTCCTATTAACTGTGATAGAGGGTATAGGACTGTATTCCTATTAACTGTGATAGAGGGTATAGGACTGTATTCCTATTAACTGTGATAGAGGGTGTAGGACAGTATTCCTATTAACTGTGATAGAGGGTATAGGACTGTATTCCTATTAACTGTGATAGAGGGTGTAGGACAGTATTCCTATTAACTGTGATAGAGGGTATAGGACTGTATTCCTATTAACTGTGATACAGGGTATAGGACTGTATTCCTATTAACTGTGATAGAGGGTCTAGGACAGTATTCCTATTAACTGTGATAGAGGGTATAGGACAGTATTCCTATTAACTGTGATAGAGGGTATAGGACTGTATTCCTATTAACTGTGATAGAGGGTATAGGACAGTATTCCTATTAACTGTGATAGAGGGTATAGGACAGTATTCCTATTACCTGTGATAGAGGCTATAGGACTGTATTCCTATTAACTGTGATAGAGGGTATAGGACTGTATTCCTATTAACTGTGATAGAGGGTATAGGACTGTATTCCTATTAACTGTGATAGACAGTGTAGGGAGAATGGAGATGCTATAGCTCAGGTCAGGAACACTTTCTTCACGTTTTGTTTATTTGCAGTGCATGTAGACACAGAGGTTAGTCTAATCACATTGATACGCAACCACAATTCATGCAGAGGAATTGACTAAATCTATCATGGCAAAGTTTATTAAAATTTACAAGTAGTAATCTTTATAGAATTTATACCAAATTTTCTGTTCAAGCCGTGGGTGCATATTTGGGGATAATACCATGGTCATAACATACAAAAAGTTCAATCTTTCCACAGTCATCACCAGAATTTAAAAATAATCATGCAAAAACGTTGTGCTACCTTGGAAACGAATATGGTGTTAACTTTCGGGTTGTGTTGGAAGTTCTGCAGGATGTGTAGTCTTTCACCTTGAGATGTCGGGCCGTAAAGGTAGGGTCTGAAATTGAAAATAGGACCCTCTGATAGAAACTGTATCCTATGAAATGAACAATAATGTAATATTATTAATAATATTATAACAGCGACAAAGCTCTAGTAATGTAGGGTTAGAAAGTCTAACAAAACCATGCTTTAATAAAAGTTATATCCCTTAAAATGAACAATAAAGAAATTAGCTTAAAAAATTAACATTCTCGTACAAAACAATAACAGAACTCCTATTAATGTAGTAGTGTTGGAAAAGGTGAACAAAAAGAGGAACTAAACTTATGGCAAATTTTGTTTGTGTTCGGGTCTTTCAAAGAAAATCTTTGCAATGTCACATGGCGAGATTATCGTATACATTTACAAGATGAAGGAAAACAAACATTCTGCATAAATCCCTATAAATTGCCATATTGTCATGGTCTTTTCGATGAAGTCCTACACTCTATGAGGCCAATTGTGTCTCGTACTCAATGTACTCTCTTTCCATTTTAATATGGTCCCAATGATGTCTCATGTCCAGCGTGGTCCTTACATGGTACAACTACCTCACAATGTGGTCCAAATGAGATCCCACACTAAATATGATTGCAATGAGATTCAACACAATCTCGATGTGGTCCCAATGAGGTCCTAATAAGGTGTCACACTCACTTGCCCATTTTGATGGCATAGCTCTTGAGGGCAAACACATTGTCAGAGAAGACGATCACTTTGTCGTTTCGCTGCTCGTGGAAGCGAACAAGGAACTGACAGGCGCGGAACTTGTTGGGATTCATCGCATACAGCAGCTGAAAGATACAGTGGCAATCTACATACACATGCTGGTATTACACCACAGCTACAGGCAGCTCATGCACTCTCGGGGTGTGACACCGTGGTCTACATGTGGGGAAATGGCAGATATGGCCATAGTTCACAAAGTTTTGCTGGCATAGCTGCAAACTTCTGAAACTTGGAAACCAGAAAGCTTCAACGAATGTGATCATGGAAGAAGCGACACAGTTTGTATCAAGGTGTTACGGTTGCTGTTATGTCCGTTCAGACATACAAACTTAAGTTACTTCATAACTTATAGAGGCATAATGATTACACGTCTGATGTGTCTCGGTCCCAACAATGTAACGCTTTATTCCAAACCTGGCGGAGAGATGTTAAACTAATAGCAGTTAACTAGACTGTATGTTTATTCCTAGTACAACAGATGCAAACATGACGAAAGCATGCAAATGTTAGATATAAAGTGGTTGGCAAAGCGAAATGCAGCGCCAAAATTTAAGTCACTCCCTATGTCAGAGACATTTGAAGTAAACATCAAACATGCCGACTTACAAACATGCATATGGAAATGAGCCTTTGTGTAGTCAACGTTGAAATAATTGATGTTACAGACACTGACAATGACAGTGATGACAGTGTGACGACACAATAAATCTATCGATTTGCATCTTAATAGGGCCAAAGATTACTGAAATGCAAAATTTTACATATTTTTGCATCTCAAATAATTGTTAAGCATATTAAACGCTTAACTGTATGAATACAGTATGCATGTACATATGTACATACATACGCATACACATACGCACATGTGTGCGTGCGAATTGTGTGTGTGCATGCAAATATATGGTAACAAGGTACCACTGACAACAAACAACTGACAGCAGGTGTATCAGTTGTGACATTTCATCAAGGCTAAAATCGAGAGTGGCATGAGTCAAGATTTATGCCGTGGCGTCTAGAAATGTTGCTCATCTAAACACTCAATTTGTTTGCACGGTGTCACAAAATAATAAATTGTAACAAAACTCAATCATGAAAACACAGTCGCTCACCATGCGTTTCTGTGAGCGTGTTATCAGGTATTCTCTGTAGAACTCTGGGGCCATAGGACACCACACCTACAATATAAATACTGATTGCACATGCATGATTATGTTCATTCTGTAGCGACTAGCTTAGTAACAAAACTGATTATGACTATAGCTTGCATGGTTTGGTTGTATCGATGTTTATGACATGTTACTGCTACGAATCAGATTTACAAATGATTCCCTGCAAATAAAATTTATTAAAATTACTTTGACTACAATCAATAGTTACACACCAGCCACTGCATGCTTCACGTGCACCAGCCATTGTGTGCACTAGCAACTGCTCATCCTCTCAAAGGTGCCACACATACAAAGACACAGAAAATGGCAACAATTCCAGAAGATATGTCTAACATCATGTACAATCAATTTGTCTGTCTAATGTATTTGTAAGAACAGTAAAACCAGAAAGAAACGAACAATACAAAAGTCATCCCTTACGCTAGAACACTGAACCTTATTGCTATGAACTACTGTAATGAAAGAAATCACAAAATTAATTATTCAAGTATTTTAACACCTCTGTAAAATAATAATTTTATTGATGTAATCGGACACTGATATAGAAGGTAAGCTACAGAGGCCTGTTATCATTAATAAAACAGGGATGACATGACGTCAAGACCTGTTTGCGTACTTTATTATTAATAAAACAGGGATGACATGACGTCAAGACCCGTTTGCGTACTTTATTATTAATAAAACAGGGATGACATGACGTCAAGACCCGTTTGCATACGTAAGTATTCCGACAGTGTATCTAAGAATTATTTCTGTACGTTGTATGTTTTCTGACAGGTGATAATTTAATTATTATAAATGTCTGAAAAGATACAGTCATTATGGTACAGTTGTTCTACCGACTACACAAGAATCATTCTCTACCTCGGCACACTGGACCTTGGCAATGAAGCCGTCCTTCTGTAGTTCGAGCCAGTTTGCCTCGTACAGTTTGGGACCGATGAGAAAATTGAGGTCAGTGATCTTGTCGTCCTCTCTTAGCAGTGTTGCTGTCAGACCGAGCTTCGTGTGCGCTTGCACGGATGAGAGAACACGACGGAACATCTTCGCCGGGATGTACTGCACCTCTGTAAGTACACGCAGCAAGACGGTCAGGGGCAGGGAAACGTCCTTAGCTCAAAGTGTTCTACACTTAAAAGTCAGTGGAACCAGTTTTCTTAACAATTGAACATACTTAGCGAAAATAACTTAGATAATTATATTTTGTTAAATAATAACACATGCATTCATGAATCTTTTGAGATCAGATGAAATAATTATTGACTGTATCAGTTGTAGTTTTTAATGTTTAATAAACAATTGCACTGCATGGATCAACTGATTTAAACATTTGGTTGCTTATCTCCAGGTTATTATTTTCCATCTTGTAAGCGGCAGACAAAATCTAAATCGTTCGAGAATACAAAAATTACACAATGTTGTAATAGAGTTGTTTTTGGTCCGTCGTGTTTGTGTGAATGCTGATTGCGCATTAATTTCTTTGAGAATACAATGCCGGGCCAATACCGTTGCATACGCTAGTGGCAGTGCGCAGTCTCAGAAAATCGCAGATCACAAGTGGGAGACGGACGGATGGTGCCGGGCGAACAATATGACTCCAAAAACCAACTATTTATCTTTAGTACATCACAGTAATATGTGATCATAAATATACGTGGGTGTAATTATTACCAAATAATGCATAGGTGTATTTCTACCATGGAAACATGGGCGCCCAAAAACAACATGGAGGAGAACAATGGAGGCAGAGCTGAGGGAAATGACCCACAGCTGGGGCAGCATACAGCGAATGGCTGGAGACAGACAGAGGTGGAGGAACTTTGTTGCTGCCCTAAACACCAGGGGGCATAATGGGTAGTGAGTAAGTAAGTATTTCTACCATGTCCATGTACCGGTGATTCAGAAGACTGAACTCCTGCTCATCAAATGCTCATCCCTCCCATGAGTAGACACCTGCAATGTCGGGACACTTATACCTGGATAGTACATACAGATGTGTCCGCTGAATGCAGGGACTACTATATATCGGCTGTAGTGCGCACTCACCATCGAGTATCATGACCCCCCATTCCTGTTTGCGCATCCATTCCATCACCTTCTCAGCCTCCCAAGATCTCTTGGTTGTGTGGGAGATCATTGAATAGGTACTGATGCACACGGAGCAACCTATAAGGATCGAGGTGTCGTCAGTTCAATCACAACACATCGAGTACTACACACTGCATAATAATGTGCCATCACATACGTGTATTTAAAACAGTAGTAATAATTTGACTAGTAAATTACCGCATAAAGTCCACCGCGTGTCCTGGTACAATCACGTCACCAACGAGCAAATGTGCGATAATCTATTACAGATTGTCTGGCACGTCATGTGATGCACCTAAGCAAAGTTGCCAACAAAGTTCAACTCTGGAAGCCAGATGGCCCTCAGAGAAGAAGTCACCGTAACATAACTCAACAAGATCACTAGGAAGGACAGTGAATGCCACGACAAACCATGAACACTGGAAATAATATTTACAGGATTAATAAATAATTTTTTCTAGTTCAGTTCTTGTTACAAGTGAAGCTGACTAACTGTTATACTGCTGCCCCACTCTGACTTCTGTTCTTTGATATTGCTCTCTATCTGCAGCTTTTTCCCTCCACTTTTCATTCCCATCCATCCTTTTTACATTCTTCTTAATTGTGATCTGCCATTTTTTGTTTTAAATACAACAAATATTGCAAAATACAATTTTTTAAGACAAATGAAAAACATTAAAACTGAGAAAGTAATAAATATACCACGACTTATAAAATTGTACAGAAGACATCATCAACCATTTAAAAATATATCAGACAACTTACAACAAAGGCTTACCATGGTACATTCCACAAACAGAAAATGGAAAGACAAGACAGAAAGGATATACTCACCCATTGGCTTGTCTTTGGCATCTGACGTGAAACGACAAATCTGACTGTCATCCAGCGTCGACCACATCTTGAACTGAAACAATTAAGGAACTTACGTCAATGGCGTTAAAGGTGACTCCTCAATTTGATTTTTTTGTTCACTTCAGTTCACTCACTTCCTAAAAAATGAACCTATTTTGTATCAACTTATTGTACACAAAATTATTTACAAATTACGCATAAAAGAACAATTGTATTGTTTTAAACATTGATATTTAAAATATTGTTTCTTGTTAACAACAAACATGCAAAAAATAGACATTATTACATTTATTTTATTTGAAATAGGAAAACTTTATTAAATCATGTTGCTATATAAACAGACCCGTAACATTTGCCACTGATGGCAACTTGTGACCTCTGTAACCCTAGCTGACCTTTGACCTATGACACTGACCTGTGACCTCCACTGTTCGACTGCGACCCCCGACGTACAGAGAATAAGACACCTCTTCTTGAGTGTACACGCAGCAGTCACTCCGACCAGGGTCTTGCCGGCGCCTGGACAACAGGGGTAAGACCACAATAGATTTTTAAATGGCAACCATTATAGCATTCCCATGGGTGCATAGAAATTTAACCACAAATTTTATTTAAACTTACCCAGCACATTAAACCAGAATTAACTGACTTTGTGTGGGAAACCTGTTTAAAGGCACATCTCATTTAAATTTAAGGAAACAGGCTCTTTTGAAATGCCATATTTATTAAACTGTCATATAAAAACTAACTGTCCTATCTTGACCAAATTAGCTATATATCAAGTCTACATGAAAAGACGGCCAGACATAACGTAATAATCAGTTTGTATAAATGTAATCACTGTAATTAGATAATATACATCAGACCCAAACCTTATTTGGGATTCTTCATGTCAGTAATGGTGACCGGATGTTGATTGTGGTCTATGGCCAACAGGTAGTCTGGAGATACACCTACCCAGCAACCAGACTTACCTTCCCCCCCACAAGGGTAGGTGAGGGTGGAGTTTCTAACCATGTTTAACCTTGGATGCTACACTTCTGAACATTGATCTTTTTTTAAATAAATGAAAAACTGTTGATATTTTTTATTTATCAAAGTAAAATCATGCAATGACATAAATCTGGTTATTTGGTTGACGGCATTATGAGCAGCTTAATGCTTCATACCAGATTTGTATGGAAAAATCATGGGATTTTGAGATGATGCCAAGAGATGTCTAGAAATTAAAAAAAGCATCAGATGTCATACTTTATGGAGAGGCATTATGCAATTTATAATGAGGACTATTTGAAGACTCACCACATGGTAAGACAATCACTCCTGATCTCGCCCGACCGTTGCCAAACATCTTGCGAAGGCTCTTCTCCTGATATGGTCTCAGTATAGTACTCGGCTTCAGATCAATGCTAATGGATCAAAGCAAATAAAGTCTGGTGTCATACACACTTATCATTCTCTAATAATTCTAAGTAATTCATTTAAAAGAAAGTCGTGTTTATGGTAAATTCATGTTCTGTACATTATAAACTATATATCTAGTCTAACATTTTACCACCGAAGTGTGTTTTACCTAACTGTAATTTATAAATATATTTTGACAGTTACCTTTTGATGAATATCAACTTAGCTTTTCACTGGTGACCCAAAGCATAATAGCATAGGCATAATTTTGGTTAATTTATAACTGAAATAAGAATTTTACAATGACACCGCTATACTGGTTTGTTCTGGCCCACATTAAGTCTCACCCCATTCAACATGAAATATGGGAAACAACTGTTTACATAAATGTAAAAAAACGTAAATTTACATTATTTACATTTATACTTTTTAGCAACCAGAGGTATCTAAATACTGTTCATTTTACAACCATCTTCACTGATTCTAATCACCCACAGTATGTCCTTAAAAAAGGCTGAAAGGAATTTCCCTGGTTTCATGGCAGCATGTCAATTAACTGTCGATTGTTCGACAGCCCATAATCCTGTCAGTTAGTTACTAGTACCCATGTTCCGATATGGCACACATAGTGACTTACTTGACATTTGGATTGACTGTGTCATTCTTGAAGTCGTATTCAGCCAGCATTGGGTAGTCTAGCTCTATACACCTAAAACATACAACCTTATAGCTAGAGACAGCAGAGAGAACCACCGGTAGCTCAGTACTATGATGGTAGGTTCCATTATACAGAGTAGTTCGGTTGTATAGAGTAGTTCAGTTCTATGGAGGGTAGTTCAGTTCTATGGAGGGTAGTTCAGTTCTATGGAGGGTAGTTCAGTTATGTTTGTTGTTCAGTTTTGTGGTGGACAATTAAGTTCTACCAGCTATGTATAAGTAATGAAGACATTATAACAAACATCGCATCTTCTACTTCAATAAACCAAGAAATGTAACACCTGTATTTCAACTGCTGTACTCTACAGAAAGCAAACATATATTACAGGGAATACTTCGATTCGCTGCTGAATACGTCACTAATTAGTTGAGAACAAAAACATGACTTTAAAACATTTGTTTACAGTACTCTACTCCAACAATGATCATTCGACTACAAAAGGAAATGAATATTTCATCACAAAACCATTATTGACAGAGACCGTTTCTGAAGCGTCTCCAGATGCTGCTGATTGATCTCAAACGAAACGGTTTTTGTGTCGATTTCGTCTTCATCATCTCTGTCCATCTTCTCATAGTAATTACAGATGTCGTCGGGAACGTCCGTTGATGCCTGTTGGGAGTTGTCATTCCCCTCCCCCTCTCCCTCTCCAGGCTTCTTCAACTGGAAGTAAGACCAGTTTCTATGTCTACAGACGTAAGTTCTACCAGGTATGTAAATCATGAATACATTCGATGGTTCAACATATAACAATTTACTATAAATATATAATGTAGAAACATAAAGAACATCACATTTCATCAGATTGATGTCCATATAGATGTCTATATATTAATTGTCAAAAATCATAATATATGGTCATTACGCTAATATGGGGGCGTGCAATAGCACTGCAAGAATTTTACATGTGTCTGCCCAGTCTAGTCTTACGTGTCCACCGTGGCTGCAGACACAACTGTTTCAGATAGACTGTTCCAGTTCTTTACAGTTCTGTTGAAAAAGCTGTTGGCGTAAACCTGTGTCCTCGCCGACACCTGAATAAATCACTCGCCATGGCCAACGTAATGTTGATTGAGCGAAAAATGTACAGCGCAGGATCCGGTGCTAACAGCTGCTCAAAGCTCTTTACACTTCACTCACTGGCAGACCTATTCGGATAGCACTGCTTGGGAAGCATTCAGCCATGCTGTAACTACCGTGCAGACTATTTGCTCATATCTATTCACCACTGTCCATTGCCAGTTACTCATTTATATTAACTTACATCCACAGAAGGAGGAACAAACCAAGGGCATCAATAATCACCATTACAATATGTTAACTCAAACTTGTTTATATTAATTGGCACCATCTGTAAAACTAATCACAAATTAATTATCTCAGGTAGTAAAAATGTCATCTAGACCAGACACCAATGGTCCAAGGGAGCAAATGAACATAGAGGCAAGGAGGCCTCAGCACCTCGGAAATCCAAAGTTAGCCTGTACAAGTTGTATTGTGTAAACAATGTTATGTAAAACCAGAAACCAAATTTATTTTAAACATTCTTGAGTATATGCATGTGTAGTGCGTGTGGTGTGTGTGTGTGTGGTGTGTATGTGTGTGTGAGTGGTGTGTAGTGTGTGTGTGAGTGGTGTGTAGTGTGTGTGTGTGTGTGTGTGTGTATGTGTGTGTGAGTGGTGTGTGTGTGTGAGTGGTGTGTAGTGTGTGTGTGTGTGTGTGTGTGTGTGTGTGTGTGTGTGTGTGTGTGTGTGTGTGTGTGTGTGTGTGTGTGTGTGTGTGTGTGTGTGTGTGTGTTACTTACTGACAAGACAGACTTGTCTGAGGTGACACTCTCTGTCAATAGTTCCGGATCCTCACTGTCTCGTTTGAGTCGACATTCTTGGATCACAGGGTCCTTCAACAGTTTCTGTATAACATCCTGCAAGAGAGAAAGTCACAAAGCATTGCGATGTGGTATCCATCACAAATCAAATATTTCTTAGTATTTCAACTACAATATGTGGCAGACTTGTTGGTTTATCCTAGAAACTTCCACTGAAGCTATTCAATCCTAAACGAACTTGTAAGTTAGTAGTAAGAGATTGAGAAAAATAAACTGACTGTGAGGATGAAACAGATCTACTTACCGCAAAGTGGCTCTCGATGAAATATCGGTTGTGTTTCAAAACAAGCTTCACTTTACCGTAACTGAGCGTGCACAACTGGAACAACGCATAGAACATTCACGTACGTCAAGTTGTATTTGGCATGATATTCTTTCTTTTTCCTTCAAGACCATGCTTGCATATAAACAGTATTTGTAATCCCACACAGCTTTGGTATTTGTCATGTACAGACATGTTGTACATAATCACACCCAACAGTACTCTAGGTGTGGAACTTGCAGGGACATAGCAAGACTTCTCCATATATACCATCTTCCGCAGCTGAGGATGTTTATCATAAAACAAAGTGTAGGGAAGAGCAGGGATTTCAATGTTATTCCTATTAAGTCGTTGTTACTGACATTAGGGGTACTTTAGCAAGAAGCCACAGAACTTAAAATGTCACAAAATTTGGCAATTCTTTATGTCACCTTTACTTTTTATAAAAAATGTTTATATTTAAAAGTGTTACTTTCATTTGGAAACAAACAATTGAACTGAAGAAACAACATTTTATCACCCAGAAATGCTACTGACACAAACGATCGACTATAAAAGAACCTGTTGAATGTACCTTGATAAACTCCATGATGCCATTAGGGAGTGACGTCTTGCTGAGACGTTTCAAGTATTCTATGATGTCCTTTGTCTCCAGACCGACGGAGACGGCAGCGTACAGCGAGTAGGCCGTCAGACGATACTCCTGGATGTGTTCTGGCCGACTCACTGGCTGTAACATGCAGTGTTACACAGCAATGTTACTTCACACGAATCATCAAGTGTAAAATACATTTCCAGATTACTGATATTGATGTGGTTCAGCCAATGTGGCATTTAATGGGAGATATTTTGTTAGTACAGAGCCAGTTCAGGGTTTGCTTATTATAAATGTTTTTTTCAATTCTCTTATATTAACAATGTTGTATTTCATGTTTCTTAATTGCCCAGATTTGTTGTAATATATTTACCATCACAAGTTGTATAACAAATTACACAAACAATAACACACACTGTAACATATTACAAACAAAAGCAATAAACTGGAAACTAACAGGTTATGAAGTTTTCTAATACAATTTTGAAGTTCCAGTTCTTTCCAGGTATTACACTCTTGGGTTCTGAAATGGCCCAGCATTTTTTCATCCTAGGGTCCCCAGTAAGCCCCCAACAACCCACCTCGGAAATGGCAATGAGGAAGTCGTGCGCATGTTTGTAGACAGGGGAGAACGACTCCAGGAAGATGTGGCCATCTGGAGCCTGCAACAGCACCCTCACTGTCTTCAGATATACCAACATAACATTTACACGGACATCTAACTTTGGTGACTTCCCGAAGGAAATGAGTAACTGAGTTGGTCAAGGGCTCATACATCAGTGGTCAAAACATAGAGAATTTTGTAATTTCCACTATTGGTGATCGTTTTACTCTTGCGACAGCTGTATTACTATCAAAATGCTGCTAATATATCTATTGCGATAGTTTCAAGACAGCCATGCCATTTTGCAGGAACAAATTTGTGCCAGTCCAAAAATGTCCTGGTAGATACGCACATACACAACGCACACCCATCTAATCTAGTCCAAATGCACATATAAATTAACACACAAGTATGACAGATATTTTATAAAGCATAATTGACATGTATATAACTAATAGCGACAGTTAATAATATAAAGGCTTTGTGCTCCTCAAAAACCATCCAAAATGAACTCAGCCCGTCCAAATGATGGGTGGACGGGTCTCCAGAAAAAGCTATGGCGATAACAGTATGGACCAGTGAATACCTGGGAACAGCAGTCTCAAACCATAATGTAAGGTGATATGGTTGATTCCTAAAATGGTGAATTCCCGAATGATGCTGTTACACTTGGCAATGTTAGTGTTAAGTTAGTAAACAAAGAAACTTACAAAATTTAACTGAAAAAGCATGTTTCAAACATTGTTTCAAACATCACTATACTGTCACACCCCTACTTACCACCCATAAGGGTCGGGCGTCGTGGTCTGGCTTTAACTGCACCATGGCGCGGTAGTCCTTCGCTCCAAACTCATCATCCGGCGCTTCTACGGTCTCGTCCAACTGGTGGCTGGCACTAGACGGCACTCCTGGTCAGACGGCAAATTAAAACTGTAATCATATGTAACTAAATATAGCCGTACCATAAGGACTTGAGTTCCAACTGTAAATGAACCCATTCTAACTACCTAGAAGGAAAAAGAAAGGAAACTATGGAAGGCCATTGTGGTTAGAGGAACCCATTTCATAAAAGATTTAACAAGATTTAACAAGATTGCCATCCAGAAAATTACTCTGGATGGCAGGTGGACAAGGAAGCCTTTTGGCTTATCGAGAGTCCAATAGTTTTTATCTACATGTATCCCGCCCTTTTAAGGTGTGTGTCGATTTTATTTTTAAACATATTCACGTTACTAGCACCAACACAATCAGGAGATAATCTGTTCCATTCATTTACAGTCCTTTGTGAGAATGAGAACTTTCTTATATCTAATCTACACTGCTCCTTTACTAATGTAGCTTCATGTCCTCTGGTCCTTCTATTTTTCTTAACTGAGAAAAAAATGTTTCTATCAATATTTTCATAACCATTCAATATTTTAAACACTTCTATGTGATCTCCTCTCAATCTCCTGGTCTCTAGTGTTGTTAAACCACATTCTTTTAGGCGTATTTCGTAACTAAGATCCCTCAGATTTGGTATCATTTTAGTCGCTCTCCTCTGTACTCTTTCTAGCATATCTATGTCCTTCTTGCGATATGGCCTCCATGCTTGTATACAATATTCTAAATGAGGCCTCACTATTGTTTTGTACAGCGGTACTATTAATTCTTTTTTCTTATACTCTATATTTCGCCTAATTAATCCAAGGATTTGATTTCCCTTTGAAGCTGCAATTCCGCACTGCTCTGACACCTTCATATCAGCACTAATGGTTAACCCTAAGTCCTTTTCTTTTACAGTAGTACTTAGAACAGTACCCCCCATTTTATATTTTACCTCTTCATTCCCATGACCTGTGTGGAGGCATTTACATTTCCCAAATTGAACAGCATTTGCCACTTTTCAGACCATTTGATCAACCTATCAAGATCATCTTGTAAATGCTGTCTGTCTCCATCACTTTTAATCCTTCTAAACACTTTTGTATCATCCGCAAATTTTAACACCGTGCTTGTTATATCATCGTCCAAATGGTTGATATATATTAAGAATAATATAGGTCCTAGTACTGATCCTTGTGGTACCCCACTCAATACCGATTTCCAGTTTGAAGCCTCCCCATCAACTACTACACGTTGTCTTCTGTCATTCAGCCATTTTTCTATCCAGTTTATTATACCATTTCCTATGCCATGGGCCTTTGGCTTAAGGAGTAATCTTTGATGTGGTACTTTGTCGAAAGCTTTTTGAAAATCTAAATAGATGATATCTACTGGTGATCCCTCATCTACCCACCTAGTGATGTCTTCAAAAAAACATAACATATTTGTTAAGCATGACCTCGCTTTTAAAAACCCATGTTGAGATGGGTTTATCAAGTTATGTTTAACAAGAAAATCCACCATGTGATCTTTAATTAGACTTTCTAATAATTTGCAAATCACTGATGTTAAACTCACTGGTCTATAGTTCTCTGACTTGTTTCTCAAACCTTTTTTAAATAACGGTATAATGTTTGCCTCTTTCCATTCTAAAGGAACCACTCCCTCTTCTAATGACAAATTGAAAACTGTTGCAAGCGGTACGCTAATTTGTTCTACAATTTCCAATAGTAGTTTGGGCGGAATCCCGTCCACTCCAGGTGATTTATTATCCTTCATAGCCCTTATTTTCTTAGCTACCATTTCCGAGGTTACAACTAACTGTCCTAAATAGTCTGAATCTGCCCCCTTGAACTTAGCCTCTGGTACTGGCAGTGAACTAATATCTTCCCTGGTAAACACTGAACTAAAATACTCATTCAGGTCTTCTGCCATTAAGAATCCCTCTGATATTGTATTTCCAGCACTATCTTCTAGAGGACCGACCTTATCCTGAACTTTCATTTGCTTCGAATATACGCATAAAAACTCTGTCATGTTTTATATTACTAGCTAATTTTTTTTCATAGCTTCTCTTTGAATTTCTAATTTCAGCTGTAGCTTGATTAAGTGCTTCTTTATAAATGTTGTAGTCTTCATCATTTCCAGTACATCTATATGACTTCCACATCATTTGTTTATACTTAATTTTTCTAATGGCTTCTTTCGATAAGTGCTTCTTTTTAGACCGTTTCCCTTGTTTTTTGAAAGGTACAAATTTATCGACTATGCACTTAATTTCACTATTTAAGATATTCCAGCATTCGGTTGCTGTCTTATTCTTCAGTGTGTTATTTCAGTCTATCTTTGCTAAATATTTCCTCATGTCCTTATACCTACCTTACCTATAAAGAAGATAATTATTATTTATTGTTGTACTTCTTACAATAAATGTAGCTCATAATGCTGATAAGAAAAAAAAATTTCAATGTAAAAACTCTTCACATTAAATAATACTTAAAACAATTGGTAATATATTAAATGGCACACACACAAAACTTTCTAAGTAACAGAATAAAAATGGCTGTTTACAAGTTATTAATTACATTTATACTTAATAAGTTAATTTTTGTATTAACAATTGCAAAATCCTCTCATCTGAATCCGACATTGTAAACATTGGCTATTTTTTCCAAAATTATTATAAACCAAACAATACAAAAGGCCCCAACAAAGACTAAATCGTGCACCTGGTCTATTCATATTATTATAAACGATCATGTCACATGTCACTTATGTCCCATGTCACTTCTGTTACAACTGTTGGACAACATGTCTAAAAATTAGCATATGATTATGTCATAATATAAAGTGATTTTATCAATCACTGCAATTTACAATTTTTTAAACTTTATGAAATACTTAACATTTAGTAAGTGTGCCACCTGCAGTATGATCTATGTCATATATCATGTAGGAAACTAGAACACATATTATATGTGACATAACATACATATAACGTCTGTCCATCTGCTCTCACCTTCGTCTCCGTCAGCCTCCGTTTCTTCCGTTGCTTCATTCTCCTGATAACGACCTTTCTTCCCGCGGTATTCATCTAAATAAACAGCATAATTACAATGAAACTAAATTTTGAAATAAAGTGGATATGCATCATTATTGTGGCTTTCTAGACTAATGGTTTAGGTAGACTTATTTTACAAAGGTATGTTATGTATCTATCCCATCCAAGTGTACCAGAGAGATAAATAAGGTGTTTGCTACCAGTAGCATAGCTGAAGCCAGAAGGAACAGCCTAATGATTAGGCAAGGCCCCTCATCTATACCATAGCCATAGGGAAATTACAAGTGTATAGGTGAGGATCTAGCTAGCTTGAAAAGCTATCCATTTGGGTCAATTGACTAATTAATAAATGCAACATGCAGGCATTATATAACAACTGTAAAACTGTTATTGGGTGTTTTAATGTTAAGTTACAGGCCGCCAAAAAGCTCCAAAGTTAGGATACAATTTGTATCAAGACTATCTTAACATAAACTAATTTTCAACTTTTGAGTAGCTTTCCTAGCTAGCTGGATCTTTGCCTATACTATCTACAGTAATTTCTCTATAGCCACGGTATAGTCGAGGAGCCGTAAAGTTCAGCAGAACATTATATATCATGTTAACAAACTTAATGGCAACAAGTTAAATGGCAGGTCTAAGGCACAGGCCAATATCAGTTATCTAGTCTCTAGTAGGGATGTCAGACCGATTTGCCTTCTCTTCTATCTTGATGATATCTGGTAATAATTTACAATGTTGTTATGACTATGGAGTAGACTGCACAAACTAATAGCATAAAACTCATTCATGAGACATTCTAAGATGTACTTTCTGATGATTTATGTGCATTATACTCATTGTATAATTCAAATGAAGCTCTTGCAAACAAATGTAGACTGTCAATTTTTATAATACATGTAAAATCGCCAGAGCGGTAATCAATGCAAAGCTTAAAAAAGTATAATATGATCCATCTTGTGTTGTTGGTTCTGCTTCTATGACTTAATTAACCAACTGAATCTGTGTTTTTCAAAGATATGTCTGTGTTCTCATGCCTGGTGGTTACTCGGTATACTGATTGATACATGGAACATTTATCATTTCCATATGCACCTTGAAACTAGTTTTACGAATATGAATACATTTATTTTCAGGTAAAACCCGCAGACAATCAGTACATATAAATAGATATACAAAATACAAATGCATAGCTTTTAAAAGTAAATAAGATAGAAATATAGATACAATAATAAAATTAAAAAGTTAATAAATATATACGTTATAAAAATTATATATTTTATTTACAATAAGTGATAATTAATGTTATTCACAGCAAACCAATTTTTTTTAATAACCTAACTGCTGACCAACAACATTGTTAGGCATATATATATACTCCCAACACTATAGTATATATATATATGGACTATAATATCATTGCCTGTTGACAAACAAAATTAACTTTCTATGCAAGAAACACAGAATAAAACACTGTCATATTTATTATAAACAAATTTCAAAACTTTTAAAGTCAGTCATGCAATTGCCAAAGTTCTTAGTTCGATATTACACAGGCAAACAATTGTGCCAATTTCAGCAGTACAGTATTGTTTTCCCGAAGTATATAAGTTTGATTAGTTTTTTGCAATGCTGCACATGTTTTCTACAATTGTTGTCAAGTTATGTCAAACATCCCTAACTGATCATGAATGGCTTAAAACAGTGTTGCGAACAATCATCAAATGTTCAGTAAAACTACGAGAGGTTTCAAAAAAGTAAGTGTTGCAGATGAAAAGTGTGGAGCCCAACATGCAAATCGTTTTGGAGGAGTAGCTTAACAAATATACATCTGTTAGCTCGATTATAATAGTTAGATATATATATATATATATATAACTAGTATATGTGTTATCACAAATGTGAAATCTCAGAGCAATAATCATTGTTATGTATAAACAGTATATAATGTGGTTATGCTGAGATTTCGAAAAGGCAGAGATTTACAAATTATATATGCTGGATTTGATAGTTTAGATTATAATAGTAAGTAAGTATGCAGAAAATAGAAAGCAACTTGTTATTGTTAGGACAGAGACACTGGTAATTACTGCTGGAATCAGCACCAGGTATAGCATATCTCATCCAGGACTAGGTCTATGTGAATTAATCAAGACATATATAATAACAAATAATAAAACTACATCTATACACCATCAAGTCTAGGGCTAATGCCCAATCCATGGGTGTTTACAAAATACAATCAAAGCAAAATCCTACGTAATTTATATGTAATAAAACTATATGTTGTAAAATTATGGGTTAAATGAAATGAAGAAGCAATGATTAAGAAAAGAAAATTACCACCTGTTTGTAGCCAAAATGTGTTCTAGAATACCTGTGACATATATAAAGATATTTATATATATATGGTGAAAAGTTTACATTAATGTATATCATAATATACAAACTATTATTTATTAAACATCTGAATTTTTTACCAAATTATTGTGACTGCATTTATTCATTGATGCATCCAATGATGCAATCTTTTGTCTAAATGTAGATATTTTAACAATTTTCTGGCTAGGTAAATTACACCTAAATGTCCTGCATTAATTGTAAAAGTTTTTTTTTTTGTGTGTACACTGTAGTTGTAAGCTTTTAAATAGTATTAACAGGTTTTGCCCGGTTTTAACCAGTTTTGCCCAGTTTTAACCTAGTTTTAACCGCTTGACCGGCTGGAGTACAACCCCGATTAATTAGGAAATATGTAGTCTCGCTTAACCGACTCTCGCCCAGCTGCATGACTTTGTCGGGAAGATAGTCTGGCTCAGAATCGCGTTTTGACTGCTCACTGCCAGTTAGCATGTCTATCCCCCAGAATGTTTATATTACATTATGTATGTTTTCGATAACGAAATGAAATTATGAAATAGAGCCTGAAATAGTAATATACTAAATAAAATGAATCTTAAACTAAATGAACACAAACAAAAGTTTTTAGTATTCTACGTGACTAAAAATAGTTGCACGACATGCTACCGACGTAGCCACAGTGAGGAGCGAAAAAATGCTGCCACCTCACGGCGCCTGAGTAACCGAGGCTAGGAAATATGCCAAAAAATTGTCAGAAATTTTACAAAAAAAAAAAATTCAAACTTTCGAACAGCTGTATCTTTGTTAATATTTTACTTAGATGCATGGAACAAGTACCATGTTATTTCTTATAGTTACTGCTTTCGGGGAAAATGGTAAAAACTATGTTAAAAAGACAAAATTACCCTGAACTCCCTATCTGTCTGATTTGTCTGTACACTAGGGCCTATAGACATAATGACCATGCCAAAGTCATACTTTGACGAAGAACAAACTGTTAGACGTTTATTTTACAAGGTATGCTATTACAAGGTTAAACAAAATAGTAATATCTGATTAGAACCCGAAGATCCGTGCAAATTAGTTTGCCTTCTGCAAAATATGATCGTATTATCGCTCACTCCTATTGTAAACAATGTATGAACCAGCATGTACCTTTATCTTTTTTACTTCTTTTGTTGCCACCCATATTTAGTATTCTGGTGTAGTGTATTAACTGTCGTTGGCAAGTTTACGCATGCTACAATAAAGAAATAATTAAAATAAATCCAAATTATGAAGCCCTTTTCTCAGGTGTCACTTTCTTGCGCGTGCGCGCATTGAGACGAATGTATTCATAAACTCCGGAACGCCAACGAACCATACTTTTAAATTCCCGCTTATGTTTGATCAATGAGTGTTTTTAAATTGAAGAGTTCAAGGGTCTAGGCAAATGTTAGGGTTTAAAAACAAACACAGTTGCATGCAATGTCTAGTAAATAGTCGAATTGTATTGTTACATTGCTAAACGTTCAGCTCGAAATGACTTCTTCTTCCATGTTTCCGTCTATTCTCAACATGCTGCGGCCAGATGCAGTTGTTGTTGGTCAGCTAGGTTAATAATAAAATTACTATTGATCTTTTTTAATACCAAATGTATACACTTTGCATTAATTCGCCTTGTATTCTTTTTGTCTGCTTATCTCTGTCGAAAATATACGCATTCCTATTAGTCGAGCTAAAATTATTATTATTTAAATTTTCCATATTATCTCTCCCTAGCACCAACTTTTGACAATTTGGACCTCAATAGTTGTATACAAACACAGTGAATGGTATTTCACATTGGTAATTCGATTAATGTTACACTTTAACGAACATAACATTGGTCATTAGAGAAACGCAAGCGTCAATAAATAAAGGTCGCGACCATGAAGGAAGGACCAAAATGTGTCATGCCAGAATCTCTACAAATGGATGGGCGAAGCTTCTGATAATATAATTCTGGGAATTATGTTGTCCATAATTATACCGGTAGCATTGGTAATTTGGTTTGTGAATGTGATATTTTACACATCGTACAGTCATGAAGGTAAATACTGTAACTGTCCCTATGCGTCACAGTTTGTAGTTTATTATTTGTTTATGTGGGCGATAACACATCGGCATGTGGTAATTAGCCTCTAAACTATGGACTCCCCTCTCGGCAACCCCCCTATTCTATACCCTATTCAGTTTACGTCTCAAATTTTTCATGTGAACAAACATGTTCATTCTATTTGTACTGGAGAAGTGTGTCATATTTAGAGCAAACTTTCCAATTCTTTGTAACTTATATTTATCGAATTTGTAATTCTTTACATATTTTAATATTTATAATTTGGTAATCTTTACCATGACTTTTATGTAATCTTAACTGGTATAAATTAGTTGTCCTGTCCCTATCCCTCAACCCTAGGGGAGTAGTTGGTAGGCGGAAGCGGTTAATAATTTAGGCATGTTAAGTAAAAGATTGCCGTAGTGAAAGTAAAGTAAAGGTGAGTTCTTATATAGCACAGTATCCAGTCCTCTGGACTGCTCAAAGCATTTTATGCTTTATTCCCTGCAGACCTGTTTAGTTGAACACCATCTCGACATCTCTGGGAAACATCCAGCCAGCTGCAATTTAAGCGCAAAGACTATTCGTACTCAAATATCCATCACTAATTATAGCCAGGTACTCATTCATACAGCTGAGTGAACTGGAACAGCATAGAGTGAACGAACTTGCCCAAAGTTCGACCCTGCAGCAGAGTATTCGAACCCGGGTTCCAAGGGTCTGGAGCACTAGCCACTGCACTACTGTGCTCCACGTTAGTGCCTAATACTAGTGGTACCAGAAAGGAAAGGCTTGTGATAAGAGTGCAGACTGAATACAAAAAACCTCCCATTTGTAAAGTATCGAATACAGAATGGGTATCATCGATACAGTATGTTAATGCTATATTGAACAGATAGAGTTCTGCTCAATGAGGTAGGCTGATATGACTGCTGCACACTTTGAATAATGATGTTAATCACGCACTGTTAATTGCAGTTGAAGCCAAGTGGTCATCCATAGCAAATAAGCACACCACTTCATTTAATTTAACATGATCAAACTCACATAAGTGTCCACTCCATTAATTTAATTACAGTTGATTTATTAAAGGTGAATCCAGGAACATAAGCTTACTTAAAAATCCAGTATTAATGCCAACATTGCTTGATACATTTGCATGTGTAATTTTTAACTGTAAGTAGGTTTCCAGTTATAAATGTTAAAAATTATTTATTTCTTGTGTTTTATTGTCCTCATGTCCATGCATTCCTTTGCCCTGTTGCAGGTGTGTGGGAGCCCCTCTCACCCATCAGATGTATCGTAGCTGTGCTTGTTCCGATATTCATAGCAAAATGGGGTCTGAAACGCAAGAGTCTCAATTCATCAGGCGCAGCCGCAGGTGAGTGTGGCTTCGATATTGCACAAAGACATATAAATATATAATATATGTAATATTGATATATATGTTGCTCTCCTCCTTGTTCCCTGCTGTACAGGGGTGAGGGTCAAGTACAGTAAAGCTGAACCATTCTCTGTGTCTTTTCCTTCCATTGTTTTCTGTCCATTGCTCCCTCTCTCCATCTTTCATTGATCTTCTCAGCTGTGGCCTTCCTCTCTTCCTGTGTCTTTTATGTTGTTCCACCTTTGCTCTTCGCTATTTTCCGGCATCCATCCTTGCCAATTGGCATCTCATCCAGCTTCTCAATAATCCTCCTGTTATACTGCATTGCATTCCAACCTCTTTTCTCAGGTCACTCGTCCTTCTTCTGTCTACCTTCTTTGTTCTTGTTATTCTTCTAACCCAGTTGTTTTCACAAACTTGCAGCTTCTGTTGTTGTTCTGTCAGCGCCACTGTCTCCAGACCATGTAGGCATACTGGTGTAACACACATTCTCAGGACTTTTCCTTTCAGCTTTTTTGAGATTTTTCTGCCCATCATGACTCCCTTTACCTTTCTCCAAGCATTCGCTCCTGCTTGTATTCGGCATCGCGCCTCCACATCTGAACGCCCATCCACTGTAATCATTCCTCCAAGGTACACAAAGCCGTCCACTTGCTTAGTTTCCTTTCCATCCAACCTGATGTCCAATTCCTCTCTCTGTTGTCCAACCCACATCACTTCTGTCTTCTCCAGACTCATTGTAAGTCCGTGATTCTTGAACACCCTGATCCATTCCTCCAACATGTCTTGTAGGTCTTGTTTGCTTCATGCTACTATAGCCAGATCGTCCGCACACATAATTTTTCAGAGAACTTCTTCGTGCTGATCTTCCTGCTGATTAGTTCCATCACCATTATAAATAGTAATGGGCTTAGGGCACTTCCTTGACTCAATTCGATGTTAACTGGAAACTCTTCCGACATCCCAGATCCAGCCACAACTCTTCCTGTTGTTCTTTCATACATTGCTCCCACCACCTTGACTTCTGCTTCTGGCACTCCCATCCATCTCACTGTTGCCATCACCTTCTCTCTTGGGACTGGATCGTAGGCCTTCTCCAGGTCTACATATCCCACTGCCATTCTCCTTGCATCTCCAACCTCTTCTCCACCAGCTGTCTCAATGCAAACATTGCATTCGTCGTCCCTATGCCCTTTCTGAATCCCTGTTGTTCTTCCTCTATTTCCTGTTCTACTCTCTTTCGAATTCTCCCATCCAGGTCCTCGCTAGCAGCTTCAAGATGTGACTTAGAAGTGTGATGCCTCTGTATTTCCCTGGATCTTGCACATCTCCCTTCCTCTTCCAAACTGGGACAATTATCCCCGTCAACCATTTTTCTGGTACTTTACCTTGCCTCATATATGTATTCAGCGGCCTCTTTGTCCAGCTGATTCCACTCTCCATTGCTGCCATTACCATCTCAACACGCATCTCATCAAAACCAGGTGTTCTCCCCTTCTTCATCCCTTTTAGCCCAGTTTGCATCTCTGTATCAATAATATCAGCTAACTCCACTTTCCCTTCTACATACGATGACAATTCCAAGTCATTGTTATTTCCTTCCTGGTTCAGTAATTCCTTGAAGTAGTTTTCCCAGACTTTCAGCACTGCTTCTTGTTCTGTTATTCACTTCCCATTTCTATCTTTGATCATCGTCCCACCCTTCACGTCCTTACTATTTTCATTCCTGTCTCGGGTCATTCTGTATATCATCTTCTTTCCACCATCCTCATCTAGCTTGCTGTACACATCTGCTTCCATGTCACTCCTTGCCTTATCGACAGCTCTCTTTGCCGCTTTCTCTTTCTGTCCATACATGTGTATCAGCCTTGTATCCGGTTGATTTCCCCTCTCCGTAGTCTTCTCTATTTCTTTCCATGCTTCCTTCTGTTCATGCATTGCTTCTGCAACTTCGTTTGTCCACCATTCTTGGTTACTTGGTTACAATATATATATATATATATATTGCTATATAACTTTCAAGCATTGTATGTTCATCTCCTCCTAGGTGCGGAGGCCCACTTATCACTTCCTGAGTTCAGTTGCTTCCTTGCACCATTCACCTCTAAGCTACCAATTGGCAATGTATTTTTTTTAAATACAGCGGTAGTTATTTAGAGTTACAGTTGAACTTTGTTAATGGTCACCTCAGTAATACAACTACCTTGCAATTAGGGTCGTCCTAGGGTAGTTGCAAATTATCTCTATGACAGTAACATATATATATAGTAAATTAGTCTTTCTAATAGTACATTCACCTCGCTATTCGTGTGGTTTTTGTCGAGTCTAAGGGAGACCGCAATAATGAGGTTACACTATTTATTTACATGTCTTTTATACGTTATGCTTGTCTACAGTGTCTTTCTCCTACCTGTGAGAATTGAGTGGTGATCAATTCTCCAGACAGCCACAAATGAGTGGCTTGTTGTTCTGTGGGTGGGTGGAAACCAAAACAAACTTCTGCTATTACATCGTCAGTGCTGTCCAGTGTGATCAGTCTTAGGAAATATCACCTGAGGTGGCTAAAAGAATGTGCACTTGATTAACACATACATAGTTTGTGGTTTCATATATTTGAAATGCCCCAAATTCACAGATTTTTATCTCAATGTACACATAAATAAAAGATATGGTATGTTTTCAGTGTATTGAGATTGCGTCAGATGGCCAGCATTTCTGGTGTTCCTTGTACATGATTTATATATTGATATATAAATAATATATACTAACTATTTTCTTTGTAATGCCTTTGGAACTTCTACTGTCGGCGACATTTAACAGGGTTGATCAGGTAAGCAGAAACACAAATTATTATTCAGAAAGTACTTGTGTAGATGATGTCAAGATGCATACAATGTCTGTTTCAGGATTACTCGTTGGATTTGTGATCAGTCTAAGTAACTACAGTTTCCTTGCTGCTCTTCTCGTATTCTTCGTTTCCGGGTCAAAGTTGACCAAATTTCGTGCGAACCAGAAGAAATCCCTGGAAGAGAACTTCAAGGAAGGTCTGTCTATTAGTAACTCGTTGTCTTCAGTACAGACTCTGTTGCATTTTAGTCCATTGTTTATTTTGGGTGAACCTTTCGTTTGAGTAAACAACAGAAACCCGTAAAACCCACAAAAAATCCATGTATGATTATGTACAAGCTTGAGAGGGGTTTATTATGCATGAAAATGCGCCTGTCTACTTGCGTGATCTCGAGTGTCCCTACAGACCCACTAGATCATTGCGGTCTGCTGACAACAACATGTTGTCCGTAACGCGTACTTGTGTCAAAGCTGGTGACAGTTCGTTCGCAGTGGCCGCTGCAACTCTCTGGAACACTCTACCTAATTATATACATTAAATGTTCAGACACTCTTGGCAGTTTTATATGTCAACTAAAAACACACTTATTTAGACTATCATTGTAGACGAACGCTAGTAGCTTGTTTGTGACTGCCCTCAGTGATCTAGTGGACTTATTTATATTAGTATTATTTTAGAACTATTTATTTATTTGATTTTATACTGCTATATTTTGGTAATTAATTTACACATTGTAATTTATTAATTATGTTATACTGTGTTTATTTTAAGTTAACGTCGTACTACCATATTCCACATTTTTTTTTGCCTTTTACTTAATTTATGTATCAATAATTTTAATACTATTGTATGGCACAATTTTTAGTTTAAATGACTGTCTTAGTACTAATATTTTAGTTTAATGATCATGACGCATGATGTATTGTAAAGCGCCACAAACAATTGTGGATCTGGCGCTATAACAACTTAAATATATTATTATTATTATTATTGTGCAAATTTTGACACTGATTGTATCTCGCAAGAATTTGGCGCAGCTGACTGCACACATCTAAACTGTCTGTAAAACTTGCTCTTCAGGCAAGAGTTAGAACTGATGATACAAAAAGCCTCATTGAAAACACACAAAACTACAAGGAATATCTGCTAAATTTCATAAAAACAATCCGAGTTATGGCAAAACCGTAAGAGTTAACACCGAAAGTAGTTTTCTGCAAAGATTGGTGCATGTTCCCATAGTGATTGATGCGAGTTCCGATGGCGATTGATACATGTTGTAGGGGGCAAATGGGTGTTGGTTTCCACGGTGATTGGTGTGTTGTAGGAGGCAAATTGGGGTTGGTTTCCATTGAAATGGGTGTGTGTGTTGTACGGGCAAATTGTGGTTGGTTTCCATGGAGATTGATCTGTGTTACAGAGGGCAATTTGGGGGTTGGTTTCCATGGCAATTGATGTGTGTTGTAGGGAGTAAATTGGGGTTAGTTTCCATGGAGATTTGTGCATGTTGTAGGGGGCCAACGTAACTGGGTTCAGGTGGTATGTAATGCGGGTGTGGCAACGGAGCTGGCCCTCATCCTCATGATAGAGTCAGGATGTGGAGAGTTCCTCATAGACTTCTCGCGCCACTACACGGTTTCGTGGCTGTGCATGGCTGTTCTCGGAGCCTTTGCCTGCAGCTGTGGAGATACCTATGCCTCCGAGATCGGCTCCGCGTTCACGGGCAGCGAGCCGTGGTTGGTGACCAGTTGGAAGAGGGTGCGTCGAGGTATGACACACAACCACGGGTGATATAGTTTCCCATATAATTTTGTCTTCTTGAGCATCTACTACATTGGTGTCAACATCCTTTTTAGTCCTTTGGCCGAAGGTCCAAGGGACTATTGCCATCACTATGTGTCCACCGTCCACCGTTAGCTGTCGTATCTCAGAAACCGTTCAGCAACTTTTTCTCTAATTTTGCTTAGACATATCTTAGGGCACTGCCACTATGCACGAGAAATCTGTATTTGATTGAATAATTTTAAGGGCTCCCTATTGCCTCCAAGGACCCCAAAACTTGTGAAAATGTAACATTTTGCCTATTTTTTCAAAAACTGTTCAGCAACTTTTTTTCTAATTTTGCATTGATGTATCTTAGGGTGCTGCCACTATATACAAGAAATCTGTATTTGATTGAATCATTCTAAGGGCACCTAAGGGGCCCACAAAGTGCAAAAGTTTTACATTATCTAGTGATGTGGTTTTGAAAAGGGCCCTTGAGACCACCCCCAACAGTAGATGTTGTGTATTGTGCCACAAAGTCAACAGCTGTGACTAATCTCTACAGCCTAGTCCATTGAGACCTTGACTAATCTTTCATTGGTCACAGCACCCAGGCAGAGTAGACACACTTGATCCCTGTTAGACTGAGCAGTTGCCTAACACTTTTAAACTGTATCTTAAAAACTATTGATTTTCTATAATTGCAAGTTGTGTTTATTTTGATGTTCATTTAATTATTATAAAATGGTGTGACTGGTGTCTTGTCTCCTGTTAGACTGAACAGTTGCCTAACACTTTTAAACTGTATCTTCAAAACTACTGATTTTCTATAATTGCAAGTTGTGTTTATTTTTTATTTTCTTTAGACTACCTTTTACTCTCAGATAATCTGTCCTCTTAATTTTATACATAAAGACATAATCTGGCATAACTTTATACATTTTTGTAGCAGCACATTTGTACTTCCAGTGTATCATATATTTATCACTTGTTGTGTATTATACCCAGCTGTGGAGCTAAGATTCTCTGCCTGCTATTGTTTGATGGAAACTGTGACTAATCTGTAATTGGTCACTGGCAGTAGCTTGTTTCAACAGACAGCATTAAGCCACTAGACCCCTGTTAAACCGGACAGTTGCCTGTAGGTTTTAAACTGTGTCAAACAACGAGTCTACCTTTTGCTTTCAAATAATCTGTCCTCTTAGTTTTACACATAAATACATAATCTGGCATAGCTTGATAAGTCTTTGTGGCAGCACATTTGTACTTCCAGTGTATCATTGCAACATAACATACATATTACATACTGTGTGCCACATTTGAATGTTGTGCATGTAATATTTCCATGCAATCCATTTGCATATATAATTTAAACAGCCGTTTTCTTCATTTTCACTTTTTGACCCCTACCATGTTCAGTGCTCCATAACTTCGCCAATTTTTGTAGCAGTCATATAATTTTGGAAACCATGTAAAGCACCCTACCAAACCTTTACAAGGATATAAGAAAAAATGTTACAATTTTTTTGACTTATCACTCATTTGGTCAGTCGGGGTCACATATAGACGTATTAGTCCAAAGGACTTCAGGGCCACTTGGCCCATTTTTTTAGTCCTTTGGGCCGAAGGTCCAACGGACTATTGCCATCACTCTGCATGCGCCGTTAGCTGTCGTATCTCAGAAACCGTTCAGCTACTTTTTCTCTAATTTTGCACAGACATATCTTAGGGCACTGTCACTATGCACGAGAAATCTGTATTTGATTGAATCATTCTAAGGGCTCCCTAGGGCCTCAAAGGACCCCAAACTGGTAAAAATGTAACATTTTGCCTATTTTTTTCAAAAACTGTTCATCAACTTTTTCTCTAATTTTAAATATACATTTCATGTGGTATTGTCACTATACACAAGAAATCTGTATTTGATTGAATCATTCTAATGACACCTAATGACTCCCCAAAAAGGACCCCAAAACACATACATTTTCACATTTTGCCTATTTTTTCAAAAACTCTTGAGTAACTTTTTCTCTAATTTTGCATAGACATTTCATGTGGTAGTGCCACTATACACAATAAATCTGTATTTTACAGAATCATTCTAAGGGCATGAAAGGTCCCCTAAAATGCTAAATTTGTTAACTAAATTGTCTGCTTCAGCAGCAGATCTATCATGCTTCCAGTCCTTTTGTTCAACTAATCCGTTTTCCTACAACATCTGTCACACCTCACTGTGACTGCATGATGGGAGCTGTGACTAATCTTTAATTGGTCACTGGCAGAGGCTTGGGTCAAAAGACAGCTCACTAGACCCCTGGACAGTTGTGCCTACATTTTAAGGGGTCATCCTGAAACAACCAAATGTCAACCATTAGAAGAGTTGACATAGTTCCACTATACACAAGAAATCTGTATTTGATTGAATCATTCTAGTATCATCAGCATATAGTAGAACATACATTTGCAAGAAAATGTCTACATCATCATCACTAAGGTTGTTGTAAATTTCACCAGCTGCCATGTCAAGTCCCTTATAATTATGACAAACAGTGTTCAAAATCATTCAGGTAAATAGCAAATAACAAAGGAGACAAGTTTTTTCCGTGTGGTAACTCTACATCACATGAGAAGAAGGCTGACACAGCCCTCCAAAATGCAAAATGTTTACACTATCTAGTGATGTTGTTTTGAGAAGGGCCCTTGAGACTATCCCCATAACAGTATTGTGTATTGTGCCAAAAACAGAACACTATTCCCCTTCCCAAAACATCTGTCATATGCGGAGTATGTGTCTTGCATGGACATCTATTTTTATGAGTTGTTTTATATAAGCAGGAAGTTTGTGAAATTAGTTATTCTTAGGCCACAGAAAAATAATTCCCAGTTTCTCACCAATGCATGTATTTAAAAATATGTGCCACAACATTTAATTTTCTATTATAATTATTCCTCTAAATGCAAGACGTGGTGCAATAAATGAACAGTAAACATGTCAACATTTTACTTCCATCATAATCCTTAATGATCTGTAACTGATTCACCAAAAAACATTTGATTCATAATTACCTAAAGGATTGTTTGATTTATGCCGAGCAGATACTGTTTCTGCCCGGCAGAAACGGCAACAATAGGAAATACATGCCATTGATAGGCAAACGTGTTCTTTTTATAGAAAACATCATTTTCTTTCTGTACCTTTCTACGTATGATAACCATGTGTCCGCCCTGCTCACAATAAACAAGAACCATCACATGAATGATAAAAGGAAGATCACTGCCACTTAACTTGTGGATTATTATTATTATAAACTGTTCTGCTACTGCTTGGTGGACAATTAATTAGTGGCTCAAGTCCAAATACATCAGGACTTTTTTCACACCTGCATGGTAGTTTAGGCTTAGTAGTGTGCTGGCAGCCACTAAACCTATAGGCTTGTGTGAAAAGGATAGTTGGCAGAAGAACTAACTTCAAAGCACCATTGCATCCATTTAGCCAGGCAGCAGTCACACTGTCAGAGTGTCTGCTGCTATGTTTGTATATATAGGCTTAATGATCCCAATACACCAATCTGTTGGCACAATGTCAGATACTGGTAAATTTTCACAGTTTGCCCTTTTTTCAAAAACTGTTCAGTAACTTTTTCTCTAATTTTTCCTAGACATTTTATGTGGTAGTGCCACTAAACACAATAAATCTGTATTTGATTGAATCATTCTAAAGGCACCAAAGGTCCCCTAAAATGCCAAATTTGCTAACTCAAATTAATTGTCTACCTCAGAGTACCCAGTAGCTATATTTATAACTTGTTGTGTATTACACCCAGCTGTGGAGCTAAGATTCTCTGCCTGCTATTGTTTGATGGAAACTGTGACTAATCTGTAATTGGTCATTGGCAGAAGCTTGTGTCAACAGACAGCATTAAGCCAGTAGACCCCTGTTGCAGCACATTTCTACTTCCAGTGTATCATTGCAACGTAACATACACACTGTGTGCCACATTTGAATGTCATGCATGTAATATTTCCATGCAATCCATTTGCATATATAATGTAAAACTTCAACAGCCGTTTTCTTCCTTTTCACTTTTTGACCCCTACCATGTTCAATGCTCCATAACTTTGCCAATTTTTGTAGCAGTCATAAAATTTTTGAAACCGTGTAAAGCACTCTACCAAACCTTTACAAGAATGTAGGAAAACAATGTTACAATTTTTTCGACTTATCACTCATTTGGTCAGCCGGGGTCACATATAGACGTATTAGTCCAAAGGACTTCAGGGCCACTTGGCCCATTTTTGAACATTTGTATTTGTTGTATAGACCTGCTATTGAAAACATTCAATAATAAAACAATAATGTGCGTAAAACAGCCTTTTGTTCAACAAGTAAACACACATTTTATGCAGAATTATGCAACTGTACTGAGGTATACATTTATAAGAATTTCTTTTAGAAAATACCAAAATGATTACCATAAATTTTAATATGTCAATGTCATGTCCTAAATTAGACAAATACTGACTTATTTTAATGGCCCACCTTCTACATCTCTGTACTCAAACCATTTGTATTTGTGCAATTATGTAATATTCCTATATTTCATAGGTACAAACGGAGGTGTCTCCATTGTGGGCCTTGTGAGCAGTGTCGTAGGGGGCCTTGTGGTGGGCATGGCCTATTACATCCCACTGTTGATGCGCCACTCGGAGGCGGCCCTAGAGAACGGCCCCTCCCAGTGGCCAGTCGTGTTGGTGGGGGCGATGGCAGGATTCATTGGAAGTCTAGTTGATTCGTATCTTGGAGCAACTCTACAATTCTCAGGTGACTAGTTTATTTTTCCCATGTTTCTCATCTACCGAGAGCGTCCATTTCATTGTAATGTAACATAGTAAAGCTGTCTTTACACATATGTTTTGTGCTGGTGTAACTTGCAATTTATCTGTGCAACGACAGCATAGGGTAGACACTACATGAAAAGGTCGTATCTCTGTTATAACTGAACATATCTCAACCAGATTTGGAGTGCTAATTAGTTAAGTGAATAGTAAATGTTACGTGGAATTTGAGATCATTTCCTAGTGTATTACTACTGTGACATGGCGGCATGCATAGTTATTATTCTGAGCTAACAACTGTATGTGGGAACAGCTTGAATGCTCCTTTGCCAGATAAGATGGTTTTGAGCAAAGATCTTCAATGACTGCTGTGAGATGGGACTTTACGTATGAGCATTTTTCAAGGCATGTTATAAATGCTCAAACCTAAATTACCATGTCAATTTTTATATTTCTACTTAAATATTGCTTGATGAATAGTGAGGTCAGTATTCATAAACTCAAAGTAAAATTATGCAAACAAAACTGGTTTATTACGACACATTTTGGTGCCCAAATTAACAAAACAGACAAGTGGTCAGAATTCACAGGTTTTTAACATGTAACAAAATCGCACAGCAAGAACACATTTTTAATGCCTTTGATTGCTTTTTTATTTTATTCTCTGTTTCTTTTCAGGTTATGATCATCAAAAGAAGTGCATGGTGGAGACACCTGGTGACAGTGTAGAACATATATCGGGGTGTGCCCTACTGGATAACCACAGCGTCAACTTACTTTCCTCATTTGTAATGGCGATTGTGACACCATTTTGTGCTTTCTACATGTGGCAATATTTCACATGATCTCAGCTTGACTTATGTGAATATTTGTAGAACAAAGCCAACAGAATTAGGTGACATTTGCAGGTACCAATGATTACAAATTAGTTTCATCTGATAATAAGTTTTTCATTATGAAAATATTGGACTAGTCAGGGTAGGGTTAATGTTCCACATTATTCATGGTATTAAACAATATTATGGTGCTACTAAATATAACTTGGTCTAAACCTAGACAATTCCGGGGAGGAATGTAGAATGAAAGCTTTATCTTTGATTGATGCATTTAAAGGCACTGCAACCTGTTATCATAGACTATTTTTGTAAGATATGACTTTCTATGAGTCAGAGACTTTGTGTTTAGCAGATTAACGTGTTTAGATGATAGTAATATTTTGTTTAATAAAATATGTTACCGTAACAAAATTCTGACCGACTTGTGGAAATAATCAGGATAGATCTTCATTGCAAGGTGGTTGATGCTCTCATCTTCCTCCTTGGAGTACCGTGGCACACTGGCTACAGCATCGGACTCAATTGAGAGAACCCGGGTTCGAATCCTGTGCTGCGGTGTTGAACCTTGGGCAAGTTCGTTCACTCTACGTTGCTCCAGTTCACTCAGCTGTATGAATGAGTATCTGGCTATATACAGTGGTGGATATTTCTTTACGAAGTCTTTGTGCATTAATTGCAGTATGGCCAGATGCATCCCAGCGAAGTCGAGACGGTGTCCAACAGAACAGGTCTGCCAGGGAGTAAAGCGCTTTGTGCAGTCCTAAGGATGGGATACTGTGCTATATAAGAAAGTACCTTTTTCTGGAGTCCAGGGGAGGCTGGCATCATTCCTGGTCTTCTGTTTTCCTTTTCCCTGCTGCCTCCACTCCCATTATCCCCAAATTATGTGGGAAGCATTCAGTCACACTGCAATTAATGGGTGAAGACTTTGTACACAAATATCCACTGCCAAGTACTCATCCATCATTGTCTATAGCCAGATACTCATCTGTACAGCCGAGTGAACTGAGGCAATGTGGAGTGAACAAAAGCTTTGAAAGCAAGAGGATTCAAAGCCATGTCCTCACAATTGTTCTAACCACTACGCCATGTAGTTGTTGGACTCGTAGAAAACTCCTGATGATATCGAGAGTGGTCATAAACGGCAAACTACAGCTTGTATACACAACATTTATTATCCTTGTACACAGTTGTAAAGAAGGATGACAGTTTAAACATTAAGCTGTTACATTTACCAGCCAAAGCACCATTGGTACATATAATAGACAAACTTTAAAATGAACGCTGATAAAGTGAATCAAGATATATAAAAGTCAATCAAGCTCACGAACAAGGCGATATCAAAGACCAGATCCATCTAAGTGTATAGCAAACAAGGTAAATTATTCAACAGTAACAATCACTAATTATTAACTATTGATGGGTGAGATTTGTGAATTAGTGTCTTGATCATCATGCTGACAATTTGTACATTATTATCTTGATTGAGAATACTAGTGCAAGGTTTCATTTGGATAGACAACGCTCTAGTGCAAGGTTTCATTTGGATAGACAACGCTCTTGCGGTAAGAGGTATTTGTAAACCGAGACCGTTAATTTTGTGAGTCCACAACACTTTTTTTCCTGTTTCCCTGTGTGTGACCTTTTACTTCCCTGTGTATGACCTTTTACTTCCCTGGCATAAGTACACAAGCACTGTGAGATGAATGAAACTGTTGAAGTTTCGAAAAGACATATGGTGACCTTGGACCTCTTGACTATCAGTCCAGCGTTTTACTGCCAAGATAAATTGCCTTATACAGGTTGGTTGCTAAAAATGTACATGTAATACTAACAGGAGAATTAACACATAATATAAATAGTTCAATACATACTGAGACAATATATCTGTTACATGCATGATGTCATATTGTATCCATGGAAACATTAAAACCATGGAGAGAAATGAAATGTTCAGTCCCTCAAGTTGATTCATGCTGACCAAAGATATTTTAGTGGAATAATAAGAGTAATTATCACAATGAGCCTACACCCACCTACGGAGCTACAAACCAGGGGTAGCAATCATCGCTATTGTAGCATTTTGACCTTAAACTTGTCCCATCACCATTTATCTCTGCTGTCACCAATTATGAAATAGCATGCAGCAGGTAACAATGTTCACAAACTCTACAGTAACGCCACCTGCAGAAAATGACTGGCAACTCAATTTGTCCACTGAAAGAAGTAAGCCTAAATAACTAACTTTGTAGTTTTTTTCCCAAAAAAACATTTGGAATTTGTAGATCAGAGGCTAATGGCCCAAGGAATTGAATTTTTAATTTCGCTCGGCTCCTGCAGGGAGATACTGTTACAATGTGTCAAAGTTAGCGTATTTGTATATCGATATTTCAGCTAAACCAGTGGACCCTATTCTGGAACATAACCCCTCATTCGGTGTGGATTGTCCTCACTAACCGTGTTGGGTGTAGAAATTAATCACAGCTTTGCCATTCATTATCATGATACTGAAAATACTTTAGGGTCCATTAACACCCAACAAACTATCACCCAATCTGCCTAGAAGAGTAAAAGATATTGCATGAAATATATGTGTGTGTATTTATATATATATCCATATATATATATATAAAAGTAATCTTGTTTTGAATATTGACAATATTAGATTGTTAACAGAGATAAAAACCTATTCAAGTACAGGTCAAGAGCATACTCTGCATTTTGTATAATGAATTACAACAATAGAACCAGAAATATTGTAATCCAAACAACCACATAGAAATAGTGTAATCCAAACAACCACATAGAAATAGTGTAATCCAAACAACCACATAGTACTAGTCATGTTTTCTGACATATTCTGGAATGAGTACAATAGTTTAGAAAGTATACAAATTACTAGTACTTCCAAGACATTATTGTTTTTGTCTAGCAGCAAGTTTTATGCAGCCACAAAGCTTGAGAAATGAGAGCGCACCGTAAAACAAATAGAAAGAGGTACACACAAGCCACAGATCAGTACTTGGCAGTCATAATAAATAGCACTGCACACGGCTGGTTGAGCACGCCCAAAGTCATGGAAAGATCCATCGCAGTTACTAATACTGAAAGCCCGTCAGTTTCCGAACACAAAGTACAATACACTAGGTTACAATCGAATATGTAAATCAATGTGCACAACTACACTACTAGATCACAAAGCTTTGCATAAAAACATATTTAAATACTTGGCAGACAACGCATATAAATATGAGCTATAACATTGAAGGCTGTCAATAAATTACCACTATCATCTTTCCCAATATCTCTCTAAACGCCTTAAGTGTTCACAATGGAACATTATGATTGTGCTTATTAATTTCTGCAATTCAACATTTATATATAACAAGATTCACATGGCATAAACTGTTTTTATAAGTTAACAAGACAGGTTCCCATAAGCCTTTGCAAGAACACAATCCACATCAGTGTAGGTTATATAGCTGTGTCAAAAGCAAACATGTCAATTCGTATGCAAACCTATATCCCACAGATTTTTGGGCTGAATCTTCATCGCGTATTTATATGGATTTGTTTAAAATTTATGAAAGAATTGCAAGAAAGATTGCCTGTGAAAGCTAGCAGATTTAATATAATGATGTAGGTTTCATTAGGAAGATAGGAACACTCGATCTTCATTCGAACAAATCAGATACTTCTATGCAATGTGATATAGGTATATTATGTGCTGTACATTCAATGATGGCAAAGCTTAACCAGAATCGGATTGATGTAGACCAATTAACCGATGACACATTTTATAATCAGTAAGAATTAACGTATCTGCTAGACCAAGCACACAACTCATAGTGGAACTTAAATTGGATCCAGACACCTGTCTAACACACAGCTATTGCACAACCAGCGACAACAGAACCAAGTCACATGACTGGTCAGATAAGGAGTCTCACAAGTTCACTCCAGGGAGCAATCATTACTTATCAACACGGTGGGCACAGTAGTCAATGCACAGGATTTGAGAGTGGGTCGACTTTTAGTGTTGGAGTTACGGAGGTGGGTCGGATTTTGTGTGTGTACAAAGTCAGATTTCAGTGCAGATGACTAGGTTGTAGGTTGGGTGGTATCTCAAAATAAGTTGTATCGGATGTTTCCTCCAGCCTAACTCACATGATAAATAATGACTGCTCCCTTAGGCGGTAGAACATGGGCGTCTTCACCCAGCATTACACAGCTTGAGTTCCGTCTCGACAATATCCTTGAACAGCTCCTGTAGTTCTTCCATCTTGCTGGGCTTAAACTCTCGCAGAAACTCCGCAACATCGGCAACGCATTGCGTCTCAAGGTCGCTCAAGGTCACCATCAGGGGGCACTCTACTTCCGTTTCCGACAGCGGCTGTAGGACTTCATGTGCCTTGTACAGCTCATGTCTGCGGTCTACGTTTCTCTGGAAGCGAGGTTTGACCTTGGCCGGGTCGTCAGCTCCAAAAGAGGGCGCCACCGTCAGTGGCGAAGGTATGACCCCGGGGCAGAAAACAAATGGTTTGAAGACGGAGCAGATCGGATTTGGGGTTGCGGTCAACCAATGGCAACTTGGGCAGTTAGCTGATGTGGGGTACAGTGCTGACACCTGGCTGGCAACGGTGGCAGATGTTGTGTGGTTAACGCGGCAGATTCCACTGTCAACGTCTCGGAGGATTCGAAACATGGACGTCACATCAAAGTTGTCTACGAACAAACAAGATTACAGTGAGAGTTTCTTGGGGAGATCACCACCAGATTAGCAATATCACCACAGATGTTCATACAATACAAACATTTTAAAGACATTAAAACTTTTAGTTTTCTTTCAAGGAGCCATAGATGAATGCTTGAGAGTTTGGCGCCATAGATGCAAAGTGGCTAGGAGAAAAATGTTAACATAGAAATATAGATAGCATTAGACACACGTATGCATATATACATATATGTATGCTAACATTATAGTTTGATTGCCCAAGAAGACCATGCAGTACTTACTGCCTTCAGTAAGCTGTTTCAGCAGTCTCTGGCCGCCCTCGTAGCGACGTTCTGGTGAAGTGGCTGCAGAAAAGCCCGCTCCTGAAACAAATAGGTTTCTGTTAGTTTATGTTTTCCAAAACAATTTCATATTATTTTGTGAAATATGTAAACATTTTTATTAAACATAAAATAATTGTGGGTGGGAAATACAGAGATTTGCAATGTCAGCAACTTTAGCAATTAACGGGAGGATCAATCACTTTCTAGTTGATGAGGGATTTACACCATCGATAGGTGTGATCCATGGCCAAACGCAATTTAACACCTTTTTATGACCTTCTACTACAAAAGATGCACAAGTTAAGACTTTACTACAAGGACATAACAATTAAAAAATAAATTTTACGACCTTTTAAGAATCTGCTCGCAATGTGAATATGTTTACTGGCACATTGTTGGCCTCTGGAGCATGTAGCTTTGAATGGCAATCTTATTCAAGTATCTTGTTAAAAGACTCCACACACATCTTAGAAAACATTCTCTGGAACATGAGACAGCTCCAAGGTTAGTATTCAGTACTCACCACTAGGGATTGTGCCCGAGTAGGCCTTTGCGAAGTCAAATTCTCCGTCCTTGGGCTTCCAGTAGCCGTTGCTCTGAGCGTGTTCCTTCAGGTTTGCCGACATCGCGTCTATCTTTGTGCCAATTGTGAGGAAGTTGGAAATGTTTCGAAATCCACCTGTAAATAACACAGTTAAAAGGTATCAAGTTTAATCTTTTTATTGTACAATCATGTTCAGTATAAAGCTGTATACATTCTAACATCTTCGCCACCAACACGTGTTTTGGTGGCGAAGATGAACCAGTTCTTCATATTATACAATAGTCATTCTGTTAAGCCTACATGCCTTAATTAGTGTACAATCGCATTTATATCAGTGAATGACACAGTGACAGTGATCTCCAAGGTCAACCTTCACTGTTGAAGCCATCATTGTAATGTAATTTCTACCAATGTCACACTAGATAACCAGACTTTATACCTTTAAACCGAGACTGTTTGCTCCTCGTTTGTTAACATATTGTTCTTATTACTAAAATAAATACGTTGAAGGTAGACTGGCAAACTATAATAATAATTGTAGTAAGCCTCGAATACTGTACATTTGCATTTTGACTATTGCGCACATGAAATGTTCGAAATGTAAAAACATCCAGACACTAAACAGTCGTTTTTGTCAGTAATTGGCACTTATTGCAGATGCATGCATCACAGCGCTGGAAATACCTTTGAAGATTCAGCGAACTTCCTGCTAATAATTTTTACAACTTTGTGCTAATAATTATCACAACTTCTTGCTAATAATTATCACAACTTTCTGCTAATAATTATCCAACAGTACCAGGGTTGGCACGTTTCTGGGAAAAACCGCCGGTTTTAGACAGCGCAGCGGGAAATACCCTATATATACTGGTATTTACCAGTAATATCCGGGAATAACTCATAAAACAGGAATAAGTCCATAACTGAGATTAACATTCATTAGTTCCTGTAACTAAACCTAGTCCAGTTGGAAAAATAACTAATATCGAGAGCAAATACTGGTTATAAGTCCAGGCCTAATCTTTGTGTTTGTGTATGCCAGGAAATCCATGACTTGAAAGGGTAAAATATTCAGTTAGTAAATAAATGTCATTATCACTCTCACAAGGGACAGTGCCAAGTACTGCTGTCGGGGTCTTCTTCTAAAGAAGTATGGTGATGAAGTCATATAGCCTGTACTAGTATTGTCTCATATTGTCAGATGTTAGTTTGCAATCTGGTTAAAGAACACAGAAATGTAGAGCTTTGGATATTGACAGGTACGTATCAGGGTCCATACACAATGACATATACCAAACTCAAGGCTTTTTAATAGAGAATGAACTGGTGCCAGACTATTGACAGCAACCTACAGCTGGTCAACAAAAGATGGAGTGACATGAAAATGCTAATCATTAACACACAATGACACCCATAGCCATTAAAAAATGATTGATCATGGAAGATCAGAAGCCCAGTAAGGGCCCATGGGACCATGGGCAACTGTTTTGCAACATAAGCTGATGGGTAGCAGAAGTGCTCCCCTGCCAGAGTGGGGGGGGGGCTACTGATGAACAAAGGCTACCAGGGTCAGTGGGCAACTGTAGCCAACTGCAGTGCCATGGGTTATGCAATATAAGCAGACAAGGCAACTTTATTTATTTGTTTCAGTTTTCAGTCAAACTACATTACGTTTGTCCAGTATTATTCTGGTGATGGTACAGTTGCTTTTATTGCAATACAGCTCAAAATATAATAATTTTAAACGTTTTTCCCATTTATCCTGGTTTTTACCACTAGTTGAGGGTTTTTCCTAAGACGATATTTACCAGTATGTCCCACCCGGCATTTACCAGGGAAGGAAACCCTGAACAGTACCCTTTAATGTGTTTGAAATTACAATTACAAAAGCCTCACCGACAAATTGGTATTATTTTTTATCTATTTTGTAGTCAATTAACTTTTTCCTGTGACGTTTCAGTCACTATCAGCGACGTTCACCTGACACCTACTAGAAGGTGACATGGTGCCCATTCTCACATACCTATGATGATCTCCGGCTCGGTAAACCTGATATTCATGTGGTTGGCCCGCCAGTGGAAGGTTTTTGCCAAGCCTCAAGGTGGGTGCAACTGGATGTTTTGGGCCCCCCAAACTACCATCTCTGACACCATCACGCAGAACGAGTACAACGTCGACATCTAGCAGCTCTCTAATGATGTTCGCTAATAATAACGGAAACATCTCGGGGAAAAAACAACCTAAATTGACTGCGAAATAAGTAAAAATACTGCCAATCTGAAACTTTCAGTCTGACGAGCTTCTTCACCCCAAACTCCCCCACCACTCACTTGTGACACGTTCCGCCGCCCACAGTTTCCCAGCCGTCTCAAGCACCCATGCCCCGGTGAGATCAGCGATGAGGAAGCTCCCATGGTAGTAGAACTGAGATGTCTCAGAGCAGCTCCCTCCCTGCCCATGCTCTTCTAACAGTCCAGTCATCACATCCAGGGCTTCCCGCGCTGTCTTCCCTCTCTCCAGGCCTAGTCTAATGGGAAGAATATCAGAGTTAGGTCCCATTCTTTCCCTGGGTTGCTACTTCCTACATCACATACAGTTTGCATTTTTACAAAAAAGGGGAGGTATGGCAGCTAGAAAGGTGATTTGTGACAAAAATACTCAAAAACGTGTTTCTTACATATTCCAATAGCTTCATATTTTTATTATCAATGAAGGTGATTTTTTTACGATCACATATAGATCTGAATCACTTTTATTCTTTGATTAGGTGTAGCTCTTTCAAGCAAATCAGCATGTTTCAGTTCCATGCTGTTATTAATTCTTTGATGTCCATTTACAGAAAGTAACCTTTTCTGCAACATAAACTTACAACACTCTGGAACTAAAACTGATACGCTAATCTGGTTAGAATAGTTGTGTTCTCTTGCGTATTTTCCTTAATCAGTACAAAAGCATGTTTTACCTTTACAAATTTGCGAGCATCAAGAGCCAAGGTCAGCAAAGGCCGACTGTTTTCTCTTAGTCAAATATTTTCTATGTTTTAGCTTAATTACATCAAGAATATAAATAATCATCTGAACCACCGTACCCTTGATTGACAGTCCATCACTAAACCTCCACACTCCTTACAGTTTATAACATGATTTCACACAAAAACAATCAGACTTTTATGTTTAAACAGCATATTTTTAAACAGCAATTAATTAATCAGTGATCAATTATCAAAAAACCTGGGAAACCATCGTCACCTCAAGAAGTCCATGCCAATAAGTCGCTCTTCCAAGTCTGCGGGACTCGACAGTTTTGTCCACACAGCCTCGTTGCCAATAGCAACGCCATGTTCGTTGGAACCCATCTCAGCTCCCCAAATCCACGCTGGTTTGCTGAGGATGACGGCATGGGTATGTGCCACCTGGCTGATTTCTATATAAGTACACTGCAATGAATGATAGTCAATGTTCACATGGGTGGTAGTTGTACAGCAACATAAACATAAACCTTTATAAATCAACTTTGAGGAAAAACATAATCATTAATGATTTTTAAACCGCTTTTCTGTTCCTCAATTTGCAATATAATGTTCTTAAAACCAGAATAATTATGTTGAAGGTATACAGTTTTACTGACCCCCAAATTACATTTAATAATCCCCAAACACTGCTCACAATGAGGAGGCGAGCACTGTTACCCGCTACGTTGCGCCACTACCGTATCGGCACTAGCCTCAACCGGTATCGCGCTTACATTTATTTTATTTATTATTATTATTTATCCGGGCGTTAAATAATATCCGGGTGACGTTTCTGTGCGTGCATGTATCTAGGGGAATGCATTTAGCACCAGCTACGACTGTCGCGTTTTCATTTATCTGGGCGTTATGCATGTTTATATGTATATATATATTTACATATATGTCTATATATATATATTCATAAATTAAAAAATGTTTGCTTCCCACATACATAAACAATTTCTGTCGTAAAACAGTTTTCTCTCCACGCACACGTCACATGACTTACTCTTATACTTGGTCAAAAATCTGAAACAGTAAATTATAATTATGTACTCTATAACGTTCGTATTACGACAACAAACGAAACATATTTAACTAATGTAAGCATGACACCGGTTATCCCACGTTTTGGCCATTTTGTTCTTGTGCGTGAGTTCCAAATTTATTGATTAAATGTGTTTCATTTATTACATTTTGTATTGTGATGGGAAAGTACAATCGATTAACTCTGCTGGTGCTTCGACAAGAACTTGGAAAGCGAGGGGCGAAACGATCAGGCCGTAAAAAGGAGTTGATTGAACGTTAAGTTGCACGCTGAACGATAATACGGTAATTTGGAATAATTTATACAGACATATCCAGACAACGACGTGAAAACACTGAATTTAGAATAATTTATTATAGATGAACTGTTGAGTAGCAATGGGTTCCGTTAATTGAGTATGCAGTGCATGAACAGATAGGTCAGTCAAATGAATAGCCCTGGTCTGGTTACATAAGGTTATGTAATTACGATTGACTACCCAGAGACTGAGTTGCCTGGCTGAATAGGTGTTGATAGTGCATTTAGGAGTACACACAAAGTGCATCATTTTCTTGGCTAAACAGGGGTGTAGTCTTTAGTAAGTAGGTGTGAATGTGTGTCCAGTGTGTACTCAAGCCAGAACTTGTGTTATTCGCTGTAAGTGTAACCTTTACTGCAGTCCTGAGATAAATTAATATGCTTGTGAGCACCGGTTTGTCTTGTGTATAATGACTATATATGTATCGATGTACAGTAGTTATGCCACTAGGTACTACCAGTGTTAGTGTTTTCCTTGATGACTGTATAGTTAGGTATATCAGGTAAAAATTCAACTACGCTATTTTTTTTCAATTAAATGGTTCCACAAGATAGTTTGTTATGAAGTTTATGACACTTTTTGAATTTTTGTGATATCTTCATTATTTCCGACGTAATTCCACTTTTTGTTCTCAGAAAAACAACACTTTTTGGTATTGTATTTCAGTCCATTTCTTGTGCCCAAACTGGCCCCAGAAGCTTGATGTGCTGCATTTGATTTTATAGGAAAACGGCCATAAAATTGTGTATATTGAAGATATTTATGCGAAATAAGAAGTTATGTGACCCAAAAAATCATATTGATATGATTTTACCTTGACCTAATTAATTGACCTTAATTGTATAATTGACCTAATTACTGTGATTATTTGCATTATTTGAATGTAATTAATTAGGAAATGCCTACTAAACTATTGGAGGATTGAAGATTGTTAATATATATTATATTGTTATAGCACACTATGAAATTAGTTATTTAATGACCTTATTAATTGACCGATATTTAATAATTAACCTATTTACCGTTATTAATTACATAAATTGGGTAGGTAAAGGCCTATTATAGGTTGAACTCTGTCAGTCAGTTTATACAGTGACTAATATATTATGACTGCTACCTCTTAAAATCCTTAATTTGTTGATGACCTAATTTCTTATTTGACCTATTTAAAGGGATTAATGGCATGATTGACCTACAATTAATTAGGAAATGGGCATACCAATCTTAAGAATGAAAGAAATTGTTAATAGATCAACTTGAAATGTTACCAATTATGCATGACATAATTAGTTTAATATTTTCCTAATTAGTTGAACAATTTTAAACGCTTCATTCATTAACGAGGATTAACAGTATGAAAAATTTGTTAATACAACAGTCTGAATTCAATGTGACTTTGTAATAAAATGCATGCAGACTAATTGATGAACATTTCTGTAATTAGTATGCCACAATAGGTAAATATAAAGGGAATTATATGGATAAACATTACAACAGAATGAATATTAAGAACATTTATTATAACAGATTCAAACATAGCGGTAACATTAATAATTTTATGAAACACTGGATGCATATAATGCAGTGCAAATGCAATGCATAAATGTTCATATGTCCAAGGATGCATGTCCAATGCAATATTATAAAGTCCTGCAGATGTAGAGTAGCATGTTCTGTAATTCAGGCAGCACAGCAACATGCAAAGTCCTGCACGTACAACAACAGTTGTAGGCCTACACAGAGCAGCAATGTTTGTAAAGTCATGTAGTTATAACGAGTAAAATGTCTTGCAGGTAAAAATCATTTGTAAACCTTTGTCTAGTAATTATTGTAAATTCTTGCGTAATCTTGCATTATGTCTGTAACTTTCAGTTGAACAACTGATGTATAATGAATTGTTTGCATGAGGAGCCACATCAGAATATTGTCCACAGAGACAGGATCATCTCAAATCAGCTTCATGCAGCATTCGTTTGAAGTTTCCGTAGCAACAGTGAATTTGTGTGAAACTTGCTTTTAAGAATTCATTGCAACTTGAGGTGTGCAATAATGTTCTTCACTTTTAAAGCAGTCTTTTTGCGTGTAGTGGGACTTGCGTATCAACCGATGTGTAGAGATGTTGACACCAGCCACTTGGAGAGATCAGAAATGCCAGCTGTCGAGGAAGAACTGACCCATGCCAGCATCAGTTCCAGTCATTGGTGTAGGCCCACGTCTTGAATTAGGCACAGTCTCGTGCGTTGATAAAGAACTTTTTTGAAAAGTAGCTTTACGAAAATGGCAATTTGGAGAGAACTCAGAATTTTGAAAAGTAGGTTTAGAAAATTGCATTTTTAAACAGTACTTTGAAAAGAAATTTAAAAGAATGATTTTGAACTGTCAGATATGAATGAAAATGTCATCTGCTAAGGAAGATGAAGACTAACGATGGATGACATATCACACAGAATTTAAGTTGTACATGCAGTGGCATCAAATGTGTTCATCGTCAATGTAGGAAAAAATTATCTAGGCATAATTAATGTAACTGAAGTGGTGATATGCCAAATACTATGCCTGTTTTGAAAAATTTTGAAAGTTACATCAATAATACATAATGGCTCTTTTTGATCAAACTGGTTTTGGAAGAGAAAATCATGGGATTAGAAATGTTGAAGATATATTTATATATTATATGCATAAATGTGAAGAAGTTTGTTAGAGACAGGACACATGATGTAGCAGAGGAAAGCAGTTAAACCTGCTTCTGACATCGCTTGAAAGCATGAATAGCTGCTTTCCTCATGCTACTCACATATTTCTCCATGCCAATGGCACTCATGTGCACTCCATCTCGCAAAATTCTTTGCTTCAAATAATTTACGGTGTGGCCAGAAGTGTATATTATTACAATCACTTATTAACCGAACAACTATGTCACTGACTGCGAACCGAGCTTCTTCAAAATCACTTCTGACTACAAAACGGCCGCCGGTCTTTGGAATGCGAGTTAGTATATGGCATATCACAACCTGAAACACAGAAGGTATAGTGGTAAGTTTGTGAGCAAACTCCACAATACCTTCCGCCTGGTCCTCAGCTACACAACCATTGCCTAAGTCATTTGTACCTATATCAATCAAAACAACATGTGGAGCTTCTGCACACGCAGTACCAAATTCCCTAAATAAACCATCCAAAGTTAGTCCCCTTTACCAAGAAAGATGACATTCTCAAACATATCTGCCAGACAGAGATCAAGTTCATAGTACCGATGCAGCACCTCACCGGAACAGACTTGGTGCTGCATGCGACGCATGAAACTGTGCCCAACGATCAATAACGTGAGCCGACCGGTCGACCATTGCTGAGTTGCCATTCTGAAATGAAAATGAATAACAGTGAATTGTATGCACATTCTAGAGAATGTTATGAACAGTAGATTATCACACTGTTCTTAGTGCACACAACATCAATATTATTTCAATGTTGTGATTCACAAAATAAATAATATAAACTACAACTTATATCAAGACTACCCGTTTGATCTACCAACACTGAAACATGAAAGTCACACTGAATCACTTGATGGAAATGATGTGGTGTAGTATGAAAAAAGAAATGTCATAACTAAAGACATAACAAAATAAATTTGTTAATATAATATTAAAAAGTTAATTAAATAATAATTAATTATAACTTTAAGTACAAATGTAAAAGCAATTCGTTTTATAGATTGAGATGGTTTGGGATTTAAATAACGATGCTATGGAAAGCGTCACTAACAACTGACAATGCAATCAACACACACAGATTCAGTCAGCTTGTACACATTTTTCTTTAAACATTTAATTTTGGCATGTTAATATTAAACTAAAAACGGTAAATATTAATTATATATAGATCTTGCACTGTTACAAGTGAACAATAACACCAATGATATGTGATGGTTGCGATGGATATGGATTTAATTAATGCTGCAAAAGCGCCTACTGATGCCAGCGTGATACGGCGTCGACTGTTGAAAATGTATGCTCAGAACGCCAAAGTTGCCCACGTCGGTGTGTTGCTCGGCAAGCACGTACAATTATGCAACATATATAATTTTAAAGCTACTCTTTCAATCTACACTAATATCGCAATTTTGTTACGTAATCTTTACATTTTATTTACGCATTTAGCAAGCATAGAAAACATTAAACTTCACTTACCTACACACACAAAATGCCGCGCTCAAAACGAAAAAGAAGTATTTCCATATGTAACAGAGTTATCCATTGGTCGATTCCATGCTCAAACAAACGTCATGGTGACATCATTTGCATAGCAGCAGCGACGTATTTTCTGCGACCACGTGATCTCTGACGCGGCGCAGCGCCGGCGTCATTTTCATGCACAAGAAATGGATCAGTTTTGGCCGCTAGAAGGAAATACGCCACCTAGCGGATACTGATATCACTAGTATAGTACTACTAGTTGTATAATTTACACTGCATTTTTTCAGATTGGAGGCATATGACCGGAACAGCAATTTTGGTTGTACCACGAGTGATCTCAGCTGTGATGATGACTGGCACATGTCTGTACACCTGGCAACCAACTACAGAGATGTTACAGGGAACAATATTCTCCCACCCATATCATCTCACACAGTCGGCCAGTTCCTCCATCCATCAGGAACCAGCCTCAACAGAAATGCAAGAGAACTTTATGATGACAGATAGTTCAAACAATTTATTTAAAGCATGTAAAATCTGTAGACAATAACTATAGTCATACACTGTTGATAAAGTACTATAGTTTATTTGCACAAAGACATGCACACACACATACACCTTGGTAAAAAATGTGACAGTGAAATGCTTGACGGTCCTTGCTGCTGCATACAGAGTACTTTACATTTAAAGACATGAATTGGAACTTCAATATTATTATGAATGTTTATTGTTGCCATTTATTTTAGCAGGTAACCTTGTGTCTAGTAGTTTCAATACTGAAAAGTTTCTACATTTCAGCTGATGCATTATCTTCTAGGGGTATCTGTTTTACACATGTGAACAAGTGTACACTGAACATCTAAGTTAATAAATCATCTTTCAGGTTTATCCGTTTCATGCGGTTCTGCAAGACGGATGGGACAACATTCTTGAAGACGCAGTGCCGTGCCAAGATGCATCGCACTAACACGTACGACATAGACCTAAGCCTGGACGAGCATGGCAACATACTGCAGACACAGTGTGAATGTGCTGCTGGCATGGGTCCGTATGCACACTGCAAACACATTCGTGCTGCCTTCTTGCCATTGTTAGACAATGCATCGGGTAAAGCAATGAAGCTAGAGCTGACATGCACATAGACTGTGCAGTCTTTCCACAGGCCACACCGCCTGCACAACGGGTCACCTGTCAAGGCAGAACACTAAGACATGTCCATGAACAACAGCAATATCATCTTTAACCCAATACCATTGGCACACCAAGTGGACAGCCAAACAACATACACACGAGTGACCAATGCCACTATAAATTTTGCAGCTTCATCAACTGTTAACCCAGCTCTAATGCACATCACCACTCCTGCAAACTTGCATGCATTTGACAATGACCACGACTACTGCACACTTACACCATCCAAACACTATTTACAAGTTGACACACTCACAAACATTTAACAAGAACAGGCAACACAAATCAAACAAAACACAAGAGGGCAGGCGGTTGTAGGCTTGTGGTATACAGAGCACACAAAACGCATGACTGCCTCACGATTTGGCAGAATCTGTAAAATCACCGAGAGAACTGATGCAGACAAATTTGCCCGGTCTACAACAGGCAAAAAGCATATCAGCTGCACCACTTGAACATGGCAGGAAATATGAGAGTATTGCACTAAAAGGTTACATTGAGAAAACAGGCAATGATGTAACAAATGGCCTGGTCATTTGTTCAGAGCGACCTTATCTGGCCTGCTCTCCAGATGGCATTGTAGATGACACAACAGTCATAGAGATCAAATGCCCTTATGCCTCCAGGGACAAGCCTATCACACCAGTCACAGTGCCATACTTGGTACTTACAAAAAATGGCAAACTTGTTTTAAATAGAAATCATGATTATATGTATCAGGTGCAAGGAAACATGCACATTACCAAAAAAAACAATGTCATCTGGTGATTTTCACCCTGGTAGACCTAGTCGTCGTTGATGTTCAGTATGATAACACCTTTGTAAATGACATGTTAACCAGATTAGAAACATTCTTCCACTACCGGAAGGAGTATCTGAACAAACATTTTTACTTGCAATGGTAAATCATGATGTCTGACAAAGGGTTCAATGTGCAGGACACATTACACACTGCAGGTTGAAATCAACGTTGGCAAGTTTAACCCGGTTAAACCCGGGTTGGGCTAAACCTCCATTTTGGGCTAAACTGGGATAAACCCGGGTTAAACTATTTTTCAGGCACATTTTATCACAATATGAAAGAATAAAGCAGGCAAAGTGTTTCATATAGCTTTATTATCAATATGAAACAGAGAAGAATCACAGTTAACTAACATGGTACATAGAAATGCACATACATATATTATTGTTTTCATGCTTCACAGCTTAGGCCTCACTCTGGACACTGTCACTCACAGAGTTGTGTATTCTCTTAGTTGGTGAGTTGAGCTGATCAACTTAACAATGAATCAGTGGTGGCTCTGGTAACATTAGAGGATGGAGGATGAATCCAGTTGTTGGCAGTGAACACAAGTGCTGAGAGGGTAGATTACCACCTGCCAGTCTCCAGGGCTCTATATCCTCCTGTTCCATAACCTGCAAGCTGACACCAGGCTGTACTGGTGTAGGTTGTCTGACTGGAATCACTGCACTTCTTCAGAAGACTCAACTAGTAATTAATGGCAGTGTCCAGTGTGAGAGAGACATGAATTTTATGGCTATGACACACTGATAAAGTCCCTTTTATATTGGACTTTCTGGCCTGGTTTAAATATATAAAAGGATTATGGTCTGAACTGGTATCTAGTACAAGTTGTTTGCATAAGGTGGATATTAACTTGGGGTTTCTGGCTGGGGAAAATACTCGCATCTGAAGGGAAACCTTTGTAACCTTTATGCAATCAGTGTGCAAAAAAGTTATATCAGTCAGTAACAGAATACCCCAATAGCACGATTATCATCTGATTATCTTAAAATGATAACTAGACACACTGATTTTATTAATTATTTAAAGAGCAGTTGTTATCTTTCATTACATCAATAATATTACAACAGTTTTAAACCATCATCAATCTACATACCAACTGTGTTAATATTGAGAATATCCCTCTGATATCATCCTGAGATCTCAGATAGAGTAAAGCTTAGTTTAACCCAGGTTTAACCCGCCGGGCTGGGCAAAACCAGTTTAACCCGGGTTAAACCCCAACCCTGGTTGAAATGCTTTAAGTGGAATTAGAAAATCTTACTGGAGTCAAAATTAATGTTCTTATTAATTTCATAGTAACTTTTTTTTTTTGCTGCATAAAATATGGTGAAATGTATATAAATAATGTCATAAATGGGCATAAACCAGAAAATTATTTAAATTAAATTTAGGCAGTCAGGTAGCTGTGTTTGAACAAAGATACTTGTAACCATATGTTTGACCTTTATGTTCGGTTTTATGCAGTTTTAGAAGCTATACATGCTCAATGATTGCCCAACATGAAGCAGACAAAAATGATGCATGAACCCAAGATTGTTTCAACTTCATTCAAGGGTGAAGTTAGGATTTTGTATGTTTTTGCCAGGCCAATGACATGTTCAACATGCACATGTTTGCATGCTATTTTCCTGTCATTGATGATTGCTTTTGTTGAGAGCTGATTTTTTTTCCTGAGAAATGTTGGTATGTTTACTTGGATGTTGAATGGGGCAAAAATGTCCTGCACATTGAACCCTTTGTCCGACATGATAGAGTCACCAGGATCGCATTTCTGTGGCAAGTCTCCTCGCTCCACAAGAATGCGATCACTGGCAGACCCTCCATATGCAGGTGTGATGTAGGAGGTCAGTCCTCCTGATGTGATGCCTATTAGTGCTTTTAGTGTATTAAGTGGGTTTTCCTGGCTTTTTTATGGGAACTTCTACACCATCAACAATTACCCGGGTGCTTGCATACAAGCGCTTGAAGTGACTTGGCATGTATGCATTTACCAGTTCTTTAGTTGGCCAAATGTCTAGTTCCTTCCGGGAACAAAACATAAAGTTGATCCAGGTGACAAAAATGTTTCCAATGATAAATTCTAAAACACTGAACCAGAATGCAAGTTCTTGGTTTGGTGTGTGGAGGCACAGCTTGATCAATGTTAGAAGTAGCTAGTTCTCAACCGATATCTTCTGCGGCGTTCTCCAACGGTACTCCAGGTAATGAGCTGCCGGACCAAGGTTCTGGAGTACATACTGGAAATGATGGTAGTCATCCAGACCAGTATAATACTGGAGCATCTTCGGATTGCTCATCAGTTCCTCGAAGGACAGCTTGGAGAAGTGCGGTGTCTGACTCGCTTCATCACTGGCACAGAACAGGGTGTGGCAGCTTCCTTGTCGACAGCGATGGGGTTGTCGTCAATCACTATCTCCTGCACATCCAGATTGGGATCGAATGATGGTTCTTCTTCTACGGACATGCAAAGTTTTGCTCGTGCTGTCCGTTTCTTCGCACAGTCAGATGGCTCTTGTACCCATTGAAATACTGATGGCACAGCATTTTTCTGTAATGTGCGACGTGTGCGTGGGGTGCCTGAAAGCAGACCCCATGCTTTTGTATCAGATGAGAAAAACCAGCCCACTCTCTCTCCCCCCTCTCGTTCTTTCTCGCTCTCTCTCTATATATATAGATAATTATATATATATATATATATATGTATATATATATATACATAACTTAGAAGATATCCATCCATCTAGTCAGTTTTCCATGAATAAATCTACACAAATAATCATTAATCATAACCGATTCTTCAGGGACTATCCCTGCCCATCAGTATCATCAATGACTATCTACCACTGCCACTGCTGTTGTATTTGATGATAAACAATATCCATATATTAGACATTGTCATCATTATTTTTATTCAAATAATAGTGTTATGTCTGTGTAGTATTATTTCAATAGGGTACATATAGGCCAGGGCAGATGATATCTGAGACTATAATTTTATTTAAGCAACTATTCTAATAAATACAAATGGGTAACATCATGACTTGCCAAGCCCAGGCAAAGAGAGAGTGGTCCTTGGACTTGCTACGTCTTATAAATTTATTGTAAGCTGTCATTATAAATAATGTTACTACTATCATTATTTGATTCTGTACATACAATAAAATAAATAATTACCGTGTAATGTCTCGTTGCCTTGTATGTAATCGCTTGGTGAAAAGTGACTATAGCATACGACCACGTATGGCTTCGGAGTCCAGCGCGACCCCTTCTTGTCAGCAGCATGTCGAATCGCATGCACCCACTTATTCCTAAGCTCTGTCAGCTGGGAACTGATGGCCTCCCCGATGAGAACACTCGAGTACCGCACACCTTGTAGGCATTGTAAATTAGATTCTATTCATGTGCGACGATGTGAATAATTGTCCGAACATTTACAGCGCCTCGTTTTCACGTGAGATGGTAGTGCTGGTACGGTAGTGTCGTCCCCTGGTGACAAATGTGGCTGCACGCTGGCTCATTTAAATGCTGCACCCACGAAATGTTCAAATTGTAAACAAAATATTCAAAGGGTAAACCAGTGTTTCCCCTGGTATATGACAATCGAGGCGGGTCGCCTCGCCGTTTTTGTATGCCACCTCACCCAAAATATGCCGAAATTGCTGCCTCGTAGCTATTTCGTACGCCCATTTTTGTTCAATCTTTCGCGATGTATTCAGCATCGGTGAGCGGCGCAAAATGACACCACAAAGTCACTTATATTCCTGCAAAACCTGGATCGTTTAGTCATCTTAACGTCGCTCAGAGCGGTTGGGATTTAACTCCATTGGACAACGTGAAAGATATCACTTGTCAGTTTTCCAATCACGGAATATTCCTGTGGGATCCCCGGTTTCTCCAATGGTGACACCTTGCGGAGTTTCGACATACTAGAAATCTAGACATTCATGTAAAATGGCGTCCAAACGGTAACTTGCATTTTGGTTTATGAAGGTGGTGGGAGTGAAAACCGTGCAGGTTGATGGCACGTCACTTGTGTCGAATCCGGACTGTTTGAAGCACAAAAAAAAACGTGCATCCTATTCACTAGTCGGCACTTGTATCGAATCCGGACCCTGTTGAAGCTCAAATAGCGACCCGGTTTGCACTAGTCTGTTCTGCTGCGGCCGTGCGTTACCGCACAGCGTGTGCAAAATGAGATATATTCAGCAGCGTATGTTGATACAAACCGGGGCGTCATTTACGCCTCAAATGAGCATAAGATGCAATATTCTTAAAGGTAAATACGCCTAGGATAATGTCAAACGATGGAAGTATTTCACCGAGGTAAAGCAAAACTCAAGTTATAACGGCGAAATCAAGGTGGGTCCGGATTTGACGCAAATGCCCACACTGGCCACAGGCACAACTAAAACCAAGTTAAGTCTATTCAACTAATGTTCTATGCCGGGTTTTTTTTTAGCAAAATAAGGAATGTGATATCTTTGTACTAAATATATAATATATATTCCAAAGTTGTGCAAACAAACTTTTGGGAAAGTTGATTTGAGTGAAATACTTAAGAATATAAACCACTGACCTTGAAGTTTACATCTCATAAAAGACGCCTACTGCCCAAAACCGTGTATACTAACGGGTTATTAATAACTTGGGTTAAACAATATGCACAAAAATTGGATATTAAACAACTTATACTGTTTGCGATTAATAGAAACATACTTTTGTGGCATTCCAGAAATGACTGTTTAATTAATTGCATAGCATGCTAGCAACAAATAAAATATAATCTTTGGAACATAAACCACCAATTTACAATAATATTATGATATTATAATCATTCAAAGATGATGATGAAAGACTCTTCATATGATACCACTGGATGCTTCCCAGAGAAGTCGAGATGGTGTTCGACTGAACATATTTGCCAGGGAGTAAAGCGTAATGCGCTTTGAGCAGTCCTGCGCTATATAAGAACTTACCTTTTACTTTTTTACTGACTCTGTCAGCGTGGTAACAAGGCCTAGGGTTAGTGCAAAAAAACATAACCATAACCAAGTACCAGTGATAAAATGGAAACCACACCTCAACACGATGAAACAGTCATGATTACTGACTTTTATCAATCATAATTACTACATTTACAAGTAGTGTCTTGTTGTTTTATATCTCCCCCTCTATATTCAAAAGTAAAGGTTAAAACATACCCCAGAATGCACCATTTTAAAGCTAGTTTTAAAAAACTCTCTGGGGGAGCATGCCCCTGGATACCCTAGCAACACTTCGCACCTACGACACTCGCATATCCCATCCATGCCACCTCGCCCATCATTTTACCCAGGGGAAACACTGGTAAACAACTGCTGTTTCCACTTATTGCAGAGGTCAATGCCCATACCCACACGTTCCTTTGTAGTTGGCTGGTTCCCGCACTCAAGATCACAAATGGGACAAAGTACAACTGATTCAGCGACCGTCCTAACTATTACCACCCCTGGTTTGGTCTCCAGGGTGATTCCCGGTAACATAACAAAAAATCATATTTGTTTCAAATTGTATGAAATTACATTCCCACCCTAAATTTCCGGCTGTTCCGTGCTATAATCATGACTCCGACACATCCCCGTTGATGATTTTGTCCTTAGAAGGATTCCTGATGATATAGACATGTGAACAATTATAGAAGTTTATTATCATTGTATCTTTCCTCACCCACCTGGAGTTTTTCCGAGGCTGGGTCATGATCAGCAGCAAGGAAGTATATGACTTCCTGCACCTCGAACTTGGGACGATCAGCATTCTTCGCAAAGATGACACATCCATCAGAGGTAGCAGGTGGCAAGACAACGAAAGTGTCACATGACTCAGGCTGCCCAATCGACATTGTGTCCTGGCCTTGAGATTATCTGCTCCAAAGAAAGCCGTCATTCACGTTAACATTTCAACAAGGATTGATGACAAATATGCAATGGTTGAACAGATAAATAATTACAATTTTATGAGTAACTTAATATTAATTATTACTAAAGAAAATAATGCCACTAGTGTCGAACATTTGCATGGCTATTAGGAATAATCACGTAGGCCTATATGGTATGTACACCATACTGATAATTTATTTAATGTAACATTAATTATTATCTGATGTATAACTATAGACTGCAGGCGCAGCATACATTTTAACGTACAATAGTCAATATGCTAAAATCTATAACGTCATTAGACTTGGTAATCCAAAACATGTCGTCTACAGATTAAAGTCATTAACCACATATCAACCGCTTTTATTTCCAACCATGGGCCATGCTGGCTGTTCCTGAAGGGCCAGCCCCCCGTCCTAGGCTAGCTCTGGCCTAAGGCTAGGCTAAACCTTTGGCCTTAGGCTTAGCCTTAGCGCCACTCGTAGAGGCATACGTGATAAGGGTGATACGGCTATGCATCGCATCATTTATAACACATCCCAAGCAGCATGTTTGATCTGTCTCGTCCTCAGCCTAGAGTTCATGCCACCGACTTTGTAGGCAAATGCAAAGCTTAGTCGAATACTACTCTACTTATCTGCATCACACTGTTGCGGCACTGGATTACCTGATAAACTGTCTAGCACCTTCTCGGCCCCAGGTCGCGATCCGCCGGCTACCTGCGTTACGTCACGCTGTCACGTGGTGGTCCGGCGCTGACGTCACTACCCACGCCAATCTAGAGCTCTTCACTTCTAGGCTCACGGAGGAACTTTGCGGCTTCCGACGCTGACGAACAAGGTGTTAGGGTGGTCAGACATTTACTCTCACAATGGCTTTGATGAAGGCGATAGCTAGTCGACTTGCACAACCGACAAAGGTAAGATAGGCCGACTTAACGTAATTAAAATCAACCCGTTTCCGTGCCGTTATTTAACTATCGAGCATCAGCTCCCAAATCGTCTGTCATGTCCTTGTCAACATTTTCCGGCTAGAGAATCATTACCGAATCTAGACGATCTAGACTAGTAGACGAGTATTCGGCGTTACATGCTGCGGTATACCCATGCTGCGTGGAAACGTGTACATACTGAACATAAATGACAATGATAAGTAAATGAACATGGGTCCTGTTTTGTGGGAATGTGTATACTAGCACGTGCGTGAACCGGCGGTAACCGGCTGCGTACACAGACGCAACGCAGTATGACCCGAGTCAAGGCCACGGGAAGGGCACGCGTAGGCAGACCAGCCCACTTCTCTTGTTCATTTATTGATAGGACGTTGCCCGCGTCGTCATGATGTCAACTAGTACGTTAGGCAGGTTATGTTACTGACGATAACCGTTTGACACCGCACACTATCAAGGTTATTAAAGACAAAGGACTTGACAGCTGTCATTACCGGCTGAAGCAAACGTCTTCCTGTGACTGTGCCGGCCATTCAAAAACTATTTCATTATTTTATGTTAATTTTTATTGTGTGTCGATTTAAAAGCTGTCATCGTGTGAAATGACAAGCTGCAGGATCAGTTCTAACATATTTTTGTCACTGGGTCAATTGCAGCAACATCACCATACTCATCAATACCACCATGTGTAGTGAATAGAGCACTGCTATGCATTTGGGTAACAGACAGTGTTAAAGGATATAAAAACAAGGCATTAGCTAAAATCCGTTTTCCATGTGTACACAAAGTTTAATATTATATGTAAAATTCGAGAACATTAAAAAAATACATTTGTAGCATAAATTTGATTTTAAACCCGTCTGTGTAGCGATTCCTGCGGAAAATAAAAATTTAATGAGCTAGGCGATCATGTGGTATCGCAACGTCACATATGACCCACACTCGCAGCAGGCCAACCATTTCCATGCATTCAGAGCATGTTTACAAGGATAGGTTTTGGGTCGAAATGAGCATCGGAATGAGTTATTGTGCAATATTCCGATGTAATACAAACATTAGTCATGATAGAGAAACAAACAGTTATCTTACAGTTCCACGTGAATCCAATTTTATTCAAAACAATGAATGTGAATGAGCCTATACAAGTCGACTAGGACCTAGGTATCGCCGAGCTTGGGCTCGTTTTCAGAATAATTATATCGAATGCAACCAACGGGAGATAATCTACACCAATATACATATATCGCAAACATTGTATCCAGCTACAGAAAGTAACGTGTATAATCTCATAATATCACTAGAATATCGATGTATGAAGGAGGAGTTGTACAATTTATCATAACAACTTAAATCAGTCAGCGAATTTCTGTCGGTCCTGCTAGCTCAGTTGGTAAACATTAAAGCCCTGCGCGGGTTGAAAATCTGAGCCCGCACCCGCCCTGCAACTATGTCATTTGACCCGCAGCCCGCCCCGCATATTTTGCCACATCCTAGCCCGCCCCGCAGTAATTAGTCAAAAGTCAGTCCGCACCTGTCCCGCAGCCCACAACAGATGACATGGAATCATTAAAAATATATCCTCTTTATTAATCGTTGTTGTTTACAATATTAACAAATGCACGGCGCTGAGTGACAACCATGTCGTACTTGGAATTCCATCTTTAAGAAAAATAGAACCCTTGTCATTATAATGTAAATGCCTGAAGGTGATAAGCAGACCTGGGGCAAAGTAAAGGTACGAGTACAACTTTTAACATATTTTAAAATTATTAATTAATCTAATTGATATAACTCAGCACAAGTGAATATGCAATGGCAGTTGATAATTTTTGTATGAGGAACAATGAAATTCACACCGCTGGCATTAATTTCAGTGGCATCCTGTGATCTTATAATCTATTTGCCATTGTACTGCATGAACACGAGTTGTTCAAAGGTTGAGTCTGGTGCACAAAGGCAGTGTTGCAATTTGCAATCTGCTGATATTATAATTAGTTAGCAATTTATATTTTCTGATCGTAGACTACTGATTGTTGAGAGGGTTTTCACATGTCCATATAACAGGCTCAAAATCCCCTCTGGACCAGGCTACTGGCACCAGATTATACTAGTGTAGAAGGCAGTTTGACTTGAGCCATCTTACTTCTACAGAGGAAGACTGACAGTTCTTGTTCTTAGCAGTCTTCACACATCAAAGGCATTTCCTGTCTAATTGGTGGGGTAACTGCTCTTTATGGACATCCTGGTGGCTTAATTACACAAACAGATTGATAGCCTGAACTGATACTTCCTCCTGGAAGAAGCCACTAATCACACCAGACTGAACCTGGCAAGACAGGCCAGCACATGTTATCATAACACTGTTTAAACACAAACAAAAGGGCAATCTGGTAATCCCCAATTAATTAGCTCAAAGACACCTTTGAGTAACTGGTGACCATTAATGAGTTACAAAAATCTGCCCGCAGTAGCCCGCATGAAGAAATTACTAGCTCGTAGACTGACCCGCAGACCGCCCCGCACAAATTGAAACTTAACCCGCAACAACAACAAAAATCCAGCCCGCAGGTTGCGCAGGGCTTTAGTAAACATGTCGGTTCCTTGGCATTATTTTGTAATGGGGTGACGCCGGTTCAATCCCGACACCAAACCATTGATTTTCTTTACACTTTTTTTGGTTTATGCTTTCACGAAGTAATATAAACCAAATCATTTTGTATACTATGATGCACTGTTTGAAAATATTTTTGTAGTAATTATTTATTCGCCACAAAAATTAAAATATGGTAATTATATATATAAAACGATGTTTCTAAATTTTATTTATCCAGACAGATCACCATTTGTTTTCACATATATAATTATAATATATTACTGTACAATATATATATACAATTAATAAATTATATATCCATTACATTATATTTATTTGGATAAATAAAATTTAGAAACATCGTTATATAATTCCCATATTTTATTTTTTGTGGCGAATAAATAATTGCTACAAATTTTTTTTTATATTTACAAACTGCATCATAATATAAAAGTGATTTGGTTTATATTACTTCGTGAAAACATAAACCAAAAAAGTGTAAAGAAAATCAATGGTTTGGTGTCGGGATTGAACAGGCGTCGCCCGATTGCAAAATAAATGCCAAGGAACCAACGCGTTTACCAAGCACGACCAACAGAAATTCGCAGACTGATTTAAGTTGTTATGATAAATTGTACAACTCCTCCTTCATACATCAATATTTTAGTGATGTTATGAGATTATACACATTACTTTTTGTAGCTGGCTACAATATGTTTATGAATGTTCAGTATTTCACTAATAATTTTGTTCAACAATTTTAGCTAGCGCTATATATTACGTCATCCAACGGAATTTCTTAGAACTACGAAACACGGACTATTATCACTTTGAGCCAGCTAAACCTGGGCTATTGTTATTCCTTCGAGTTTTGTGTTCAAAACCGTAATATGTGCACTCATGCATGTTCAAATGATGTGACAACTACATTTAATTAGCAACATGTCTTCAATGTGCTTAGCAGACAGCCAGACAACGATCATGAAACGGTTTATGTTAGCTCCTTCAGCCCACGACCCTGTATACGTGCATTGACATGACGTAGCATGGGAGCTACTTAGAAACGATTTGCTTTGGGCGTCATAAAAATCCTGCATCATAAATCTACCAAAATAAACAAATACAAATGTTTTGATATATTGCCAATAAAGTCTGTATCGTTTACAGTGTTGGTGATTCTGTTCTTTCAGTGTCTATAGAGTTTCCATTCAAAAATGTAATTCCTGTTTCAAAATGTCGATTACGCGGAATTCCAGCCGTTGCCTATGATCACAGAATTTCCGTTCCAAAAGGTCGATTTCGTTTCAAAACCCGAATTCCGCAAATTCCGTCCGTTTCCAGCAATTGCGGAAAATCAGTGTCCTTGCCTACACAGTAATGTGCTTGCTAAGTAAGTAAAGTCCTTATTTTGTTAATTTCTTCAAAAGTTGAGGTCTGATCGACTGGCGACAGCTAACATTAGATTTGTCGTTCAATTCGTAATCACATGTGCAAAAAGTTTTGAATTGAGGACACGCCGACCTTCGAAAGTTGCTACATCAGGGCCTGTTTGTGATTGATTTTCGAGACGTGTGACAGCCGTATGCATAGCCGGCACATTTAATTAAAAAAACTAATTTTCGTCATACACTCATTATTTGTTTATGTAGTGACATAAAATGATAATTAACAATGTTTAGTATAACATATCCCAACACTAATAGTGAATTATTGCATATTGTGCTTGTTAAGGCCAGACACCCCAGGTGAAATGGTGTTTTTTACAAAAAATACTGAAAATGGTTTTCTGCCAGATTATTATACCTTTGTATATACTATCAATAAAGTTCACTTCTATGACAATTACGTACCTATAAGTGAGTTTTAATCATGGATCAAGCATGTCGATATCATGTAATGAAATCCATTATGCAATCTTTGACAGCCATTTTCTCAAAAACATTTTTCTTCAAATTTCTGCATTTGGAAACAGGATATCTCTTGGAATAATTATGCTATATAAATAATGTTTTCAGTGTTGCATTCAGCATATTCTACTGTGTGCAATGATCAGACACTTTTTTAAAATCATGAATAGTTTGAAAGATATAGCCATATTTGTTGCCAAAAAACAAGATTTATTTTCATATTTTACCAAAAAATTATTTAAAAAATAAAAATACAACATTTCAAAAAATGCTCTGATCATTGCACAATAGAATCTACAGAGAACATGGATTTGCAAGAATTATAACTATATATGGATTCAATAAAAAATGGCAGTGTTTCAAAATTTGCCAATATTTGCTTAAAATGGCAGCCATTTTGTTTGTTACCATGGAAACGGGAGGTCTGGCTGAAAAAAGTTCAATATATATTTTACTCAGTAAGACCCATTTCATGCATTGGGCAGAAAAAATTGAACTGTTTGCACAAATAAAAAAATAATCCTATCTACCTGCCGTGTCTGGCCTTAAAAGGACCTGATCCCCCACAATACTACCATGACTTGCGTAATTGTCTGTAATTGTCTGGGCTGCCTATCTAGGTCACAGGTGTGAGTGAAGGGATGATAAGGTTACTGGCAGTCAGTAGAGTTGTGCTGCTGTGTTAGTAGTAGATAACTATCTAGGCCTATATTAGAGGAGTTTTTATATTCAGAGGAGTACCAACAGTGGCTTAAAGGTAGAACTAGCTTATTTTCTGTTCGTTGACTGATCGTTAACAATGAGATTTTGAATAGCAGTTTGATTTGATAAATCTGAGTAGATTTTTCTGTAAATAAAATGGCATTTTCCAAATTAGCCGTACATTTCTATGATTATTTTAATGTTTGACATCACACTTTTTTACTCTATTCAGTGCAATATATCTTGGTTTCTGTTCAACCTAGCCCAACAGTATTTTGCATACCTATTACTTGTTGGACTATAAATTTGGCGTAGGCCATAGAGCCTAGAACTGTGCAACGAATCTGGTGCGAGGCGCGTCGCTACGTTGGCTTGCTGTTGTTTGTTCTGCACTGTGAATCTGGTACGAGGCTCGTTGCTACGTTGGCTTGCTGTTGTTTGTTCTGCACTGTGAATCTGGTACGAGGCTCGTTGCTACGTTGGCTTGCTGTTGTTTGTTCTGTACTGTGAATCTGGTACGAGGCTCGTCGCTACGTTGGCTTGCTGTTGTTTGTTCTGCACTGTGAATCTGGTACGAGGCTCGTTGCTACGTTGGCTTGCTGTTGTTTGTTCTGCACTGTGAATCTGGTACGAGGCGCGTCGCTATGTTGGCTTGCTGTTGTTTGTTCTGTACTGTGAATCTGGTACGAGGCGCGTCGCTATGTTGGCTTGCTGTTGTTTGTTCTGTACTGTGAATCTGGTACGAGGCGCGTCGCTACGTTGGCTTGCTGTTGTTTGTTCTGTACTGTGAATCTGGTGCGAGGCGCGTCGCTACGTTGGCTTGCTGTTGTTTGTTCTGTACTGTGAATCTGGTACGAGGCTCGTCGCTACGTTGGCTTGCTGTTGTTTGTTCTGTACTGTGAATCTGGTACGAGGCTCGTCGCTACGTTGGCTTGCTGTTGTTTGTTCTGCACTGTGAATCTGGTACGAGGCTCGTCGCTACGTTGGCTTGCTGTTGTTTGTTCTGCACTGTGAATCTGGTACGAGGCTCGTTGCTACGTTGGCTTGCTGTTGTTTGTTCTGTACTGTGAATCTGGTACGAGGCTCGTCGCTACGTTGGCTTGCTGTTGTTTGTTCTGTACTGTGAATCTGGTACGAGGCTCGTCGCTACGTTGGCTTGCTGTTGTTTGTTCTGCACTGTGAATCTGGTACGAGGCTCGTTGCTACGTTGGCTTGCTGTTGTTTGTTCTGCACTGTGAATCTGGTACGAGGCTCGTTGCTACGTTGGCTTGCTGTTGTTTGTTCTGTACTGTGAATCTGGTGCGAGGCACGTCGCTACGTTGGCTTGCTGTTGTTTGTTCTGTACTGTGAATCTGGTACGAGGCTCGTTGCTACGTTGGCTTGCTGTTGTTTGTTCTGCACTGTGAATCTGGTACGAGGCGCGTCGCTATGTTGACTTGCTGTTGTTTGTTCTGTACTGTGAATCTGGTACGAGGCGCGTCGCTATGTTGGCTTGCTGTTGTTTGTTCTGCACTGTGAATCTGGTACGAGGCTCGTCGCTACGTTGGCTTGCTGTTGTTTGTTCTGTACTGTGAATCTGGTGCGAGGCGCGTCGCTACGTTGGCTTGCTGTTGTTTGTTCTGTACTGTGAATCTGGTACGAGGCGCGTCGCTACGTTGGCTTGCTGTTGTTTGTTCTGTACTGTGAATCTGGTACGAGGCTCGTCGCTACGTTGGCTTGCTGTTGTTTGTTCTGTACTGTGAATCTGGTACGAGGCGCGTCGCTACGTTGGCTTGCTGTTGTTTGTTCTGTACTGTGAATCTGGTACGAGGCTCGTCGCTACGTTGGCTTGCTGTTGTTTGTTCTGCACTGCCAGTGCTATCAAAGGCATCAATTTCTTTGACTATGATCAATTAATTTTAGGCACAGTAAATGTGGAGCGAGGCATTATTTGTTTCGCGCCGACATCAAGCGAATCGTTTCCCTTCTGTGAGTCATGGCTTCCGCAGACCAGCGCCTTCACCTTCCGTGGGTTCATCTGGCTTCGGCGCCGGGTGGCTTGCTTAGGAATGGGGCAAGAATGGGATAAAACGTTTTAATGCAGCCTAGTAGGGAAGATCAGTATGCTATCATTGCGTCACAAATATTAGCTTTTTTACTGCGATGAACGCAAAGCTACTGTATTATGACGATTTATGCGATTTCACATTCGCTGACTTCCGACTCATTTTTTTGAACTCGACACAAATAATTGATGTCCCAATACATAGGAACAAAATAATTACATTTACAAAGGTGTCCCAAAACATACAGTATAAAAAAATTATTATTTTCCTAGATTTTTAGGGTGTACCAAAACATACGGTCATCACAGTATAATTCAAAACAAATGCAACACAGATGAGGTGGCTACCAGAGAAGTGCTGACATGAATATAATTAATTGATTTTTGTGCGCATAATGGTTTTCCTATTAAATTTGTTTACATGTTTGGGATGACGGTAGACGTGATACCAATCACAAACCACTAAAGCAGGTGACCTAGCCGTATTGGTACTAACACTGGAATGTCTGTCTCTGTCTTAGATTTCTAATTCATCCACGTGTGAATCCACACACAAGCTTATTTGGCTGCAAATGATTGATTGTTTTGTTTCGTCTGTTTTCAGCATGTCCTGCCCGCACTGTCGGCTGTCAGGTTCGCCTCGGACTCCACGGTATGTATACAATGGTCATGTCACACGTTATCAGGCTAAGGTATTCTCTGCACAGGTTTGATAGAAACGACCTCCATCAGTTGTGTGCCGTTTCTAGAGCAGTAGTCTCTTGATTGGCGGTGGCACCTGAAGTGGCTCATATGGCTTCCAAATATGTCTAATTCCAGTTAAATCTGTCCAAGCAAGGAAGGTTGGACAGAAAGGTTCAATCAAACTGAACTACGTGATAAATGTATCATTCATTCTAAACCCAGTACATTGTGATAATTTAAAATACATTGTGTTATAATATAATAATATATATATGCATATTTATACAACACCCTTTTCAGCCTAAACTGCTCAAAGGCGTTTTACAAATTCATTGAAGCAATACATAAATACACATTAAAAAAACGTAGTTTACATCATTATTGAAATTGTATTAATAAAATAAACAACTTTATATTTACTTACCGTCTTTGTACCCAAGTTGGTGCATATGGCCACATTTTAGATAGTTATACTTTCTGTGCATAGTCAATTTTTTACGTGTTCAAACCTGTCTCCTTTGTCGAGACATTGAACCATCCAAGTGAACCATAGTTTTCCTTCTCAACCAACTGTTTGCTGCTTTGGCTGATGAGCTTAAGGGGTCACCACTGTTAGTTTTCCCATTGGTGGCCATGTTAGCGTTTTGTAGGATTATAAGAAAACATGATGTACAAAAATTCTTAAACTTCTCACCTGCTGTTATTATCATCTCACTGACATGCTGGTCGAGTTTAGTCAAAATCTAGTATTTCTAGCTCTCGTAAAATGCCTGTATGTGTGACACCCATCAATATTTATGAATGCCGGCAAGAATTTCTCCACCAAAGGGTAAAACAGGCAAATTGCTGCCAAATATCCTTCCGCTTATTCAAGTAATCTAGAAATCCACCATTTTATAGTCAATAGTCATACCTGAAAATCTGCCTACTCAAATGCACTTATGTCAGAATGTGAATTTTGTAAAAAAAATCTGCACTTTTTTGTATGTAATGAAACAGGAAGTCTATAACTGAAGCATGACCCCCTTAAGGGGACAAATGCTGCGGCAAACTTTTTTTACTTTTAATGATAGAGAACTGAAACTTGGTGGAAATTATCATTGTGGGTTAAGATTAATATAACAGGTTGAATTTTTTTTTTTTGGACAGGTGGTTGCCATAGAAATGGCAGCCATTTTTTTAGTGATCCATTCTAAACCAATTTTCATGCAAATCCCCAGAAACAATACATTGTGCTACAACATTCAAAACAGGCTGCATGTATAATAAATACAAATATCTACAAATTGTCAGAAGGAATTTTTATTCTTACCTTTTTATATCAGAAATAATTTGTTTTTTAACGACATAATTTCCGATTATTTTGATAGGATGCATTGAATGTGCAGGGAGGTAAAATGGAAACATGGACAGATATACAGAATCCCTCCTGACATTTTGTAAGGCATGTCTTGAAGTATTTGTAGTATTGTACTCCAAATTTGGAGTTGATATGTCTTACAGTTTTCTCTCGAGATTCACGTGAAATTTATGTATTGAATAAAAACAGTTCAAATGTGTATATATACACCTGTTCTGACTATTCATATGTGGGAAATGCATCTTTTGGACTAAACATTCAACAATATGATGGTGTAGCAAACTCTTCTGTAAGAGTGGTTGGCTCTGAAAAGAGCCGTTTGTTTTGTTGGCTCTGAAGAGAGCCGTTTGTTTTATAGGCTCTGAAGAGAGCCGTTTGTTTTCTTCATGAGTCCCTAGAAGTAGAACTCTCCGGAGACATAGGAAGGCCCAACCTCAGCCTGGGTAAGCAGGTCTTGCTGGCGAATCCGTTGAAGACGTCGACAGCTGTTGTTTCTGCCATTGTCTTCTCCGTCCCCTGGTTGAATTCACTGACAGTGATGGCAGCGCCAGCCTCGACATGCAGTTTCCCAAGGAAGTTCGTCTTCAAACACTTCCGCCACACGACCGAATGTAGACTCTCGTTTGGGTTCTGCGTCTTTACCCTGAGGCATCGACGGAGGAGGTTCTCATCACCAAGCCGCACGTAAACAGGCTTCACGAAGCGACCTACTTCACGTGACGGGTGTGCCAATGTTGTCCTTGTGTGGCCCTGGTCATTCACCCTTTGCAACAGCGCGCTGATAGAAACACCAGCTTGAAACCCCAGCTGGGCAGCGATCGTGATGTGGGTCATCATCAGTCGACAGTGCATGGAGGAAGGTGGCAAACACTGCGTTCCTCATACCATCCAGATCATCTCGGTGGCTTCGTATGGCATTGCCATAGTACTTGGTCAGTTTCGTGATTGTAGCAGCTGTCAGCTTGCCGTAGCCCCTTCCACCTGTGACAACACCTTCTTGCGACCCTCGGCTGCGACTTTTCTCAAGTCAGTGCCAAGCCTCTTTGACACGTGGTTGACGCACTCTTCTTTGGTAACCTGGCAGTCGTCTCCGTAGATATTCAGGGACACCAGGTGGCTGTACGTCTTCGCGTCGCCGTCTGACAGCACGGTGACGTAACGGAAGCCGTGTCTCTGTTCCGAGTGGCGCCACAGGATCTCTGCAACGGCAGCATCCATACCACCTGCAGTGCCGTCAAAGTTTTTGTTACACTCATGGGTTGCCTTCCACGTTCGGTACTCATCAGTGTTTTTGTCCAGGTGGTCCCCCACAGTGGTGCAGCCATGGCAGTATAAGCTCAGTACTGCATAGTCAATCACAAGGCCGGTGATCAAGTCGGTGACACTGCCAATGCCGTAGTAGGACTGGTGTCCTCGAGTCATCCTGGTTGCATCGTACGATACATTGATGTCTCTCATGTCCTCTGGAGGGACACCAGACAGGTCGGCATATGCTTCTCTCACGTAAACAGCACTGGCATCGAGACAAGTGGTCACTGTGTCCATCACTGCTGTGGCTATCTCTTTCTGGTGTCTCACATACGTCTTCTGATGGATGCAGGGTGAATCCATCCACCAACAAATCCGACGTAGCCCCGAAAATCCAACACCACAGTCCATAGTTCCTGCCACCAATCTCCTCGTTGTGGCAAATGGTGACTGACTGCCACGATCACCAATCCTGCCTGAAGACAGTGTCTCACTGCAGACATGTCCACAAATGGTACACTCGGTGCGGAATGCTACGACTGGGCCCTTCCTTTTGTCGATAACAACAACTGTCAAAGCTCCCTGGCAAACCGGGCACGGAAGGTTCTCAACGAGTTTCTTCAACGAGGCCACTTGCACAAAGAGACAACTGTTGTCTGTCACGGGACGTTGAGGTTCGTCGACATCGGGCTCATCTGTCTGTGACGAGGACGCGATCAACGGTTCACGAACAGAATGCTGATCATCAGCTCCAGCACAAATGTCCATTTCGCCAGGTTCCACGTGACCACGCTGCCACTTGGGGCCGCTGCCGCTAGCCACGGCGCTATCACCGGCGATGTTGGTCGGCTTACTCCGTAGTTCTCGCGCAGATTTCATCCCGCTTCTTCGATCCAAACTTTCTCGTCGTAGTCTGTTTTACGCCGCGATCCTTCGGCATCTTGACTAGAAATTGCGTACTAATAACTGACAAAATCACTGAGCTAAAACAACGGCCGCCATATTGTCTCACTTTGTTGCTATGTCGTAGCTTGCCGGAGAGGTCCGAAGGTCGGCCATTGGCCAATCAGAATCGAGAGAGTACGGAACCACGGAGCATTGTGCCATATAAGGAAATTTCCGTATAGAATCGGCTCGGGTTCTAATGCTGATTGGCTGCATACTAATGAGTGTTTCCCGCTGCGGATAAGCCTATCTTGCAGCTGGGAGAAAGAGCTAAATTTTGATATCCATCATGGCAGCCTCCAGTAAGGCAAAGTACCGGTAACTAAGGAGTGAAACGCCTAATTTCTGCATTTGTTCGTAAGACAAAGGAACTCTCATCAACACTGGTGATCAAATAAAGCATTTATTTCACATACAGACACATAAATATGAAGTTTATGAATTAGAAGTTAAAGTTATGATGTTTTATTAGTGAAATACGCTGAAAACGAAATGTCACCAAAAATCTTAAAAAATCAAAAATCCCGCAGCGCATGTCCCCTTAAGCTACTCGGGTTTTTTAATCAGACTTGCCCTAGATCCTCAACAGGGTGTACCTCAAGGAGATAATACTGCTGACTTTTCTGTGGCTAGGCTATGTAACAGGGGAGGTCTACATACACTTCTCGCACTGAGGGAACTAGCTGGCAGCTGAAAACAAGAGTGAAGTAAACCCCCACCTCACCTGATTTTATAAACAACAATGCCACACAACCATGTTGCTATTCCATAATAACTACAAAGATTCAAGTCAGAAAGACGTACAATTTAAAGCATGTCACCTGTGATTACTAGCAGCATACCTGGATGCACACATCCAGGTATGCTGCTAGTAATCACTGTGTTCAAACTTTGTACTTGACAAAAGACCTTTATCAAGTTCATAGTTTAGTGGTACTGTCCAGTGGTCAGGTATTCTCTTGACCTTCCTCTTACTGTGAGTGACAAACATGCTTACGATGTATATATGTAGTAAAGTCCTTCGATAATTGTTATATTAACTTATATAGGCTTGGACAAATGATCTACATGTTGTTTGTTTATACAGTTTAATATGCACCAAACTTCAGTTACCCATAACTTTATTATTATGAAGTTTACAGGCTCTAACCGGCGTTCTGAAGGCCTGAGCGACATGCGCGCTGTATGAAGCTCCGTATCTCGCTAACACGTGACTCGCTGAGATTTTTGCAGTGTCACAAAGTCATGCCTTGTTCAAGAACGTGGCACCTTGCCAAATGTTGTATCAAGACACGGTCACGTTTTTCTAAGGTGGGAAATGTTATTTGACCAGTCGATGATGGTCTCCCGCCTGTACGTTAAACACAAATTTAATAGCTATTAGCTATCGAAAAACTTATGTTCGTCATACTCTCATTATTTGTTTATGATAACTAACAACGTTTAGTATAACATATCCCAACACTAGTAGTGAAATATTGCATATTGTGCGTGTTAAAAGGACCTGATCCCCACAATGCTACCATGACCTGCAGCCTGCATGACTTGTGTAATTGTTTGTAATTGTCTGAGCTGCCTATCTAGGTCACAGGTGTGAGTGAAGGGATGATAAGGTTACTGGCAGTCAGTAGAGTTGTGCTGCTGTGTTAGTAGTAGATAACTATCTAAGCCTTTATTACTCAGAGGAGTAACAACAGTGGCTTAAAGATAGAACTAGCTTATTTTCTGTTTGTTGACTGATTGTTAACAATGAGATTTTAAATAGCAATTTGATAAGTGTGTGAACATTTTTCTGTAAATAAAATGGCATTTTCCAAATTAGCCATACATGTCTATGATTATTTCAATGCTTGACATCACATGTTTTACTGTATTCAGTGCAATATATCTCAGTTTCTGTTCAACGTAGCCCAACAATATTTTGCATACCTATTACTTGTATAATAATCTCTGGGAGTACTAAATATGGTGTGAATTGATACATAAATTAAAATGTTATATCATGCTGAATATCACGTTTTGTCTTTAAAATCCTTTTACCCAAAAAAATTCATAAAATTATCGCATGTCAGTTAAACGCAATAAAACATGTTGTACTGTCTATATATAACTATGGTCTTCCATTTGTCCACATTTATATTTATCTGAATGTCATTTTTCAAAATTATCTATGTTGGTTTGATATTTTTAATTGTCAAAATTGCATATTTCTCTATTTCCAAAGCAGTATATCTCAATTTGTGTTAAACCTAGCCCAATAATATATGGCGCACATATTAGCTGTATAATAAATAATCTCTGTGTATATTGAATATTATGCAGAGTGACACAAATAAAAAAGTTATGTAATGCTAAAAATTGTGTTTTGTTCTATAAATCCTTGTCCTAGCCTAACTTATATGTAATAATGTTATGTTTATTCTAATAAATAGGAAATAGTGTTTTTATAATTTTTTGTAATATTAGAAACTGGGTCGTGAGCAAATATAAACCTTAACATAAGAGTTTATTCACTAGACAACTGCTGAAAATTCTCACAAGGCATATTCCACAACTATTCTGTACAGGTTTTGCTCAGATGACCTTGCTTTGTGATTTATCAGTATTTGCCTTTGGTCAAAGCTTTGTCAATAAGGGGCAGTTGAGATCACTATTCGACTCATTCTATTGTAAATCCACTTTAGACCACTTGTGATATTGTCCAAGTTCATGGAAGCTTTGATGGTCCTGTCCTATTTAAAACTAAAACAATGTAAATGTTGAATTTACCTGAATATTTCAAATGCCATTACCTGAAGGAACAATCGGACAAAATTCAGGTCATACTTGTACTTGACAAAAGACCTTTATCAAGTTCATAGTTTAGTGGTACTGTCCAGTGGTCAGGTATTCTCTTGACCTTCCTCTTACTGTCAAGTGACAAACATGCTTACGATGTATATATGTAGTAAAGTCCTTCAATAATTGTTATATTAACTTATATAGGCTTGGACAAATGATCTACATGTTGTTTGTTTATACAGTTTAATATGCACCAAACTTCTTGATTGTGGTTTTTTCAGTGATGCTGCACTTGTGATTTCATGCAGTTATAAAAATTACATCAATTGCTTCATTACATCATTCGAAGTCTTCATTCAAGAAAGTATACACACATCACGAAGGCCATTTAAAAATACCAAGATTCAGCAAATACGTGCCATATACTGAATACATTTAATTCATCCACACGAAGTAATGGATTTTAAATTATTGGACATGGATGGTTGCTTCAAACAAACTCAGCAGGGTCAAAGAAAGTGTGAATATAAATGTTGCCCAGGCATCAGTAGATTGGCTTGTCCTCCTTCACCACCAGGCCTAAGTCTCATACAGTCTCCCTGATGTCATAAACACCATCAGGGCTGCAATAAATTAGCCTTCCAAACGACTAACTGGTGCCTTGGTGATGACATTTAGGGTCCTTTGGTGCAGCAATAAATTAGTGGTCTGTGGTAGTTCTGAGGCCCACATCTTGGGGGTGAGGGGGCAACACAAGGGCATAATAACAGCATGCAGCAGATGTATCTAAATGTGGTTAATCAGTTATTAATAAAAAATGTTGTGAAACTTGTTCGTAAGTTCAGACATGCATAATGTTTGGTCAAAAACAGACAAACTGGCAACTTTTCACATCACTTGCTGTCCTCAGTTGCTGATGTTGGTCTTGAAATATAATAAAGACATGTTCCTATCGACAGATTACACTTCACGTTATTGTTGAAAGTTACGTCGCTACAAAAGTCACAGTGACCTAATATACCCAATATGAATAAACACTGATTGTGATCAACTTTGACCTTTCTATAACATTGCTGGTGTGTTCACACATTGATTGACCCTTTTATAAAGAATGTTTCTATATGTATGAGAGCCCAAAGGCTGTCTCTGTGTACAAAATAACTTGTAAACAAGAGTATTTCTACAATCAGAGTTGCTATTATTTTTCTACCAGTAGTCTTAGTTGAAGCCAACTTAGCCAAGTGCAACTGTGATTTCTTTGGTGGTGTGTGCAGACACTCATGCGTATTTAAAACCTATGTTGCATAAGTTTGCTCAATTAAATCCCCTTTTCTACGATGAACCCAACAAACTGAAATTACAAGCACTTCATATCAAACTAATTATGTAAATTGATTTATAAATTAGCCAAGGTTTCAGTTCTGCCATCTGAACCCAGGTTCCTGAAGATGACTGGTTATTTGGTGATTTCACTCACTTTCTGGCATTTGAGCTCCATGCTTGGCACGGCATACACGGAAACCCTAAACATTACTATACATTTTGTTAACATGTTATTAATAGGTAGAACCAACCAACATTTCAACTTCAAAATATCTAAAAAGTAATTAAACTATTTAATAGGACATTAACCTGAGTTCTCTTGCAAAATGTTATTGCAATATCTTTAATAGTTTCTGAGAAAATAAGGGTTGAAAATGCCTCAAAATGGTATATTTTGACATATTTAATGATTCACCATGTTTACACCCCCATAGATTTGTAAAATGAAGACTTAGAACACCATAATTTGCAGTAATTATTACCATGAGTACCTAGTTTGTGCATAATTTTTTTTAGCTTGCTTACTTAATCAGATACAAAACCCTGAAAATACAAAAATCTTCAATTTTGACAGGCGTCGAATGACCAAATTTTACAGCGCAGCACATCCCACCTGAAAACGGCCATATCTCATTCATTTTTCATCATACAGAAGTACGTCAAGTATCCAAATGATCAGGATAACACAGATTCCATTTTGACATGAAAAAAAGCATTGTCAAACATACCTACTTCAGGGTGACTGTTCAAACCTAAGGATGACAGTTTGATAAAAATACTGTTGAATTTATCCCGATACTCTGCTATTTAGGCCGATTTCTAGTGGTTGTAGAAACCTTGCAGGAGAGTTGGTGAGCTGCAATCTTGCATGTAGCAAGATTGCAGAAAATGTCTTGTTTAAGAAAATGTGCACACATTTTCTGTTCTCATTTTGCCCCTACCACCCTCCCCCAGAGTGGAAATAACAGAGATGAACTATGATAAAACTAATTGTTCACAAGGTACATATACATAGCATGCGTTTTGACTTAAAAACACTTAAACAGTAACAATTAATAACATAATACTGATTGAATTTGGAATTAATAGCTGCAGCATGTATTGCAAAACATCTGAATATAGCACGGCGGACCGCCGTGGACGACGCACGGCACAGCGGAACGCCGTGGACGACGCACGGCGGACGGTTAGATCGTTAGATTTGCGAGACATACGAAAATTAAATACAAAAAGACAATTCGATCAAACACTAAATAAAGAAAATGCCACAGTTACACACCTGTTAGACGGCGAATATCAGCATGGTGAGGCTAGGCGTGTATTGGAAGAAGAAGAAGATCCTTCGTCGTCGAAGTTCCCGAGTGACCGACGACAGCAGAGCCGGCTGCTGTCATTGGCTACGCCCGATCCGGTCGATCGCGCGACAGACGTTTCGGCCTCCAACTTTCACGTAGATATGCGTCACAGTATGAATTTATACTTAAAAACAGTGAACGCCACAAAAAAATACTAACGCTCACCTTTCATTTGCTATAATTCTGAGTGATTTTTATCACTAGTTCGTCTACAACAGAGCCAGAAAAAACTCCATCTACTTCTATCACATAATTAGTAAAGGAATCCTTTGGCGATCCCCACATAAAACCCACCAATGAAATCGTCGGAATCCGGGCTTTCCGATGACGTTGTTTCTATAATTATACACACAGACACTGAAACGCGCGAAAAGTATTTTTAGACGCCATTCTCAGCGTACTGCACAAACGGCTTCACGGACGCGATTCACACTTGCAAAAAACAGCCAACACCATTTGTCTCCCAGCGCCTGGCGCACGTAAATACTTTATTAAATGAACAACAAAACACGACATTCTGAAAGATAAGATAACAAACTTTATTGCAGTATAAGTCTTGATGTAATATTCTCACATTTACTGAGAGAAATGTCAGGTTGGAAATCAGGTAAAATCGGCTGACACCAGCTCTGTTAGCCACTGCTAGTGTGTGTGTGTGGGCCTACCTATTATTAATAACCCTGTGTAATATTTGTGATGTTTCACCTTGTAGAATCTCAAAGATGTCATGGCAAACTTGATACCGGAGTTCCAGAAGACTGTCAAGGATTTTCGCAGCAAGCATGGCAATTCAAAGGTCGGGGAGGTCACTGTTGATATGGTGAGTAAACTGTATTGGAAGTCAACGTCTTTGAAATATTTAAGATGAATTGTACACAAAATTTTTCATTCCAGACTTATGCAGTTATCGGGCAAATTTATGGTCATGGTTTCAGCATAAACACAAAAATGTGGATGCAAAAGCGATTAATAATTAATGCTAATTGTAATTAGCAGCACCACATTGTTTGTACATTTCGTGGCAAGTAATCAATTAACAGTCAAGGTATTGTTATCGGTTGGAAATTGAGATATGTTTGTGGGTTAGATGTCATGTCAGACTTGCAGTTCATTTCTCGGATTTTCTCTTCTGTCCTTGTAATGAAGGTCACCTTCTCTCCTCACCTATTCTGTCCTTCATTCCTGCTCTCCTATGCTTCTCTACCATATTCTCCCGTCCTTTTCTTTCCATCTCTACAACCTTTCTTCCCACTTCCTGCTCCCATACCTGCCTTTTTTGATCTCTTGATTTTTATTTTGGCTCTCCTTCCTTCTCCCGCCACCCTTTTCCACTTCGACTACACTCCTTGGTAGTCTCTTCATCCATACATCCAAGTCGCCGATGTATGTTGTGGAGCACAGTGGCGTAGTGGTTCGAGCATCAGGGTCTCAGTCAAGAGATTACAGGATTGAATCATCTCTCTGCCATTTCGAACCTCAGGCAAGTTTGTTCAAGCCACATTGCTCTAGTTCACACAGCTGTAAGAATGAGCACCTCACTTCAGACATGGGAGATTTTTGTGTAGGAATAATCGTCACACAGTAATTGCAGTGTGGCTGAATACTTCCCAGAGAAGTTGAGATGATGTTTGATTGAACAGGTTTGAAGTGTGAAACCTTTCAACAGATGTAAGGACTGGCTACAGCGCATTATAAGATGTTTTTGTTGGCACCTGTAACCTTGTTAGTGATACAGTGATTGTGATACAGATGTACAATGGGCCTGTAACCTTGTTAGTGATACAGTGACTGTGATACAGATGTACAGCAGGCCTGTAACCTTGTTAGTGATACAGTGACTGTGATACAGATGTACAGCAGGCCTGTAACCTTGTTTGCGATACAGTGACTGTGATACAGATGTACAATGGGCCTGTAACCTTGTTAGTGATACAGTGACTGTGATACAGATGTACAACGGGCCTGTAACCTTGTTAGTGATACAGTGACTGTGATACAGATGTACAACAGGCCTGTAACCTTGTTAGTGATACAGTGACTGATACAGATGTACAGCAGGCCTGTAACCTTGTTAGTGATACAGTGGCTGTGATACAGATGGACAACAGGCCTGTAACCTTGTTAGTGATACAGATGTACAGCAGGCCTGTAACCTTGTTAATGATACAGTGGCTGTGATACGGATGTACAACGGGCCTGTAACCTCGTTAGTGATACAGTGATTGTGATACAGATGTACAGCAGGCCTGTAACCTTGTTAGTGATACAGTGGCTGTGATACAGATGTACAACGGGCCTGTAATCTCGTTAGTGATACAGTGACTGTACAGTGACTGTGATACAGATGTACAGCAGGCCTGTAACCTTGTTAGTGATACAGTGGCTGTGATACAGATGTACAATGGGCCTGTAACCTTGTTAGTGATACAGTGACTGTGATACAGATGTACAACGGGCATGCAACCTTGTTGGTGATACAGTGACTGTATTCAGATGTACAACGGACCTGTAACCTTGTTAGTGATACAGTGACTGTGATACAGATGTACAACGGGCATGCAACCTTGTTGGTGATACAGTGACTGTATACAGATGTACAACGGACCTGTAACCTTGTTAGTGATACAGTGACTGTGATACAGATGTACAATGGGCCTGTAACCTTGTTAGTGATACAGTGACTGTGATACAGATGTACAACGGGCCTGTAACCTTGTTAGTGATACAGTGACTGTGATACAGATGTACAACAGGCCTGTAACCTTGTTAGTGATACAGTGACTGATACAGATGTACAGCAGGCCTGTAACCTTGTTAGTGATACAGTGGCTGTGATACAGATGGACAACAGGCCTGTAACCTTGTTAGTGATACAGATGTACAGCAGGCCTGTAACCTTGTTAATGATACAGTGGCTGTGATACGGATGTACAACGGGCCTGTAACCTCGTTAGTGATACAGTGATTGTGATACAGATGTACAGCAGGCCTGTAACCTTGTTAGTGATACAGTGGCTGTGATACAGATGTACAACGGGCCTGTAATCTCGTTAGTGATACAGTGACTGTACAGTGACTGTGATACAGATGTACAGCAGGCCTGTAACCTTGTTAGTGATACAGTGGCTGTGATACAGATGTACAATGGGCCTGTAACCTTGTTAGTGATACAGTGACTGTGATACAGATGTACAACGGGCATGCAACCTTGTTGGTGATACAGTGACTGTATACAGATGTACAACGGACCTGTAACCTTGTTAGTGATACAGTGACTGATACAGATGTACAACGGACCTGTAACCTTGTTAGTGATACAGTGACTGTGATACAGATGTACAACAGGCCTGTAACCTTGTTAGTGATACAGTGACTGATACAGATGTACAATGGAACTTGTTAGTGATACAGTGACTGTGATACAGATGTACGGCGGCATGCGTGGCATCAAGGGCTTGGTCACCGAGACGTCTGTACTTGACCCGGACGAGGGCATCCGTTTCCGTGGTTACAGCATCCCTGAGTGCCAGAAGCTGCTGCCGAAGGCAGCTGGTGGCACAGAGATGCTCCCTGAAGGGCTCTTCTGGCTCCTCCTCACTGGAGACATCCCTACCGACGCTCAGGTCAAGGCCATTTCAAAGGTTAGTACTCAACTAACAGTTTTTATTGACTTATGTTTAAATCAAAGGTCAGTACCGAACTAAAATTAAAAAATTAGGTCACGAGTGTGTCTCTGTATACGTGTTTGTGCGTGTACATGTATTTGTGCGTGAACATGTGCATGTGTTTGTGCATGTACACGTGTTTGTTCGTGTACACGTGTTTGTGCGTGTGCACGTGCAGCCGCTAAATTACTTATGACTATGGCTAGTGCTGACTGACTACTTGTATGTGTTGATGGTAATTTTAAATTACAGATTATGCATATTCATACCAATTTTGTTAGTTTTTTTCTATAAAACAAACAGATATTGTAGATCAAATTGTTGTTGTTTCATTTAAATTCCCACAATCACACGATGACTAGTTGTATTTTTCCACAAGATGGAAGCTAATGTGGAAAGTTTCATCAAAGACAAACACAGGATTAAACCTACAATTCTATAATATATATTAAAATGTCTCGGAATTTATCGTAATATTCTTTCTGGCAACGTTCATTGCAGTTTAGCTGCTAATGCAATCCCATCCATGGTAACGTGCTTAACAGTTGTCACTTGCTGAGCTTGGGCGGTAATGATTTAGATGCTCTAGAAGTTGTGTTGCTGTTATTCAGGAATGGGCCAACAGAGCTGACCTGCCGGCTCATGTTGTCACGATGATCAAGAACTTCCCGAGCACACTGCACCCCATGGCGCAGTTCAGTGCAGCGATCACCGCTTGCAACCACGACAGCAAGTTCAAGCAGGCGTACACAGAGGGGGTGCGAAAAACTGTCTACTGGGAGGTATGCATAGGTGCAATTATTGTATTTTGTTGTAAATCTTTTGTGACAGATTTTTGTTACACTACTTCTTTTTGAATATGTGTAAGATTATAATGTTGATGTATGATTTTTATAGTAGCTTATTCTAAAGATATGTGAATTTAATGATGATTACATTTTTTTAAAGCTAGTTGGGAAGTTATGTGGTCTATCAGTGGTCAACCAGCTCATCTACAGTAATAACTGACCACCAGGTAAAGACATTTTATTTCCTTATAGATGAACTCTGCCAATACAAAGGTTGTCAGATCTAGAGAATTAAGAAGTTACATTGTTTTGTAGTATTTCTATGAAGACGCCATGGATCTCATCGCCAAGCTGCCCACTATCGCCGCCCTGGTGTACCGCAACACGTACAAGAACAGCTCGAGCGTGTGCCCTATTGACACGGACAAGGATTGGTCATTCAACTTTACCAAGATGCTGGGATACGATAACATAGAGTTCACCGAACTCATTCGTCTCTACCTGACAATTCACAGGTAGAAATATGTGACAAAACAATGTATAAAGGGGTCATTTCAAAGTGATGTATATAATTCCATACTAGACCTATTGCATGTAGCTTCAGTACTACAGCCCTGACCAGCTGTGACCATTGAATACTACATTCCCAGTGAATATGCAAGACAATTGACTACCTCATTTCAAGTCAAGATTTGAGTAACAAAAATGCATTTTATGAAAAGGAATGTTACACATTTTTAGAAAGTATAATAATCAGCGAGTAAAATGAGCCGTATCATTTTACATTCCGTCGTCATGGTAACCAGCAATCCAAGATGGCCACCAAAACTTCAACGTTTTTGTTGTCACTTTGTCACCAAGTTCGCTGACATCGTTATTGTGTCGATTATCAACATCCGACAAAGATTCTGCACTAAAACTATAAAATAATCAGTCCAAAACATATGGTGGTAAATCATTAGTTGAAGTAATGCCGTCCGCCATTGTGGCCACCAACGCAGATTTTGATAATCCATCATTAAAAACCACGAAAATCTCCATAAACTATTATTGAGCGATAATCCACGATGACCACTGCTGAATAGGTAATTTATTCGCCATGAGTAAAAACGATTTGAATAGCGGGCATCGTCAATGCCGCCACACCGGCCTGTCGTATTGAAGCGTCGCACTGAGTGCGGCCAATGTAGCGGCTTGTCGTACTGAAGCGTCACACTCAGTGCGGCCAGTGTAGCGGCCTGTCGTACTGAAGCGTCACACTCGGTGCGGCCAGTGTAGCGGCCTGTCGTACTGAAGCATCTCACTCAGTGCGGCCAGTGTAGCGGCCTGTCGTACTGAAGCATCACACTCAGTGTGGCCAGTGTAGCGGCCTGTCATACTGAAGCGTCACACTCAGTGCGGCCAGTGTAGCGACCTGTCATACTGAAATGGTTAATCCTGTGTTTTTTGCATAATTTTTATCAGAATTTTTTTGTAGTTTCACTCAAAACTAAATGGCATGTTTGGACAAGTAAGCTAGCATGTCGTAGTCAATACTAAATCGATTTAATTTCTCATGAAATGGTTCTGAAATGAGACGTGTAAAAAAATGTAATGCAACGAGAAATATGTCGACCAGGGTTAGGGACAAGTATATAATGATCAAGTACCATTTGGTTAAGTATTTAGAATACAGAATACTAAAATTTTGTACTTTAAATATATTATTTGTTTTTTTGCAAATACGATTGACCAAATACTTGTCGTTTAAAAAATACGAGTACTGAAAAATGTACCCAGTTCAAGTACTTGACCCAACTGTAACATCAGCGTTTCCTCTGTTGCAGTGATCACGAGGGTGGCAACGTTAGTGCACACACATGCCACTTGGTGGCAAGCGCACTGTCGGACCCCTACCTGTCGTTTGGGGCGGCCATGAACGGTCTGGCAGGACCCCTGCATGGACTGGCCAACCAGGTGTGTGCGAATATGTCAGCCTGGTTTCACTTGGCTGTGTGTAGTGCTAAGTTCACTGTACGGAGCAGGCCCTTAGCCAGAAATAATTTGTTGCTTGTTTTGAATTAATCAAAAGTGCCTTTTCACGTCACTCACAGCCGTTATTGGTCAGTTTAGTCTATTCAATGACAAACCAGTGTCATTTGAGTCATTTAATTAATACTGATCCATCCGATTTGTTTCACTACTAGTTGTGCTAATGATAGTAATAATGTGAGCCCCTAGACTTGGAACTATTAATTAATCTTGTGGCCAGCTGGCCCTCTTTAAATTCCACCCGTCTTATCAGTTGTAATTACCTGGCTTGGCCTGTCATCTACCAGTTCATTGTACGTTGTGTTATATCAAGTGTTGGTATGTGTTCAGTTCAGTGTACTTTGTGTTACAGGAAGTGTTGGTGTGGCTGGATGGTTGTATAGCGGCGTTGGGAGACAACTGGACAGAAGAGGAACTCAAGAATTACGTGTGGAACACCCTCAAGTCTGGAGTGGTAAATAGTCGATTTGACTGCTAATTTCTCTGCAATAAATACTTATTTCCAACAAAGCTCTAAAATAAATTAGCATTCTAAAATATAGTACCACTATATAACGTGTGTCGTTTGCCTGCAGGTGGTGCCTGGCTATGGCCACGCCGTGTTGAGGAAGACTGACCCTCGCTACACGTGCCAGCGTGAGTTTGCCCTCAAGGACATGCCCAATGATCCGGGATTCAGGCTCGTCTCAGCCGTCTACAAGGTGGTGCCTGACATTCTGCTGGAACAGGGCAAAGCCAAGAACCCCTGGCCGAATGTTGATGCCCACAGCGGGGTGCTGCTGCAGGTGGGTGTTTAGATAAGTCACGCAACATTTTGGGGGTAATAACTTCACAAAGAGTGAATGAGTTGTGAAACTGTTGTGGCCGTAACACCATGGGATCAACTATCGGAATTGTGAAAACGTTTCATTAGGGGGGTCTCGCTACGCGAAACTGATCTCGGTGAACCTCATACATCACTAACTGATTGAATTACGTCAACCTATGTGTAGCGTTGAATGTTCAAGGTGGCACTTTTGTCATCATAACACAAAACTGTTTGCGTGCACTCAGTCGGCACTCGTATGAACAGTGATCGGGAAATAATTTTTTTTATTTTGGAGTGAAATACATTGAACAAAGCATCTGGTTACCTCCTGCCACAAGTACTGAGCATAGTGTCGTACTTCAATGTTTTGTAATAATTCTTTTCTTTTATAGTAGTGTGATAACTTGTAAGTTTTTGTGAAATGGTTACGTGAATTCATTCTTACAGTTTACTGCAATATGTATTTCAATTACAACATAAAATCAGTTTCATTGGAATTGATTATTACAAATTGACCCACCGTGATACTCACTGACGACGTAACGTGATGTTGCAGCACTACGGTATGAACGAGAGAAACTTCTACACAGTGCTGTTCGGCGTATCGCGTGCTCTCGGCTGCATGGCGTCCTGCATCTGGGACCGCGCCCTTGGACTGCCCCTCGAGCGACCCAAGTCCCTCAGCACTGAACACCTCATCAAGATGTTCAAGTAGAGGGGCGTGTGAACGCTGATCTCATGCTAGGGTGTTGGCCTTGCATCGGCCACTTGGTGCTTGTCGATCTTCCCGACAGCGCAGATGCCATAGTAGTTACATTCGGGGCAGTCATGTCACTGGTGACTTTCGGCGTAGGACAGCACCAAGACTATTGTTTGTCTTGCCTAGAGATTTTTTCATGTTGTTCTTGAGTGTCTGCGTATCTTAGGTAAATTGCTTATATCGTTTGCATCTGTAAAGGGAGATAAAGTGCAACATGCATGACTATTAAGCTCCGACACCGAGATTTTTGGCAAGATCGGTGCATAAAAGGCATATTTTAGGGTTTTCTAAAAGCTCGGAGGTGGTATTATTAATGATGAGAGGACGGTTTGAACCGTGGCTAAAGGGATTTGTTGCAGTTATGAATCTCGGCAGCTGTAAAGCTGTATGGCAATAGTCAACCTGCAGGTGGAGATTTATTTAATCTTTGTAGTCTTGTGTTGTGTGTCCGTATCTGTACTTAAATCACTGATATTTGGAAACTTTCGTACAACATTCCCTATACTGTGAAGGTAGTAGCATCCGTATGATTGACTGATTTGACTGTTTACTGAAGATATTAATGCAAGTCTTTCACACAAGAGTGTCTAATCAATACAAGTCTTGCCTAATCATGTCCCATTGTTTTGGCAAGTTCTTTCTCGATGGAAATGAGATTTCGCAAATCAAAGATTACACTTTACAGGGGAAATGTTAGTTACTAAACTATTCTCTCGTACTGACATTAAATGTTGTCTTTGTTAGAGGTCTGTTTTACTGCAATGTATTTATGATAGATTGCTATGTGTTAATTTATTTCAGTGGCGCATAAAACACAATCTACAATAAATGACCGAACTCCCTGGTTCTGTTGCATGCCACGGGTACGCTGTGACGGGCAACAGTGCAGGGTAGAAAGGCGGAGTAGAACTGAGACGAGTGCCATAGCGTGACCTTCATGTTACCACACTGGCGACCTTGCCAGGTGCATCGCATCATTAATTTATTTGTTACAACTTCGACTAATATGTTATTTCTTTCTCACCAGATGTTTTGTGCTTCAGAAATTAATAAAGTTTCTCTACCACCACCTTTTTGGTTGTTCGGATTGGCTGGTTTTTGGTGCACCATGTGGCGTTACTGTTTTAAGGCTGAACTTATATGCGATTCTTGAAATCTTATACACTTATGTACTTTACCTTTATACCAGAATATTAAAAAATAACATCAGAAAATATGAAATGACCAGGACCAAAAACGAAAGGATCACAAATAGGGTTTGCAACGTGGAAGCGATATTTAAAAATAAGTTGAAAACGGTTTACTTATTGACTTATATTGAAGTGGCCGACATTTGAGTTGCCCATGGTATTCCTTGTGTATGTCAGCTCTAAACCCCTGTATGCAGTATGCCTACCTTGCTTCCAGTTCACAACACCCCAAATATACAGACCTTTCCATTCGTATGTAATTTGTGGATTTAGCAATCCAACACCTAGCAACAGCTTATATCTATAATTATAAAATAGTTTGTCCTCTGTGCACTTATATCTACCTTAGTTTTGCATGTGATCTACCGGGCCCATTGAGATAGTTCTTAGATTTAGACATTTCCGAAATTTGTTCATGGGTGGATAACTTGGGGAAGCTTAATATTTCAAAAGGCTGTACGTGGAGTTCCAGCCAAGGAATTTAATATTTTCTGTATCATCATGAAGATAATTATGCTATCTACAAATGTCACTGGATGTATGCAGAAATTTTGAATAGTTTTTAAGTTGCCGACATTTTAAAATCCTCAGCACTTAACATGCACCAGGTCTACCTGTCATTGGTCACGTCCGCACGCTTACAAGTAGTGCCCTCTTTCGCATTTTCTACAGATGGAGCTTTGTCATTTAGTGTCAAAATTACTGTGAAGTTAGTGTATTATAAAAAGTGAGTGTCAGAACTTGTATTGGATAACTAGGAATATGACATCTATATTATAAAACAGTTCTGTTTGTGCCCCCACATCTCCATTAGTTTTGCATGTATCAGGCCGATATTTCAACCCAGCATCTGCTGTTGCTGGTTACGTCAGTTAGACGGGTGAATGATTTAGATTTCTGACAAAAGGTTGTCCTAACAACTAGGCCAGTGACCAGTTATCATTTATTAATGCTGGTAGGCTGGAAACATTTGGGATGGGTTTGGGGTGTCTGGTACATATGACTGACTTTTTTCCCAGGGTAATGCCAGGTAATTCAGCTAGCACCTGCAAGTTTATATTGAAAACCGACTACAGGAAAATCATGTGCAGTTTTGGGCTTGTCAAAACACAGAAAATTTAGGAGCATTATAAATCCATTACAAAAAGAAGGAAATCTTCAAATACCATCGAGGAGCTATTTATTTTGTAATTCAAGCTGCCTGACCAGTGCCACTGTTGATTGTATTAAGGCACTGTGGTCTCGCAGAAGAGCAACAGACTGTCAATCGAAGGGACCAACATTTTGAGTCCACCTGCTGTTTTGAAATTTAGGCACATGTTCACTCAAATACTGCCCGTCTTTCGGAGGACATTAAAGCCATTGGTCCCTTTTGGTTGGTGTATAGGGGAAATAGAAAAAACATACACTGGGCAAATGTGTAACCTGTCGTGGTGTCTACCTAGCACCCTTGTGCTCTGTGGCCGAGTTGCTTCCCGGAAGGGGGTGTTGGATGCGTCAAGCAGGAAGTGTGTACAACAGCAATTACATTACCGACTCCCTGCATGGGTCAGTTGTACAATAGAACCTGTCTTGGGCAACCACAATCCCAGGCACGGATTGTTTCCAACAGTAATGTACCTGTCGTGAACCATGACTTGCCATACACAACCGACAACCACAAATCAGTGACAAGAAAGTAAAGTAAGTTCTTATATAGCACATTATCCAGTCCTCAGGACTGCTCAAAGTGCTATACATTTTCCTCTCTGGCAGACCTGTTCAATCGAACATCATCTCGACTTCTCTGGGAAGCATCTATGCTGCAATTAATGCGCGAAGACTTTGTACACAAATATCCACCACTGCCTATAGCCAGGTACTCATTCATACATCTGAGTGAACTGGAACAACGTAGAGTGAACGAACATGCCCAAGGGTCGACAACCAGGTTCTCTCAGCCCAGAGTCCGAAGCTCTACCCACTGCATCACGATGCTACACTAAAAGAACTATTTTTACCTGCTGTAAGTGACTATACCACGCCGACAGCTAAAATTTGAACATTACAGGCCTTGAAATAACCAACTGCATAGACGGAAATTAATGCTGTGTCGTAGTCATTTGCATAACGTAAAACCATTATTCCGCAGATGCAACAGTTCCAATATCACACGCCCCATTGGAAAGCCCCATTTTTGGTAAGAATCATGGTTAGTGATTGGGTCGAGGTTTTCTGGCTTTATCTTCATAAAACGACACCTTGGTAATAGCGTTTACTTGCATCACAAGTGTGCACTGTGCAACTTTCACACAGCGGGAAGAAACGGCAGGCAAAATTTGGACCCAGCGACATCTGCCAATGAACTCGACAGTAATGTCAGGATCACCATTGACCATGCAGAAATCTTGGTAATAACTCGTCCTAGTTATCAAGTGACACCACATCGTACAAGTCGCCACTGCATAGTGTAATAAATACTAAATAAATATAGAACAGAAGATTTATCAAAAAATACTACACACGTGATTATATATATATACTATATTAAATTAATAATGTCTCATTATCTGCCAGATGCTGTACCTCTAATATTCTCATTATAAACCTGCCACCTGCTACCTGTCCTGGGAGACCACCTGTTTTCAGAGATCGCTTTGGCTGTGCAGAAGGGGTGATAATTCAAAACATACTACTGTGTAGTGATGGATTATATTTTATCCAAGTACAACACTTATTAACTGGATTGCTGTTTGCATCATTTTATTTCTTTGTTGAAGCAGAATTTGACACAGATACAGATGGATGACACAGAAACTGACAGAAACTTCCCAAAAAACAAATCGCACAACAAACGGTGCCGAATCAACATTTCGGGGGACATTTTCAACAAATTCATAATTTTGTTTCATCAAGAGTAATCATAAAAAACATTAATACTTGTTTCGCACTTTCCAATTCTTTGCCGTATCATGCAAGGCAAAGTTCTGGGAAATACAAACTCAAACTGTAATGTGTGTGTATAAAATATCAGAAGGGGACATGCGCCGAGTATTTGGGGAGTTTGTCTCAACATTATAAGCTGCCTTTGGCTAGGTGGTTTTAGTAATAATACTGGTCTAAAGTGCAACGGTATCATCAAGCTCATCGCAGTGACATCCACAAGAAATGGGTGTCTGTATGGCTCTCGCATGATGTTAGCGTTACACTTTCTTTGTCATGATCTTGAGGTACTGCAATGCATTGTGGGCTGCGTGGGCATGAGCCTCGTCTTTGGTTGCGCCAGTGCCGTGACAGACAGCCACTGGTAGGGCAGACAACTGCACCAGGCACTGATATTGGCCTGAAACATACAATAAGCTTTATTATATACCGCTGTCTAACCCCCACAACTAGATCATGTACACCAGGCTATGCAACATTGTTATTCACATCAGTTAAAATCCTGGTCCACTAAACCGAGTTCAATGTTATAACTTGCTATGGCAACCCTTAATGAACACTCACCAAGTTTACTCTACAACTCACTAACTTGACTTTACTACTCGCCAAGATAACTCTACGACTTGTCTAGTTTTGACAAGTTGAATGTATGGCTCACCAAGTCAACTCTAAGGCTCACCCAGATGACTACAACTCACCCAGCTGACTATGACTCACCCAGCTGACTCTACAACTCACCAAGTTGACTCTACGACTCACTTAGTTTCCTCTACCACCCACCAAGCCGACTCTACAACTCACCCAGCTGACCCTATGACCCGACATCTTCTACAACTCACCAAGTCGACTCTACGACTCGCCAAGTTCTACGACTCACCTAGTTAACTCTACGACTCACTAAGTCAACTATGACTCGCCAAATTGACTCTATGACTTATCACGTTTACTCTAAAACTCAACAAGTTGACTCAATGACTCACTGAGTTGACTCTACGATTCGCCAAATTGACTACGACAAAAAAATTACTCTATGACTCATCACGTGAACTCTACGACTCCTCAAATTGACATTATAACTCCCAAGTTGACTCTACGACTCACCAAGTTGACACTATGACTCAACATGTTGATTCTACAACACTTCAAGCCGAGTCTGACTCACCAAGTTGACTCTACGACTCGCCAAACTGAGTCTACGACTCACCTGCCTGACTCATTTCCTGTATGTCGACGTAGGTCACCTCGAAGGTCTGCTCCTCGGCGATCTCCTGCAGCGTCTGGCAGCAGTTGGTGGCAGGGGAACACAGGGGCAGAGACTGCAGGGCTACCAGCTTCTTACCGCCCTTGGTCTTCAGCTTCTGGTAGAATTGACTGATCTGGTGGCTCGCCTGTGCGTTCAGTGGCGCCACTTTGCAGCCGTCCTTGATGCTCATGTACGGCGACTTGACGTCTCCCTGCGGCTGAAACAATCACATCGGTTACAAGACTACCTCGTACCGGGAAGAGGACATTAGAGTCGTTAATCCAAAAGCTGTTTGCACTAGGTACTATCATATAAGATCATGATGTGGCAATTCTCATGATTCAAACCACAATGCCGTGAAAGAAGTTCTGTTGTATCTAATATTCTCATCTCACCCACCAGATTTATACACTGGCAACAAAGCACGACTGTTTAACATAATGACGGTCCGTATCCCGATGAATAACAACTACAACTGAACCTCACTGTCAAGATTACCAACGCATCATTTGAAAATTAACAATGTATCATTTCAATTCTGGTCTCTCGTAAAAACTCACTGTATATCAAGGCTGCATGATAAAACTAAAATATTTCGAGGCCTGTTCACAGGAGATACAAAATCTTAGGAATCACACCTCCTTAAAGTTAACAACGGATTCTCTTTGGTGGACTTCCAATGAGCCCATTGTATTAGTGAAACAGTCCCACAACCCCTGCAGATCCACACAGTGGTGTTTGGTGTGACATCTGGTGACAGATATGCATGTGAAGGTGACCTACCAAGGGCATGCTGTCTTCGTCATTGTCCTCTGAGGGGTCACTCTTTGGCTGCGTCACCATCATGCCGTCTTTCACCTGCTGAAGCATCTTGAGGGCCGCGTCTCGCTTGCTCAGCTTCTTCGACTTGCCTATGCCTGGCCATGGAAAACACGGGGATGTGTAATGCTGGTGGTTGGTTTGATTTTCATAATCAATTCATCAGTTTGACCAAACAAGCGGATGATCAATTATATAATTGGTTCACAAACAGTTATTCTAGAATTGTTATGCTACTAGAGTAACATGCCAGTTACAGTTCATGTAAACATATGTACAACATTCCATTTAATGAGAAAAAATGTATGCACTCATTACAATAATCACCAGAGGAATATTATTGTTCAGTTCCCCCCCCCCGAGTTGTTTTTACATTTAATGTGTTGTATCTTTCAAAAGCGTAGCAGTTTTGAACAAATGCGTCTTTTTTAAACACGTTTTGGACATTCTTATCTTGTGACCACAGATTCTACAGGGTGACACCAAAACCTACCCTGTGACCGCAGATTCCACAGGGTAACACCAAGACTTACCCTGTGACCGCAGATTCCACAGGGCGACACCAAAACTTACCCTGTGACCGAAGATTCCACAGGGTGACGGTGCAGACAAACTCGCGGGCGTGAGGGGGTCCCTGCTCTGGCGCAAACTCATAGATGGGTGGCGGCCACAACTTCTTCTGTGTGAGTTCCTGCAGTTCCCCGACAGGGTTGCCGACGCCAGCATCTGCCAGGTGGTTGCTGTCTCCCCCGGCACTCGACTTGGCCAGCTGCCTGTATGACATGCAAAGTAAGAAGTAAATTAATTTTCCTCATCCATATGATATACAAATATAATTCAAGACAAATGCAACACAGATGAGGTGGCTACCAGAGAAGTATAAAGATGTCAAGCTAGTAATCTACTAAATCAAACTATATACAGCGTACTCTTAAATAAATAAATAATATCACATAAGTAAAGGTTATACATTTCAATCAATAGTTTCAGGTTAAGTCAAGCAGTTCTTTAAATTAAAGCTAGAGATAACATATCGGAATATGATAATTAAAGAGCATATTTATTACAATATATAATTCAATTAGATTAATTAATGTCAAGTATAACGCACCTGGTTTTATGCTTAAAATATTTAGTAATCTTGAATTTTTAATGTCTACAGGTAGATTATTCCAAAGTCGTCCCCTATTACTTTCAAGGAGTTCTCTCCAGTTTGACATTTAGATCTTGTATCTGTTGTCACCAAATGATGATTTCAAACACTAAATGACAGCAACTTATCGGTCACTATCAGTACCCACGACTATTACCAGTTGTGCATGTACGTCAGTGTTCGACCGAGTTTAGTGCCTGCATTAACAGGGTCATCCACTGAGCGCACCGACCTAGCTCTGTCATACGCGTAGGACAGACTCCGCATCAGCCTTTGTTGATCGAGGCTGTATTTCAAAAAATCGTAAATCATTCAGTTTGGCCGACTTACTAATGGCTTACCCTCACGGATCGTATTTAATGAACTTTGGAAATAGTAGACTTGGTATCTCTACCTGTTATTTGAATAATTATATAATTTTAACCATTACTATGCCTAACCCACGTGGACTCGGCAGTCTTCCAAGTCATCGAACGATCCAGATAGCCGATCCAGATCAGTAACAATTTTCAAAACTTGTAACTGGCTCTCTGCCAAATCTAGTGGTGGTGGTTGATAAACGGAATATTAATGAAATTTCAGAAGTGTTGTTATATCTAAGTAACATTTATTTTAACCATAAATTGCGAGTTTTCGAAGCCGAATTATGCAAGATGCACAGCCGAGGCAGGGTGTCAACCGCTGTTGACATGTCAGCTTCTGCCAACTACAGCGGTCTGCGTGCGACAGCAACGTTACGACGTAACTAAATCTATAAATTATATTCCGCCTGGTAAATGTATTTTGGGTACCATTAAAACTGTTTTATCATCATGGTAATATAACATTTAGAAAAAATATGCGTTTGTTTGCTGAATATCAACTGAATATTATCTTCGTTTATAAAATACAGAATTTCATTAATATTGAAATTCATGTTGGTCGTGTTTCTGATGGTTGAGTGGCATCTTCAATGACAAACTGATGTCAAAATTTTACAGCAGTGTTATATGTTATATATACATCATATTAAACATAAACAGTTTTTGTAATATTCTAACAAATAGCAAGGAAAACAATTGACTCATTCCTATCATCATAATAATTAATTGTTATTAATAAAAGTGTTCATATCAGCATCACTGAAATATTATTACATACTTTTAATATTCGTGATGAATAATAATGATAATGGACCGGAAAATAGTTGCAAATATAATTTCAAAATTTGCAGATAAAATCAAATTGTGTCTTTGATCACAAGTCACTCAGATATACATGCAACGAAACAGCAGGAACATTGTGCTTGTTGTCATAAAAAAATACATAGTTTTTTGTTTTTTCTGAAGCTTCGATTCCCTTGACAACCACTCGGACAAGTTATAATTTTTGCAGACAAGTAGATTTCAAAACTTACTTGTCCAGACAAGTAAATATTCTGGCTTATTTCTATCGCTGTTAAATAGCTAGAACGCTTAGACAGCAAAATGTGGTATTTGTAACTCATTCTGGATTTATATCATGTCGTAATTGTAACTAATTTCTTACATGTAATTGTACAATTACAATTAAATTAATTAATTACAGCAATTCCTGTCGTTTGTGATATTTCACACACAGACTTACCCGTAATCAGTGATAGCCTGGGTGGAGGCTGGCAGTCCCATCATCTGAGTGAGCATGCTCAGTGCTGCATTATGCTTCGCCTTACGCTTGCTGGTCCCTTCAGTCAGAGACAAAACATCGCATTGTTAGCTGCGACATATGACAGCTTGTCGACGACACACCACAATCTGATCCAAGTTGATCATTTTTTAATTAACGATTCCAACATCAGTTTTGAAAATTAACATTGGGGTTTGAAATTAATGCCCATCCGATCGTCAAATTATATGCTATGTGTGGAAGCCACAGACTGCATGAAAAAGCTTTACAACTGATTTTGTAAAACGTTTCAGCTGGTGTATCCAAGGAAAGACTTAATGTAATTTACCCTGAACAAACAACCATACATAAATTATCCCTGACTTCAGTAACAAAGAGGAGAACAATTCTATCTAGGGAAGTGACATGACTGACCTTTGCCAGTGCCAATGACATCGCCGGCTGTCACCCTGAAGACAAAGATGGGTTCGTGCACGGCACCCTCGTTGGCAATCAGGTCGTACTGTGGTGTGGTGCCCCGCTTTGTGCACAATTCCTGGAGGAAGCTGATAGGCGTCTTTCCTTGCAAAAAGGCCATCTACAACACGAAAGACAGCATTTAGCTTCAACAAATTTTACAATTTTGCAATAACGAACATTCTGCAAAAACATGTTTACCAACATTATAGGACAGTCCAAAGTGGTGTAATTCAAAAAAATACCATGGGGCCATTCTAATTGTTTGTAAGACACTTGTTGATAGCATGACCTTGTTAAAAATCAAATTTAATCAAAATAAGAGTTTAATCATTTCATTGTCAAAAGACCGTGACAATGAAGTGGTCTTCAACTGCCATTAGATTTGTATTAATGACTAGAACAATGTCTTCGCTTTATTTTAAGACCACATGAAAATTACCAAAACATATTTCAAATTGCTGTATTTCAGAAAGATGTTATCCTGTGACCATCTAATGTTATCCTGTGACCATCTAATGTTATCCTGTGACCACTCTAATGTTATCCTGTGACCACTCTAATGTTATCCTGTGACCACTCTAATGTTATCCTGTGACCACTCTAATGTTATTCAATAACTCTTAAAAAATATTTCAATTGCAGGTCTGACATTTCGTAGATGCAAATGTTTTCAAAGCACGCCTCAAAATGCACTATTTTAAACTCGCTTTTATTGTGTAATATGTTGTTTTAGGGTATCTATCTTCCTATTCAAGGCACAATCTATTTTAATTGAGTTTTAATTTGGTTTACAACTTTACTCTCTTAGTCTCACTTTGAATAAATACGTAGTCTTTTCTTTCTTATTTATATATATGTATATAATGTATAGCCATGTTTATTTTAATGACGCTATTTAAAAATAAGTATCAGACTAAATTTATGTTTACACCACCAAGTCTTATGTATATTGTTTTACTTTTAGCGACTCTGTACATACTATTGAACAGAGACGTACTCTGGAGATTAGTGTATAAATAAAGTTTATTATTACTAAATTTCACAACAGGCCAAATCAGAGGTTGCCAAGAACACTGAAAGCACTGGCTGCTTTCTCCTTCCTTTTTACGGCCAACATCAATGTACTGATGATTATGTCGTATGGAGGTTGCCAAGATAGCCAGCGCAGTTTTAAGATCTCTTGAATGTGGGAAAGGGGGGTAGAGAGTGTGGTATAGTAGAGATAGGGTAGGTAAGGTGGTAGGGGAGGGGTGGGTGGTGTGGTATTTATAGGTAGGTGACAAGCCTGGCCTTGAAGCAGTCCAGGGACTCAGCTGTCACTACCTCCTGGAGCAGAATGTTCCATTCCGGGATTGTCCTCGGGAAGAACGACTTCTGCCGGTACCGTGTCCGGCAGTAGGGGATGTCGTAGCTGCAGGTGTTGTTGTTCCTGGAGCTCAGCCTGCTGTCTGTTGGTTCTGGCAGGTAGATGGAATTCATGGGGATGAGGCCATGGTGGAATTTATAAAACATATCAAGCCGAGCTCTTTTGCGTCTCTGTTGCAGTGTGGGCCAGTCAAGGATGGAGTCACCACAGGCTGCTTGGTGGTGTCGGTTTGAGACCCATCTTGCTGCTCTGCGCTGCACTTTCTCTACGGCCTGGATATAACTTGCAGTGTAGGAGTCCCACAAGGTGCTGCATATTCCAGAATCGGATGAACGAGGACCTTGTATGCGGTTTCTTTCGTCTTCTTGTTTCTGATCTTCAGGTTGTGCCGTCTTATTGGCTTTGTTTGTAGTGATATTTATATGGGACCCCCATTTCAGGTCATCTTGTAGGTTGACACCGAGATGTTTTATGGTGCCGACATTCTCCAAGGTGTCCATGCAGCTCATACGATGGTGTGACCTTCTTCCTCTTGCGGGTGGCACTCAATACACAGCATTTCTGCAGGTGGAAGCTCATGGACCACTGTTTCTTCCAGGTGGTGAGAGAATCGAGGTCTTCTTGTAGCTTTTGTTGATCTTCTCTCTTCTTAATATTGTTGCATCACATGGTGTCGTCAGCGAACAATCGGACTTTGGATTTGATGCCTTTGGGTAGGTCGTTGATGTATACTATTGCATTCCAAATAAGTGTACAGGTCGGAATAACAGTATAGGGTGGACATGCCTCGGAATTTTAATAAGAATATAGGTCGGAATAACATAGTATAGGGCGGAAATTTCCTGACATTATAATAAGAGTATAGGGCGGAATAGTACAGGATGGAAATTTCTCGAATTTATAATAAGAGTACAGGACATAATAAGAGTATAGGGTGGAAATTTCTTGGAATTATAATAAAAGTACACCCTGGAATAATAGTGTAAGCCAGTAATAATTTGGAATTAAGTTGCAATGTGTGTACACTGTATTTATAATTTTAATTGGTGTCTTTTTGACAATGCAACAACATAATTATATCAAACAGGAGTTGCCTACATCAAACATACAATAATACTATATTAAATCAAACATTGAAACAAAACTCCAGACATAACGCTCCATTTAGTTTGCTCAGTGATTAGTAGTTTAACACTAACTGATATCTGTTGAAAACAGCAAATGAAATATATCTATAATTGTTAGTATTAGAAACAATGCTAAATTCTGCGGGATACTCTTTAACATAATGTAGTTAATTCCGCCAAGCCTGCCACCCCTAAATACATAAATGGAGAGATCCACTATGGCTTGTCTACCACGTAGTTCTGCCACGTAGCATCGAGGCCACTACTGCAGTAAGGGTTGTCTGGTGATGTCGCGCCATGTGAATTGGTCGCGTGGAAAATTTGCCCGCGAAACGTTGTTAATCATGCTTTATCGCCCAGCCCTAGACTGTGAGATTCACAATTTACTAGCCATAATACTAACGTCCTGACCACAACATGATCCCAATAAAACATAACAAACCTTTATATTTTACACACAGGTTCCCTAAATACTCCTTTTGTGCATAAGTGTAGTTTTTCAATTTGTTAGTGAAAAAATCGCTATCTGCCATGATTGGCGTGGTGACCGGCATAAACAGCGTCGTCATAAGAACGAAGAGCACTGCACGTTCGGCTTTCGTCGATTCGCCGGCAACAATAATTTTTATATATACATATTTCTCAGAACATTGTATCGGTGATGCAAATAAATTCATGTAGTGCCTAATAAAAACCGTATAAGGTGGAACCAACAACAGTAGATAAAATTGACCCAAATAAAAAACATATAGGGTGGAACTTCCAACATTAAATAAGCATACCCGAATAAGACCGTGTAGGCTGGCATTTTTGTCAAAATAAATAGCCGTATATATACGCTTAGTTGGAATCCAATACTACTAGGCATAGACTGGGGCCAAGGACTGAGCCTTGAGGGATTCTCAAGTCCACTGGCGTCAAGTCAGATCTTTCTCCCTCCACCACCACTGCCTGCCGTCTGCTCTCGAGAAAGCTCCCAACCCATGCATTGAGGTGACCTCTGATGCCATAGCGATGTAGCCTGTGGACAAGCAGGGTACAGCTGACTTAGTCAAAGGCTTTCGAGAAATTTCCACCCTATACTATTATTCCGCCCTATACTCTTATTATAATTTCAAGAAATTTCCGCCCTATACTATGTTATTCCAACCTATATTCTTATTAAATTCCGAGGCATGTCCACCCTATACTGTTATTCCGACCTGTACACGTATTTGGAATGCAATAGTAGAGATAGTTGTGTTTTATAAGTAAATTATTAAATATTTGAATTTCACACATTTTTCTGACATACATAATTAGAGGTCGGAAGAAATCACGCAACCGCGTTTGCATTGGGACGCAATGTTAAATTGCCTGTTTAAAAAATTGTAAGTCCCTTGATTTATAAAGACTGATCATATATTTGATATAAAAAGAAACATAAATATGTCTTCTTTGTGATAAAAATACCTTCTTTTGCGAACTCGTAATGCTTCATACAGATATTCGTGATGAAACAACGACACCCGCAGAAATTTAATTTCGTTGCAGGCGCAGCCATATTTAATCTCGCGGAAGGGTGGTGTTTTCATAAAATCATGTGCTCGCGTTATTACCCGCCATGCTATATTTGGCGGTATGGTTGAAATCGCAAAATGATACTCTTTCTTTTGGCATGTTTCTTGAACGAATTGAAATAAAATTAAGAAAAATATGATATGTTGAAATTTGACCATATTTAGAGAGCATCTTAGGTATGAACAACTTGAGGAAACTCTGGCAAACTACATCTATGCTATTTAGTAATGTATAAACGTAATATTAATGCAAATTTGGCAGAGATACACCTTTGCCCATTTTTGCCCCAAGCTCGAACGTAGAGGTACCCCATGTCCGGCAACGAATTTCTTCTATTAACGCTCACATACCCGGCGTACATATTATTGCAATCTTTTATTCTGAAGTTGTGTTTTAGCCATGCATTTGTCATTCGTGTTTACATATGCACAGACATGCTATCATATATTAAATATTATATGAATATTTAAAGTTGATTTTCATGTAGTAATCATGCAAAAATATATGACAATTAATAACAAATAAATGACAACCCCCTCCAAAAATCAGACATCTAACGTACGTTCTAATTACACTGCATTGATCTTGCTGTAACTAACTGCATGTATAAACATTGGCTTGGTGGTGGTTTTTTGGGGTTGTTTTTTACTGTATCTTCCTAGAACTATTTGTATATGAATATATAACATGATTTAACATTTCCTGGTGGTGGTACGGTGCAACATTTTGCTTCAGCAGTGATGGGTATGCATGCTTTTTCAACATTTTATTTTCGAATGCTGCAAAGACATTCTTTCTAAGCAATTAAATGTGGTGCTTTATGAATAAAACAAGGTGCGTCAAACAGGTTGTTGAAATCCATTCTAAATGACTTAGAAGCACCACAGTTTCTCGCTGGATGTAAAGCACTTGGACTCATCAGGAAGCTGGTCACCTGCCCCCTCTGATGCCTAATCGAAGACAAGAGTGTTCACATCTTGGACATGAACACTCACTACCAGCAACTCGTGTCATTCTGCCAGGAGTCATGCAGAAACATCAATGAGTTAATGAGTGGGACGAGTACGCCTATCTTTGGAGACTACTCGCATCAAAAAGGACAAGGTGTTTGGAATGCTGACAACACTTTCTGATGTAGATGCAGATGTGGAAGTGAAGCTATCCTTCTCACTTTACTAAGTTCACACACACGCACGCACACAATGCGGACACACACAAGCCTACACATGTTTACATAATTATATGGTGCAAGGCCAAAGCAGAATGTTTACATCAATGCATGCAATATTTGGCTATGCTTATACTCTCACACACCCTTTACTAACTTTGCATACATGACATGCACGTACTCATTAACATCCACATGATTTTGCTGGTATACCTGCCACTTCTAAAACATGTAAGATTTTGTTGATATCCACATAATGGAAACCATTAAAGCATAACTTCCAACCTATGGGTAGCAGGCTTTCCAAGCTGGTTCAGCGTGGTGTATGACAATGAGCCAGATATATTGTGTACACATTATGCTGGATGACGATTTGAAAGTGGGGGACCTGGAGATACTTTTGTAAGCTTTTCCGAAAGGTTAGTTGCTTAGTTAATTAACATAATTTTATGTAAAATTCCTTTTGTAAATGATATTTAAAGGAAATACATAAAATATCAAGTCTTAGTTAAGATTTTTGTATTGTACAAAATTATATTTTCACATTTCCTTCAGATCAAAAAAACAGTCACACAAATTTATTCAATGACCTTTACATAATTGTCCATAACTTCGCCAATTTTTATCACAGATATATAAAACCGATATGGCTGTCTATCTCTTAAATAGACATTTCCAATGGTGTATCACAATTGCAATCTGATGAATTATTGTATTTTCACCGACCTCCCTAACATAATTGATATTTTGCATCCAGGATTGTCATACAAAAATAAAATTATATATAGCAATGCCTAGTTATTATAGGCTTAATGTATTGATCTAATGACGCTGTTCACGCAAAAAAAGGAATAGATGGCGCTTGGAATCATATTTGGGCGCTGAAAAAAGTAGTTTTTAGACACATGATGTTTAATAATTTGTGTAGTACATGGTTGTTGTATAGTTGATATTGTGAATTTTTTTTTTTTTATAATGGAAACGATGATGTGGGCCCGGATTCTAAACAAATGCCGTTATTTTGCACTAACGTTTTAAATAGCGTCTGCAAAAAAACATTACGATGCCGGCTGCGCATGGGAACCACGCGATCGATATTTTTTAAGACAATATGTTGTTCCGCAACAAACTACACTACGTGTCAGTGATTGTTTTGAAATATCCAGAATTACCACATGGATGTATTGTATGCATATGTGGCGTATAATCCATTGATTTTTTAGTTTTACCTCCAAGTTGCCCCAGAAATTGTCTACAAATCGAGATCTCGGTGGCTTTCGTCGGCCGGAAGTAGTGCGTAGAGTGACGAAGGGGCGTGTGTGAGCTAGTTAACAATACACAGAACGTGTACGGACCATGAAACTGCAATTATAGAATTCGAAAATTTTGGAATTAAATTGTTACGGAAAGTGGAATGGATTTCACTTTTGCAATTCATGTATCATCTAGTTACCCCTTTGACCATTCTCACATGCGGCTATGCTGGGTAATGTGTAATCAAATCTTCTATTTCCCGAACATGACATGTAATATAAGTGTGTGTGTGTGTGGGGGGGGGTGTGATCATCACTCATGTGCACTTAGCAGGAATATACTTTTTTATATTTAGGCATGTGTTTTTATTTTCAACTTGTCTGAGACAAGAATGTTGTGTTAATAATTATACCCATTAGGCTAAATTTATTATTTGAAAAAATATAATTAATTAATCGTAATTGATGTAATGATTGTAATTACACAACGTAACTACATTTATGGCATAATTTTTTAATCATAATAAGATATTACAAGTTACAACCAACCTAATATATAAATAATGCATGTTTGCCAGTGATCGATCATTGAAATGTGGCAGGAGACATGAAGTACACATTTTCTACTTGCCTTTTATGGCGATCGTCATGATCATGTGATCATTGCTCACATGACAGTTTCGTGACTGGGTGCCCTTCTTGGAAGTTTCGTATTGGTAAGTGTTTGCGTTTTATTGTATTTTATCATATAAGTTCACTATAAACTTGCAAACGGCATGGATATTATTAATATATTAATGCATTTCAGGTTATTTTATTTGATATCATGTTTAATCAGAAACGCACATCATGTCATTCAACGCGTTGTTTATTATAAATTTATGGGATCGTGTCTGGAACAATAAACAACGCCGCAACGCCAAGGGACTAAGTTGGAAAGTTGGCCAGACTGTATATTCAAGGCTACACATCGGTTGGTGTAGAGACGCAGATACGTTTTTTGTTATGCTGAGCTTATGGAGAGTATTCAATATGTTTGAGCTATTGGTCCACTGTGACTCCGTCAATACTTGCTGTTGAAATTGCGCCATCGCTAACTTTAATCTTTCAGAAGTCATATGCTACAGGAGAAGTTCCCACAGACTGGCTAAAAGCAAATGTCTCACCTATTTTCAAGAATGGTCAAAAATACATAACTTCAAATTATAGGCCCATTTCCCTGACATGCATAGCATCAAAACTAATGGAACATATCTTGGTTAGTAGTATAATGAAACATGCACATTCACACAACATTCTTTACCATCTTCAACATGGCTTTCACTCCCAAGTATCTTGCGAGACACAGCTTATTCAGTTCATACATGACTTAGTTACCCATATGCAGTCTGGCACGCAAACGGATGTCATAGTGATGGATTTCTCTAAAGCATTTGATAAGGTTAGCCATAAAAAACTGATTTACAAACTCCATCACTATGGCATCCAAGGCAAAACAAATTCCTGGATTCGATCATTTTTAACAGACAGAACTCGAAGAGTCATAATAGAGGGTGAGGCCTCCTCTGAGCTACCCGTAACATCAGGAGTACCACAAGGCTCTGTACTTGGCCCTTGTCTATTCCTCTTTTACATAAATGACATCCCAAACAATATTACATCTACAGTTAGACTTTTTGCTGATGACACCATAATGTATATAGCCCTTAAGGCTAAGACAAATACAGCTGTGCTCCAGGAAGATCTTCACAAACTTGGAAAATGGGCCATAACCTGGAACATGGAATTCAATCTTCAAAAATGCCATGTCATACCTGTAACAAGAAACAGAACTGTCATTAACAATTAATACATGCTTCATCGTCAAACACTAGAAACTGTTTCACAGGTAAAATATCTTAGTGTAACCATAACCTCAGATCTCCGGTGGAATGCCCACATAAATAACATTTGTCTAAAAGCAAATAGATCACTAGGCTTCCTCCGCAGAAATCTCAAAGTTCCGTCAATTCAAACAAAAACTCAGGCCTACTTCACCTTTGTTAGACCCATCGTGGAGAACAGCTATACTGTCTGGGATGCCTATACCCTTACACAAATAAACAAACTAGAAATGATTCAACGCCGTGCAGCCCGATATGTCTTATATCGCCACCACAATACCTCCAGTGTAACAGACATGCTTCAGACTTTAGGATGGAGATCCCTATCAGACAGAAGAACCGATACAAAACTATGTATGATGTACAAGATAGCAAATGGCATAGTGGGTATACCGGCAAACCAATACCTTATTCCTGTAAATGTAGTGACTAGAAAACAACATTCCTTATCTTACCTTATCCCTCACTCCAGATGCAACTACCACTTGTATTCTTTTTTCACCAGAACCATTCGACTTCGGAATTCCCTCCCTCAATATATTGTAAATCAAAACAGCCTGGATGCATTTAAAAGCAACATCCAGACTTTGCACTACCCCATGTTTTAGACGTTAACAAGTTCTTCTACACGTATTTCTGTTTATTTACACGATAATTTGTGTTCTTATATATTGCACTCTAAAAACAAACAAAAAAATTCCTATTCACCTGCCATGCCACGGCACCGCCTATATCCTCAGCATGTTGAGGCTAGGCGTGTATTGGAAGAAGAAGATAACTTCCAAAAGTCCTGACATGGTATGCCCAACAGCACACAATCATATGACAATACTTGTAATCACACACAGACCGTACGGTGTGCGTGCCACAGCAGAAACATAATCTTTTTTCTTTTTCTTGTCTACTGTATTGTGTAATTCTTTGTTCTTGCTCTAGTTCCACTGTTGCATTTCTGACAGTATTTCTGACTGGGGCAATGTCAGAAATCATTGAGTACTAATTGCATCTCAATATATAATTATATATATACATATATATATATAATTATATATATACATATATATATATATATATAATTATGATAGCGGGTGAAGTTTTGTGAACACTGGTCTGGAAACTGATACGTTTTACTAGTGATCCGATTGGTAATACCAATCCCTGTGAGCGCGCGCTCCCCGTGAACCGGACGTACGCCGCAAGCTTTGTCCAGGGAGTTTTGTAAAAGTCATAGTCATACATCGTCGTAGCAATTGCAAAACATCGCCGTAACACAAGTAAGGACATCTTACGTTTTTGTAAATAGTGATCGTTGTAAGATAGTAATTGTATTTTGCACATGATATGTATAATTGTATACATGTGTCATAGATATTGTTGACATGTTGTGAAGAAGTTTGGAAGTTCTATGACTAGGACTACGTGGTTATTTTCATGCCGGGGGTTGTAATATAGGTCAGAAAGAAAACGATAACTAGGTTTGCTTTTTAAATTAAAAAAACTTGTTTATTTTAATTCCTCGACAATGTGTGGACTTGCAAGTAATATTATGTATCATTATATATGTGCATGCTTGCAGTCCAACTGGCGTCGCGGACTGCATCGGCGGTGAGCGTCTTTGACATTGTCTGGGAACACCACCGGCTGTATTATCGCTCACAGCAGATGCAAACCGCAGCAATGTTTTAACAACAAAGGCGATTAAAATATCTTAAGAGTATGTTTTTCTATGTGGAATGATTGCATTGTAAACAAGAAACGAGATAAGAATATCGTTTAGCTGCGTAAATAATGTGTTGGACACCACAGAACATGCACATTCATGCCGCCCAACAAAAATAATATTAAAATAAATTGGTTATCTTTTGCATAATTTTCATTACAATCTTAAGGCCAGACACCCCAGGTGAAATGGGTTTTTTTTTTAAACTATTCAAAATGTTTTTCTGTCAGATTATGATAGCTTTTATATTTGCTATCAATAAAGAGTTTACTTGTATGACAATTACATACCTCTAAATTCTATAGTTTGGGTACATTACCCTTTTTCACAAACCCTAGCGTGGGCTATGATATATATATATATATATATATAATCAAGTTTACATATGTTTGTATGTAGGTATTTAAAAGTTTTCTTCTTAGATGGCTTGTACCTTGGGTGCCAAACTTTCAGAGATTAATCTACAACCCTACGAGTGAAGAAAAATGATATTACTAACATACCCCATATATGTAAAGGTATTCCCCTTTTATAGAGTAAATCCGTCGTTTGGAACATAAAATGTAATGAACACATAAAGTGTAAAATGCCACTTAACAATCGCAGCAAATACTGCACGAAACAGACCACTGCATCATGGACTAGGTTACTTTGGGGCAACATGAAATAGAGGCTAAGACAATATGCTTACGTCTACCCTCATGCCAGTACCATAGCAATATGAATATATTAATTGGCCATTCTTCATTATCATGACCAGGGCCTATCGCAAAACTTAACTGGATAGAAAAATGGCTGATTGACAGAAGACAACGGGTAGTAGTGGATGGGGAGGCTTCAAACTGGAAATCAGTTTTGAGTGGGGTACCACAGGGATCAGTACTGGGACCTATATTATTCTTAATATATATAAACGATTTGGATGATGATATAACAAGCAAGGTGTTGAAATTTGTGGATGATACAAAATTGTTTAGAAGGATAAAACGTTATGGAGATAGACAGCATTTACAAGATGATCTTGACAGGTTGATAAAATGGTCTGAAAAATGGCAAATGTTAAATTTTTGAAAATGTAAATGCCTCCACACAGGACATGTGTGGAGGCAGTACTACTGTAAAAGAAAAGAACTTATGGTTAACCATTAGTGCTGATATGAAGGTTTCAGAGCAGTGCAGTATTGCTGCTTCAAAGGGAAATCAAATCCTTGGATTAATTAGGCGAAATATAACGTATAAGGAAAAAGAGCTAATAATACCGCTGTACAAAACAGTTGTTAGGCCACATTTAGAATATTGTATACAAGCGTGGAGGCCATAGAAAGAGTACAGAGGAGAGCAACTAAAATGATACCAAAACTGAGGGATCTTAGTTACGAAATACACCTAAAAGAATGTGGTTTAACAACACTACAGACCAGGAGATTGAGAGGAGATCAGATAGAAATGTTAAAAATATTGAATGGTTATGAAAATATAGATAGAAATATTTTTTTCTCAGTTAAGAAAGATAGAATGACCAGAGGACATGAAGTTACATCAGTAAAATGAAAATCTTGTTAAACATGAATGTAACTTTCTCTCCGACCTTCGCATTTTGAACATATAATGGATATTGCAGCACGTGTGTGACACAGTTGTCTACGTTTGATGTACGTTGAAACCATTGCATACATATGCGAGCACATTGTTGTGGTTGAGCTGTGTGTTTTCTGACATGTGGTCAACACTAGGTGAAACAGGAACATCAGCGTTGCATACTTCTGTTGCCTGTCTTCCTCTTGTCTCTCTCTCACTCTCTTTCTCTCCCACCCTCTCTCTCTTCCTCCCTCCCTCCCTCTTTGTCTCTCTCTCTCCCTCTTTGTCTCTCTCTCTCTCTCTCTCTCCCTTCCTCACTCCCTGTTTTTGCACGATCTAATGGATTCAGAGTGATCACTATCTTCAATGACAAAAACTTACTTATTTGCCACTGTGCCACTATGGAGCACAGTGGTGCAGTGGATAGAACATCACACTCTCAATCAAGAGAACCTGGGTTCAAATCCTATTTTGCACAAAAGTCTACCATTTCGATCTTTGGGCAAGTTTGTTTACTCTACCTACATTACTCCAGTTCACTCAGCTATACGAATGAGTACCTAGCTAACGTTACTCCAGTTCACTCAGCTATACGAATGAGTACCTAGCTAATGTTACTCCAGTTCACTCAGCTATATGAATGAGTACCTAGCTAACGTTACTCCAGTTCACTCAGCTATACGAATGAGTACCTATCTAGTGGGAATATTTGTGTATGAATACTCTCTACATTAATTGCAGTGTGGCTGAATGCTCCCCAGATAAGTCAAGAACAGGTCTGCCGAATAGTAAAGGGCTTTGAACAATCCTAAGTGCTGGAGACGACACAATATTTTATAAGATTTTTTTGGACAGTTCAAAGCACAATCTGTACTACTAGCAGGAATCAACTATTATTAGATAGCATAAACACAGGGGAAACTAATGCTTGGATGCAGATATTTTTGTTGAAGATGACAAACAACGTAGTAAGATGCATTTTGTGGCTACTGTTTCCATAAAGTTTAGTGACAAGCAGCATCCGGGAAACTGGATGACAGCATCTTGGGTTTGATTACGGAAGTAAAGCACATGTGACATTGACTCACACATGGAGTGGCATTTCCCAGAAGTTTGGCAAGGATTTTGTTACCTCTGCTAGTCTACTTGGAATGATACACATGAAAAAAAAAATTAAATCCCCTAACACTGCAGTTGTAATTTTGTTGTCTCCATAAATCAAGGACCCTGGCTACATTCTGTGTTGTTTTTCTTGGTATCAATGATGTTATTGATGTGCTTGTTTTTCTTGGTATCAATTATGTTATCGATTTGCTTGTTTTTCTTGGTATCAATGATGTTATTGATCTGCTTGTTTCCTTGGTATCAATGCTATTATTGATGTGCTTGTTTTTCTTGGTATCAATGATGTTATTGATGTGCTTGTTTCCTTGGTATCAATGATATTATTGATGTGCTTGTTTTTCTTGGTATCAATGATGTTATTGATGTGCTTGTTTTTCTTGGTATCAATGATGTTATTGATGTGCTTGTTTTTCTTGGTATCAATGATGTTATTGATATGCTTGTTTCCTTGGTATCAATGATGTTATTGATGTGCTTGTTTTTCTTGGTATCAATGATGTTATTGATGTGCTTGTTTTTCTTGGTATCAATGATGTTATTGATATGCTTGTTTCCTTGGTATCAATGATGTTATTGATGTGCTTGTTTTTCTTGGTATCAATGATGTTATCGATTTGCTTGTTTTTCTTGGTATCAATGATATTATTGATGTGCTTGTTTTTCTTGGTATCAATGATATTATTGATGTGCTTGTTTTTCTTGGTATCAATTATGTTATTGATGTGCTTGTTTTTCTTGGTATCAATGATGTTATTGATATGCTTGTTTCCTTGGTATCAATGATGTTATTGATGTGCTTGTTTTTCTTGGTATCAATGATGTTATTGATATGCTTGTTTCCTTGGTATCAATGATGTTATTGATGTGCTTGTTTTTCTTGGTATCAATGATGTTATCGATTTGCTTGTTTTTCTTGGTATCAATGATGTTATTGATGTGCTTGTTTCCTTTGTATCAATGATATTATTGATGTGCTTGTTTTTCTTGGTATCAATGATGTTATTGATGTGCTTGTTTTTCTTGGTATCAATGATGTTATTGATGTGCTTGTTTTTCTTGGTATCAATGATGTTATTGATATGCTTGTTTCCTTGGTATCAATGATATTATTGATGTGCTTGTTTTTCTTGGTATCAATGATGTTATTGATATGCTTGTTTCCTTGGTATCAATGATGTTATTGATGTGCTTGTTTTTCTTGGTATCAATGATGTTATTGATGTGCTTGTTTTTCTTGGTATCAATGATGTTATTGATATGCTTGTTTCCTTGGTATCAATGATGTTATTGATATGCTTGTTTCCTTGGTATCAATGATGTTATTGATGTGCTTGTTTTTCCTTGTATCAATGATGTTATTGATATGCTTGTTTCCTTGGTATCAATGATGTTATTGATGTGCTTGTTTTACTTGGTATCAATGATGTTATCGATTTGCTTGTTTTTCTTGGTATCAATGATGTTATTGATATGCTTGTTTCCTTGGTATCAATGATGTTATTGATGTGCTTGTTTTTCTTGGTATCAATGATTTTATTGATATGCTTGTTTTTCTTGGTATCAATGATGTTATCGATTTGCTTGTTTTTCTTGGTATCAATGATGTTATTGATCTGCTTGTTTCCTCGGTATCAATGATATTATTGATGTGCTTGTTTTTCTTGGTATCAATGATGTTATTGATGTGCTTGTTTCCTTGGTATCAATGATATTATAGATGTGCTTGTTTTTCTTGGTATCAATGATGTTATTGATGTGCTTGTTTTTCTTGGTATCAATGATGTTATTGATATGCTTGTTTCCTTGGTATCAATGATGTTATTGATGTGCTTGTTTTTCTTGGTATCAATGATGTTATTGATGTGCTTGTTTCCTTGGTATCAATGATATTATTGATGTGCTTGTTTTTCTTGGTATCAATGATGTTATTGATGTGCTTGTTTTTCTTGGTATCAGTTATATTAATGATGTGCTTGTTTTTATTGGTATCAGTTATGTTATCGATGTGCTTGTTTTTCTTGGTATCAATTATGTTATTGATGTGCTTGTGACATAATAAACCGTGCATGTTTTGCAACTGCAGTTTTTTTGTATTTTAACAGTTTACGACATTGATGATCCTTTGAACTGATTTATTTTATTTTTGCGTTATCTCACTGCTGTGGCCTTCCTTGTTCTTGCACTGGCTGTGATTTCTGTCTTTGTTGACTTCTTGTGGATGCCAGGCAGATTATTTGTCATTTATAAAATAGCCATTTATTCAGTCATGCAAGATTTTCACGATATCCACAACAAAAGTGGTTTTCCATTTTTCCAGTAAATGTTTTTCTCATTCCTTTGAGTTGTGGTTCAATAGAGTGATTGGGATGTGTATTTTTGTGTTGAAATTAAAATTTTTGTGCAAGTATGACTTGAAAGAAAACATTAAGATTTAACTACTTTGATTGCTCCAGAACAACATAATCCCCATTGTGGATAGTTATTCAGTTCAAATCCTAGCAATGAGTTTATTGGTGGATGCAACACAGACAGCACTTTAGAAGAAGTTCAGTTTTTTGGGCGGATAATAAAAACTAACAAATCGTCCTATGTTCTACTCTTTAGGAGGATTTCAGGCAGTCTGAGTAGAAGATTGTGTGTGGAAAAGATAGTGAGTCATTGCTCTAGGTGACTTCTCATTGTTAAATTAGAGGCACCTGAAAATAAGTCACTCATGGATGTGATTTGGGGTACTTATCTCTTGTTCACATTACAGGGCATTGTAGACACATCATTATAAAAAAACAAAGCATCTGCAGATGCTTTGTTTTTTTATAATGCTCAGGTACAGCCAAATATTCACTGGTTAACATTTCAGGAAAGTCTAAGTCATCAACTTTGTAATTTCCAGAAAATTGTTTGACCCGACCATTTCTGAATGCAAGTTTGCCACGTTGCGCAAACACTATTTTGTAACCAAATGTTTTTAAACTTCCTCTTTTGACAGAAACTGAGTTATTTATACTGTGAGATCAGCATGATACTTGACATTAGTCTTGTGACATGTAATCATGTGATGGTTGTTGCACATAACTCTTGAACCAGAAAGCCTAGCTGTGGTGCATGACAGTCTGCTCAGTGTTCACGTAGACAGTTTGCTAGTGACAGGGACAGAGGACGGATCTACTCAAGGTAGAATACAATCACAGGTATGACAGCCACAACTCGTGAAATATGACTACATTTGGAGGTCAATAAATTACATTACCAATCTGTGTGCACTGCATTTGTGTAGGCTGTGGATTCTCTGACAGAATGGTATATCAAGCAAGGTGCTGAAATTTGCGGATGATGCAAACGTGTTTAGAAAGGTTATACATGATCATAAATGGAAATGTTAATCCGTCCGTACAGGACATGAGGATGAAGATGTACAGTATGTTCAATACACAATGGGGGATCTACTGTTCTGAAGCATTATCATAAAAGAAAAGAACTTGGGAATAACAACTAGTACTCATATATAAAGATTCCGGAGCAGTGTTTGATTACAGCATCAATGAGAAAACAAATGTTTGGGTCAATCAGGAGAGATATAGTATATAAGAAAAAACTAACTAACAATACAGCAATAGTTAGGCCTTATCTAGAATGCTGTATGTACAAACTAGGGTGCCATATCGTAAGAAGGACTTGCATGTAGATACGCTAGAAAGAGTACAGATGATTCCCTCTCTGTGTGTATGGATGCTCTGAAGAGTACAGATGATTCCCTCTCTGTGTGTATGGATGCTCTGAAGAGTACAGATGATTCCCTCTCTGTGTGTATGGATGCTCTGAAGAGCCTATCCTTTCTCCAAACAAAAATGTGTTCAGTGCATACGTACCCGTCTTGAGAAATAGGAAAATAGATACACTGCCTGTGCACCTGTGTACTGTATTCAAGATATTCACTTGCAAATTTTATGCAAAGAATTCTTGTTGAAATGTTTTAGTTTGGTTGATAAAAATTGATGTCATTCTAAAAACTATGAAAGGTGTAAAAAACGCCGCTTTATGTAAACTCTAAAATAACTGTTTTCTAAAACAAATCGCCAGTTGGTAGGTCAGAGACCAATGATCTGCACACAGGGTGGTGGATGAACATAGAAGGAGGTGAGTACACCTCGGTGGCAAAGAGGAGATATCTTTATACAGCATAATAATAAATTAATTATGCTAAAATGTAATGTCGTGACATGTTATTATTGTTTTATATATATATATAAATATATATCTGTATGGAAAACATTATGTGCATTATATTACTATGAACTACACACATACCTAGGTGTGTGCATAAGTGCAAACACACATGCATATGACATATGTGTATTATAAATAATAATTTTTTAAATTAATTATTTATCTTCACATCTACACTACTGACATTTACTTCTGTAGAACTGCTGGTGTTGCTGCCTTGAACAAGACCTCTTCCCGGTGCTCCCAGATGAGCTTTGGCATGCATTAATTATAAGCCTGCTTTGAAATGTCAGTGGTCTAAGGTGTGTGTCTCCCTCTCCCCCCAGCCCCAGCCCCACCCCTGTGGAGCAGCGTCAGGCTGATGTTGATGTGAGTCTAAGTGGCCCACTGGTAACTCCAAATATATCTCCCATTCTGAGACTCGTAGAAGTGCAGTGGCATTTCCAGGGTCTCACAATCTGCCGCGTTGATCTTCCCATGCCAGAGATGCCTGGGTTCCCACTCTCCCAACATCCTTCCAAAAATTTAGCGCCTCCATAGGTCATCAATGCCTCTAGCTCAGCTATAGTGCTTTGCAGAAATGTCGTTGGCATCGGTCTGGTAGATATCACGATTGAGGTCAAATGCAGTTCTATAATCATATTCACAATATTATAAAACATTATATTTTGAAATTGAATGAGTTTTGGAGTTCAAAGTTGGTTCAGTATAATCTATCTACAAGGTATTGGGGTTACAAAAAAATCTGTACTTAAATTTTAATTCCAAGTTTTAAAATAACTCGGTGTTGATAGTATTGGTAATTCATTAATATACTATGAGTTTTGCATCTGTCTTGATGTAAACAGTTAAGTGTGACAGGTATTGTCCGTGCTAGTATATGTACATGATGTGTATTCCTGTACGGCCTTAACAGTTGAGTGGCCTTGACCTTAGGAAGTGCCATTGCAATTGTAATGTCTCAAGTCTCGGAGGTTAGTATGCTGCCTTCGTGTTAATGTTGTGTGTTACTGTGGAGCACTACGATAGTGTGGCACACCTTCCCGAAGAGATGAAGTAGAAAGTTACCCCTTTATCGGGAGTTGTACAAACTGTACCATAAACCTTTAATAACCTTTATTGGAGGATACTAGAAAGGAGATGTAATTTACTAATACTATATACATTGACTTGCCGACATCACCAAAGTAAAATACAATGTATGGAACATTACTCTATCACCATTATGAGGCACCATGTCTTATAGTCCCATGTACACGTACACAAAAAGTTTGATCCTGATAAATGTACCTAAATACAAGCTTACATAGATCTATGAATGTGCTTACTCATTTTCATTTTATCCCAGTTTAACGAGAACCTGCATACATTGTACACCCAACAGGTCATAAGATTGCCGTCAGTTCCTCCCTTCCAGCCTGCTGTGAGGATGGTTTGTCTTCCCCTAGCCCACCTCGTCCCACTGTTAACTGTTCCACTGAGGGGAGCAACATTAGGGGCATTACTTCTTATTTGCCTTACTTTCTTATGTTTGACTTTGACCGAATACACCCGTCATGCAGACCACAGCTGCCATGTTAGCCCACGATTGGGTTGAGTGGGGTATCTCGTCAGACTGGAGACTGACACAGACTGGTCATAGTAGGAAGGGAGAGGGCACATGAGGGTCAGATTGATAAGTTCTTGGTGACTGTAGGGACAAACACAGACACTTCATTGACAGGAATCTAGTTCATTTTATCATGACGGAGCGAACCCGAGAAAGAGAGATGAATAGGGGAGATGGCACCAGCAAGAGAAACGGGGGGGAGAGGGAGGGAGGGTAGAGAGAGAGGGGAATAGGGGAGATGGCACGAGCAAGGGAAACGGGGGGGGAGAGGGAGGGAGGGTAGAGAGAGAGGGGGGAAGGGAAAGAGGAACTGTGGAGGGGAAGGAAAGGGAGGGAGGGACATAGGGAGGGCAGAAGTGAATGAATTGGGGAGGGTGGGAATGATGGAGGGAGGAAGGGAGGAAGGGAAGGAGGGAGGAGGGAGAGGGAGTGACTGAGACAGGCAGACAGGCCAGAGGGAAGACAACTATGAGAGCATGTATTTGCACCAAGATAAAGTTGATCATGCTGTCTGTATATTACATCTAATGTTACTCATACAGTTATATATGGTGGCATTGCGTGTGGTCCTACTAGGAACCTTTGAGCCTCCACTGATATCACGAACCAGGCAGATATATGCTGAACCGTGCACGACGTAGTGTTCTAGTACATACTACATATGTAGGTCCACCTGCAGAAGTTATACTTGGTTCTTACATCTGGAGCAGATAAAAACCTTAGCGTTATTTGGGACTTGGAAGTTGAGGCCTTGAACTAGTATGCTGCCCTGTGCTAGTGACCTTAGCTGTTTAGACCAAAACATGTGATCACTAGATGAAAGCAGCACCACTTCCACCCGCGGTACACCTTTGTTGTGTAGTACGTTGTACTGATTACTATAATTGGATTGTTTCAATTAAGTTAAACTATATTTTATAATAACTAGTTGTCTTAAGTTAATATTAACATAACTTTTGCAAGTCAACAGTTACGTTAACCGTCCCATAGATGCTTGGTTCTCTTTGGACTAATTTTGGAATTAAACCCTTTGTTGTTACAGAGACAGAATCCAGTGGCATAATTAATGGGAACATTGGGCCATGGCCCCCTTGGTAGTTTTTTATTGTCCATATTTAAACCATTTTAGCGTAGGATATGTATGGGTAACTAAACTTGGCATCTTTCTAATATCTTTGTCCCTTTAAAACAGTTTAAAAGAAATTGCATATTTATGGACAATAATACTTATGTTGTACAGAAACTTAATTTATGTTTGTTTTGAATAAATCAGTTATGGTAAGATCGGTGAGGATCCTCTAAGGCATAATAAAGTATAGATATAGATTTTCCAAAGAAGTTGAGGTGTTCTAAAACAAAGTTTGCTGGGGGTGAAGTGTTGAGCAGTCGAGGATTCGCTACTGTGTACTATATAAGAACTTTTCCAGACACACCTAATGAATAGTTTTTTGCAATTTTTTTATGGGTGCATCATGTATATATTGAACGTCTGGCCAACAAAATTTGAATGCGTTAAATTTGACCGCAGCTGGGTGGATAAATATTAACATACCATTTCTGTATAAAACAGCAAGTAACATTAAAAAAACCATGAAGACAAAACTGATCTGTGCCCAGGCTGACAGTCTTTCTTTAAACTTGTCCTTTCTTGCAGATCATGCTGCTTCAGCTGCTGTGTGGCACCCTCTTTCTGAGTGTCGTTGCTGGGGGCGACGACACCCTCTACTTCAAATCGAAGCATCGTAGCAGCGACGTGATCTGTCCTGACCATAAGGGAACTTGTCCAGATGGCAGCACCTGCTGTCTGTTGAATACTGGCAAGTATGGCTGCTGTCCGTTGCCACAGGTAGGTTCATTCATTCATTAAATGTTAAAAAAATTTAATGCTAAAAATAATTTTAACAAAACATCAAATTTATCTCGAAAGTCAAAATCATGACTTCTTTACTTACGTAGTTTTAAAAGTGTCCCCTGACAGACGGGGGATGGATGGACACACAGACAGACAGATCTACAAATGGAAAAGCAGACGCACAAACATAGAAAAATTTCCATTCCATGTTAAACATTCTATGGCAGGGCCTCACCCAGGATCAATTTTTTTACCATTCCAAATTTTTCCGACTTGCTGCGAAGCGCAGTCGGGCATGCGATCGGATGCGCGGTCGAACATATTGAATGAGAATTCCTAATTTGTATGTATATTTTTTTTTCAAAGCATGTGATTAACATTTTAATACCACTTACAATATAGCACATATAAGTTGTTTCATTAGAAGACGTTTAATTGCCACAATTTGCAAAATTACTAACAAAACTATAACAAATTAGCAAACATATTTAATGTGGAATCCCAATTTTTATATACAATTAAAATGTGTGTATACAAATTGTATACAAGATATAATGGACTATGGAAGGTAGTATTTGGAATATTAAAGCATTTGATTTTTTGTTGTACAAATACCATATCATAATATTATAAATACTACTGTTCGATTTTGTTTAATTTCTAAAACAAAATATTAGATTGACAAATGTTTTTTTATAAATCGCCATGCAATGGCCATAATAAGTTACAGTTCTTAATTAAAACGTTGTGTATTTATGTTGCTGTGAATGTTTCAATTGTTAAACTGTAAATCAGTCAAAACATTAATTAATTTAATTAGTAAGCGTAACTCTGTGCAGGACTCGCCACGACAAAGCGCTAAAAATAGCGCAGACATAACTAAATCTAGCACAGTTGCCACTTGTATAATATCACATCATTTTTTAACAGGACACAGGCTCCACTACAGTCTGACTATCGCAGTCCTGTTAAAAAATGATGCAATATTATCGAACAAAATCTAGTTTCCGCACTTGTAAATCATGTTCAGTTATCACACAATATACATAATTTGAATAGTGGAAAACTGACAAATGGCATTGGTGATGGACGGAGTTGTATATTGGGTGATAACATAGGTAAACCGACATGTTTACACTTCAACTGATTGTAACTTTCGTTTCTCTGACGGCATCGATTTCGTGTATCAAGAGTTGAACAGTGAACACCAACACATTGGTTGATTAAAAACCATACGATCCAAATATGATTACAAATGTGGGTTTTTGATTTGCCGCGACCTGTGTTTGCGAAAACTGTACCTTTGCGACACGCCGTCGGCATGAAATTCTTGGCGCGCATTTTCACTAAATCATGGACAACAAGTTCGTCAAATAAAGGAATACTTCTAAAAACTTTATACCATTGTAAAGAATGTTATGTTGTCATTGATATTAAATATGTATTATTTAATGCTAGTTAGTTATTGTGATAGTCTCTGTTGTCTAGTCTTGTTAGTGGTCACCAGTGCCATTGATGAGGTTACAATTAGGTCTAGGAAATAGTTTTAGGCACTAATAATTACAGCAATACACTCAATTGGTGCCTGCATAACATCACCCAACCAGTTCACTAAACCATCCAATCGAGTCTCATCATAATCGACTAGTACTTATTGTATCTGCCTGCCCTAATTATTTGGTCTACGCAAGTGTTGCCTGCTTTTCAAGCAACCACCGCTAGCGGTTAGATGACAATTACTCTAGCAAGTCAAGGCCTTAATTGGTTTCTGTCGTGTGTCGAGCAGCTGGCCAGGCGATCCGGGTGGTCGATTTTCAAAACCAATCTCCGTAGATTTTGTAACTGGCTTTGCGGCAGTTTCAATGACGTCAACAAAAATTCATGGACGGATATGGAAGGGCCATCCCGGCGGACCCGTCCATAATAAATTTTAACCTGTCCAAAAACACAATTTTCAGATTTTACCCATCCAAATGACTGGTGGACGGGTCTCTTGGTGAGGCCCTGTTCTATTGACAATAAAGGTTTTCAATTTTAATTTAGTTTCAATAGAGGGATGAATAGATAGATAGACACATAGTTATAGTCATATTTATTCTTTCCAAGAGTGGAAAATATATTTGATTATATCCCAGCAAAAATATAAATATTAAATCAAAGGATTGTGTTACGTTATGTTAGTATTTGTTACCATGGTTACTGACTGTTGCTATAACGACAGGCGGTGTGCTGCTCTGACCACCTCCACTGCTGCCCCAATGGCTATAAGTGTGACCCGAGCTCACATCAATGCAACAAGGGCGCCCTCTATGTGAAGTGGCACACGAAGACCCCGGCAACCCCCATGCAAAAGAGCACACCCACCCTGAAGACCACTTGTCCTGGAGGGCTGATGGAATGTCCCCAGAATAACACCTGTTGTCAGATTGGACCCAGGCAGGGTGTCTACGGATGTTGCCCTGTCGCCAAGGTGGGTTGATACAAGTACTCAAGTACATTGTACAGGTGTCAGGTAAAGAAATCATGACTTACCAGGCCTCAAAGTTAACATTCTGAGCTAGCAGCATTGCGCTCCTAATTTATATTTAGGAATAAAACATATTTTTAGGAGCACATATGCGTTGACTAATTAAAGTGCAAAACTATACATGTCATGGCATTTTGTTTAACATAGTTTTAAACCAAATAATCAACACTACGTAGTACGTACATTCTGAATTATCATCTTTGCTACTATAGATTACATTTTGTTTCTAATAAATTCCACTTACAGTTATGTAATTGGACCTAGCCATGCATGCTACCCGGTAATTGTCTTGATATTTATATCTACAACCATAAGAATTACTTAATAATAATATATTTAATTTAATATAGCGCCAGATCCAATTACAAATTGTTCGTGGCGCTTTACAACATGTAGAACCCAGATAGAGGTAATAATGATGGCTAAATAAACATGCATTTTCCAAAAAAAATTAAATTAATATTAGTAAAATACAAATAAATAGAGTAATTAAATAAATATACTAAAATAACTGTCTCCAGCTTTGACATGAGTCTGCAGGACCATTAACATACTTAAGCGATTGAATGCTTTTACATTATACATATTTATTTTGACTGTGCGTATATGTATATCCATACTGTCTTAACACAAGGAACATTATCCCCTGTATATTCTAACAGGCATTTCATTTTATTTTGCTTAGGCACAACTATTTCAGTTTAAGCTTCAAATAAATATCGCGGTCCGCACCTGTAAAAAGGTGTAATGCTGTTTTAATAGCAGTGTCTATGTAACAACACGTGGCTTTACCAGCCAGTGCCAGGACTCTGTCCAGGTTGACACCTCAATCCCTTGATGGCTAATGTGTCAAGTGTACCCTTTTATTAAATACCTGCCACAGTGTGGCAGCTTTGTGACAACTATAGTGTTTAACTATTGTACCTGCTACATCTACCCCCTCCATCAATGAATGTCGTCCCGACATTCCAATAGTAAACACAATAATACATATTACTCTTGAACACATGTTCAAATGTTGTCTGTGACAATTTAGCAAGTACATCACAAAATCCTTGATTAAACATGGAAAGTGCTAAGGCAGGAGTCAGTACTTGTTGAGCAAAGTCAGTGTAACGAGCAGGTTTCCGTATTTCCCGTTTAGGCCGGTTGCGCATAGCTGGTGATGGCAACCTCACCTGACACGGTGAGCGTTCAGCAATGTCCGGAATCTCTGCTTCTTACCAAGCTCTCCTTCACCCTTTTCCTCATCTGACACTTCCGATTCCGTGTCTCCATCCTCAGTAAGCTCTCCTTCGTCCCTTTCCTTATCTGACATCTGATACTCCCTACATCCGTCCTCATCAAGTAGTTCCATCTCGCAATTGGGATCTGGAATATCCATGTCTCCAGGTGTTCCTTCTGAAACACGTTCTAATGCGGCAGGCACAAACTCTCCAGCCTCTGGATCAAGTGGCTTCCCCATGACCACTCTAACACAATCGTCATCCTCCGACTCGTACTCGGTCAGTGTTGCTGCTTCTTCCTCTCTCTCGGAGCCGCGCACAGACACACCACCGTGCCTCTCTGTCCTTGCACCCGCCGGCCGACTTTGCATTCTCGCCACAGATTCCTTCTCCTTCGCAGACAGCGGAAAGAAGCTTACTGGTAGCAACATGTTCTGGTGCAGTGTCCTCTTGACTCCACGCCCTCCTTCTCGCTGCACCACAAACACAGGAATCTCTCTCTCCGGCTGCTCGTTCACTACATAGATATCTTCTTCCCACCGGTTTGCCAGCTTATTGCGGCCTCGCAAGCCAACGTTCCATACCAACACGCGATCACCAATTTCAACTGTTCCTCCTCTAGCGCGTCTGTCGTAGTGCCTTTTATGACACCTGGCAGACTTGTTGCTTTCTGTTGTAGCAATCTTATAAGAAGATTCCAACCATTCCCGCAGCTGCTTGGTGTAATCAGTGTGGTCTGCCACTTCTGATTGACGTTCACTTGATTCTACACCCATGGCCAGATTGATTGGCAGTCGTGGGTGTCTGCCAAATACCAGGTAGAATGGCGAGAAGCCATTTGCTTCGTTTCTGGTAGCATTGTAAGCATGCACCAATGTTGGTACATAAGCCTTCCAGTTGGCCTTCTTCGTTACACTTAATGTACCTAATGTGTTCATCAGTGTTGAATTGAACTTTTCACACTGCCCATTTCCCATTGGATGATACGGTGTAGTTCTGCTTTTTTCAATCCCTGCAAGTTGACACAATTCTTTGATGACATGACTCTCAAAATTTCTACCCTGGTCCGAATGGAGTCTCTGTGGAAAACCATAGTGTAGAAATGTGTCATACAAAGCTTTTGCTGTGGTCTTGGCAGTCTGATTGCGTGTGGGAACAGCCTGGGCATACCAAGTGAAGTGGTCAGTCATGACTAATACATTTTCAATCCCTCCTTTTGATGGTTCCAGGGTTAAATAATCAATACAGACAATCTCAAACGGCTGGTGTGTGCGAATGTTCACAAGTGGTGCTCGATCTGGGTTGACTTTTCTTCGTATACAGGCTTCATATGTTTGCAGTTTCTTGCGCACATCTTCTGCCATGTGTGGCCAGAAGAATCTGGCACGAACAAGGTCTAGGGTCCTAGTTCTTCCCAAGTGGCCTAACTGATCATGCAGACCCATCATTGCTTCGTCTCTCTTTGCCGCTGGAAGAACTAGCTGGAACGATTCGTTACCATCCTGGTGTACTCTCTTTCTGTGAAGCAAACCATCTCGTATACATAGCTTATCCCATTCCTTCAGGTATATCTTGAACTCTGGTGATTCCTGCTCTAGTTTGTGCTGTTGATCTAGACTGGGTTTGCTGCCCTGTCTCAGCAACATTAGCATCTTCTTGATCACCGGATCTTTTCTTTGGATGAGCTCCCAATTAGGGTCATTGATCTTTGTTCCTCCGGCATCTACCAGTTCCTCCTCGTAGGTTACAGCTGCTTGGCTGCAGCACATCATCTCAATCAGGCCAAATGTGCCATCATCTTCTTCCATTGCTGCCATCTCACACACAGCCTGTACCACAGGTTCAGGTAAGTGTCCTCCTTGTGCAGGCTTGGTGTGCATTCTAGAGAGTGCATCGGCATCAGCATTATTTTTTCCCGAACGGTACTTGATGCTGAAATCATAAGTTGCAAGTTCTGCTAGCCACCGATGACTTGTCGCATCCAGCTTTGCAGAAGTCAAGACATAGGCCAATGGGTTGTTATCAGTCATGACCCACAAATTGGTGTCCGTACAGATAGTCCTGGTACTTCTCAGACACGGCCCACTTGAGTGCTAGGAATTCAAGTTTGTGGGCTGGGTAATTAACCTCGCTTGGCTTGAGTGCACGACTTGCATAGGCTATGACTCGCTGCTGACCTTGCTGTTCCTGATACAGTACTGCTCCAAGGCCGTGTAGGGATGCATCCACGTGTAATTCGAAAGGAAGACTGTAGTCAGCGTGTCCCAAAATGGGTGGTTCTATCAATCTTTCCTTCAGTCTGTTAAATGCAGCGATTGCACTTGTGGTCATCACAATCTTGGTGGTTTTATTTACATGTCTTGTTTTCTTGCCCTTTTAACAGATTGTGTAAGGGCTTGCATATTTCAGCATAACCCTTCACAAAGCGATGGTAGTAGCCGAAAAACCCAAGCACTTGGCGAAGCTCCTGTACGGTTGTCGGTATAGGCCATCCCTTTACACTCTCTATCCCTGCCTCCGAGATGATGTGGCCTAAATACTTCACACGCTCTTGGCAAAGATGACACTTCGCAGGTTTCAATTTCAGACCAGCTGCTCGCAGGCTAGTAAACACAGCCAGCAGATGTTCAAGGTGAGTCTCAAATGTCCGTGAATGAGTGCAGTCTTGGCTTTATCACACTCCTCTATTTCCACTTGCCAGTAGCCACTCTGGAGGTCTAATGATGTAAACCATTTTGCGCCAGATAGCCTGTCCAGCGTCGACTCAATGAGAGGCAGCATGTAAGCATCTCTGATTGTCCGGCTGTTCAAACGCCTGAAGTCCAGACACAAGCGCAAACTCTCATCCTTCTTCCGCACTAGGACTACATTCGAGGCCCATGGACTGTGCGAATGACGTATTGCACCGCATGCCAACATCTCTTTCAGGTGTTGTCTAACTTCCTCGTACATTGCTGGAGGAATACGTCTCGGTCTATCTTGAAATGGTGTTTCATCTGTCAGTCGAATTTTCTGCTTCACTCCTACAGCTTTGCTTAGCTCCATTGTCCGAGAGGCAAAAATGTCACCGAAATCATGACACAGTGCTTGTACCTTTTTCTTCTGTTCTTCCGAGAGCTTTGTGGTATCTAGATTCACTAGTACTTCACCCTTTGTACCTTTGCTGCAATCTCCATGACTCAACACATCACTATGTGTTGTTAAGTCTTCAACAGTCGTATCCCTGTCTAAATTGACACTATTCGTCATAGTCGCTATCTTCTGTCGTTTGGGAATTTTCATTTCCCTATATGAAACATTCGTTAGGACGACATCATCTCGGTGGTTGTTGTCAGCTGGCACAACTGAGGCGGGGATGAGTATTCCCCCAGGGAGCGTTTCTGCTGGTTGAAGCATGCCAGCTGAGAAACCTTTCTGGGCTCCCATTCTTCCTTTCACAATGATATATGTGTTTGCAGGGATCACTGTGTGGCGACATGAGTACACTGCTACTTCCTGTTCTGTGACTTCTGATTGGTCAAGCAAGCAAGTGCTTCTAAGATGGTTGCATCATGGAACGGGGTATTCCGAGCTCTCAAGGCTGTCAGGAAATTAGTTCCAATTATAACAGGCACTATTCTGTTCGACCGACTAGGGGGCACAACAAATGCTGGCACAGCAATTCCTTCACTTTCTCCCGTAGACGACTGCAACTTCACCTCAACTTCAATGTAACCCAGATAAGGTACCGACTGTCCTCCAGCACCTTCAATGTCAACTAGTCGTGACAGGGGTTGCAAGGTAAGGTGTGACAACTCTCTGTCAAAGAATGGCTTTCCAATCGTGGTGACCATAGACCCACAATCGAGTAGTGCTGTACATGTTTTACCCTCAATGGTAATCCCGATTTGGCACGAGCCGCCGACCAAGTCACAAGTAGGGCTGTGATTATGTTTCCTGTTACTGACCCCTTTTTGCCCTCCAAAAGGGATCAATTTGCATTTAAATGCACTCTGCAACTCTTGGACAAATGTCCCTTCTGTTTACAACGGTGGCATTCGATGCCGGTATTCTTGCGACAACCAAAATATAGATGTCCAGGTATACCGCAATCATTGCAGGTAAGTGGCTCCTTCCTGTGTTTCATCTGTGCCCTGGACTGTCTCTTCTTGATCATTCCTTCCAACTCTTCCACTTTCTTCACAAGAGCTTGCAAGGTTGGTTCTGTCAGTTGCCCTTGTTGTACGTGAACTTGCACTGCATTCTGGTTTCCAAACTCTTCTTCCAGGGTCCGCACCTCGATCACAATCTCCTCAAAGTTTTCTGTGGCGAAGGGCATTTTTTATCTGCAAGTCCCTGAGGCCTGCCCAGAATCTGTCTCGCAACATAGTGGGCATGGATTCCCTAGACACAACACCCTTTTCCACGGCAACATGACAGAGGTCTTCCAGTCTTGTTGACCACTTTGTACATGGTTCACCTACACGCTGCGGTTCGCTGTAGAAATGTTCTAGTACGGTATTACCTGACATCACTGTACCATACAGTGATTGTAATTTGTAGAGAATGTTGGCGAGTGTAGCCTTTTCTCCCAAATAGATCATTTCATCCGCAGCAGGGCTTCTCAATGATTTCCTCACACTTGTAATAATTTCACATTCTGTATACTGGTACTCCTCCACCAAGCAATTCACCTCATACTTCCACCTCCCATATGTGGCATCCTTATCGGTTCCAGAGAATACTGGCAGTTTGGGGATTTCCCGCAATACATATGGCGAAAATCCAACATGCGGAGACTCACTGGGCTCCTGCTTCACAGATGTCTCCTCTGTGAGAGACCCTAGCAATTTCTCCTTTTGTGAAGTAGACATGGTCTTGATTAGACCCAGCAACTGGTGATCTTTGTCACCCCCTTTATCCTCTACTATGTCACCCCTCTCATCTATTTCCACTACTATGACATCAGCTTCAGCCATATTCACCAGTAATTTACCAGTACAGGTAATCAACAATCAATCATTCAATTTGCACCTTCACAATTACACATTTCAAAGTTTAACAAACATTAAGCATCATACTCCATAACGGAGAACAACAAATACATTCAACAAAAGACACAATCAATGTTCCGCTTCACCGCACTTGCCCAGTGCAGTAGCCAGACAGTTGTCATAAAATAAGTTTTTTTCCAAAGCTTTGATTCCCCTTAACAACCACTCGGACAAGGTACAATTTTGACGGACAAGTAAATTTCAAAACTTACTTGTCCGGCGGACAAGTAAATATTCTGGCTTATTTCTATCGCTGGTATATATACATAAATTAATTTAAACAAATGCAAAGTCATGTCTAGTTTAAGAATCACAAATGTAACAGTTAGAAATATGACAACATGATTCATAATTCTTCATAAAGTAATTTTTGTATAAGTTTTAAAACCATATAAGCTATGTGTAGAAATTTTATCAAGGATGATATTTGGAGTATTGTTAACAGTTTGTATAATGTTGTGTCTGATGTACTTTTTTGCATATTGATGATTAACTCTGGGAATAAATAAGTTGTTTTTACCACGTATGTTGTATTGATGAATTGCTAAGTTATATGTGTATGGAATATGACTGAAGTATTCTGGTATAACCTTGTTGATCAATTTGTAATAAAATTTGAGCTGTTGGAGTCTATAGATGTCATCCAACTTAAGAAATTTACATTCTTTGAAGATGGGATCTGTGTGAGAATTGTATTTACTTGAAGTAACTATTCGCACTGCTTTCTTCTAAAGTTTAAAAATGCGATGGGCTTGATGACCCCACAACAATATGCCATAATTAATCTTGTGAAGAATGAGCGAATTATACATTATAGATAATATATTTTAAGTAATACATGTTTAAGTTTATTTAAAATTGCAATTATTTTATTGGTTTTATTCGCTGTTTTGTTTAATTTTCTAATTCTTTATTTATGTTTTGATTTTGGACTTGGCCATCCGGAGATTGGAATTTATTCAATGTACATTATGAATTTAAAATGATCACTTGAAAATATGTCATTCTTATATATAATAAATAGAAGGGGTCCTAAAATAGACCCTTGTGGGACACCAGTGTTTATGTTTCTTCTGACTTGTAATCGCCAATTTCAACATATTGCTTACGATTGTGTAAGTAGTTTTTACATAGATCTGGTGCTGCACCATTTATTCCATAATAATTTAGTTTTTGTAATAATAATTATGTTATGATCAAAGGCTTTAGAAAGGTCTAGGTATGTTTATTGGGGTTGGTGATTGGTCAAGTTGTTGGACAACTCTGTCTATTATTTCTAGAGTGGCAAGTTCCGTAGAATGGTTTTCCCTAAACCCGTATTAATTCTCATAGTATAAGTTATTGGAATTAAAATGTTCGTGTATTTGATTAAACATAAATCTTTGAAATATCTTGGAAATAGCTGGTAAGATAGAAATTGGACAATAATTATCAAAGATTGTCTCATCACTATTTTTAAAAAGTGGAATAATTAGCCATTTGTTATTTATCTGGAAATATGCCAGTTATTGATTGGTTAATGATTAGAGTGACTGCTTCACTTATTTCATTTTTAATTAGCTTTAATAGTTGATATGCCACAGCTAGATTTTGGATGTAAGCTATTAATTAAGCTAATCGTTGTACTATTGTCTATTGACTTAAAGTTGAAGGTCTGTAGATGTCTCTCTGTTAAATAGTCTTTGTAAGAGTTATCTCCAGTATTGGTTATTTGTGATGCAAGTGTAGAACCAATATTGGTGAAAAATGAATTAAATTTATTTGCAATAATAGTCTTGTCAGTTATTGTTTCACCATCAATTTTAAAGAAATCAGGACATTTTTCTTTCCCTGTCTTTTTTTAAATAATAGACCACGTTTTTTAATATTGTGCTTATTTCTTTTAACACTGGATTGATAATATGCTTGTTTGGTTAATCTAATAGTTCTTTTAAGAATTGTATTATATGTATGAACATTTGTATACCTACATGAGTATGTTTAAGTTTTGAATACAATTTATCTCTAAATTTTATAGATCTAATGATACCTTGTGTAATACAACATGACTTCTTGTGTTTGTGTTTATTATATTTAATGACTTTAGTAGGTAAGAATTGTAATTGTCGTTAGGATTAGTATCTCTATCCTTGTTTAGTTTACTATAAATATCTAACAATTCATAGTTGTATTTTTTTCAAGATATATTGCTACGCCCACGTGACCATTACATATTCTGCCTTGTGATATTAAATTGTAACCATCAATTTATAATAAGAAGGTATCCAAATCATCCTTAAGCCACATTTCTTGTAAACAAAGAGTGTTGATTTTACAATTATTGTTTCTAAGTATGTCTAGCTTAATAACAATTTAGTAAATTTTTGCGTTTAAACATTGACAGTTTAGTCTTAGTATTGTAAATTTGTCCTGTTTGTTTTTTATGTCATTAATTAAGTTGTCATCATTAAAATATGGTGACTGGTGAATTAGATTTAATTCACCACCTTCATTATTTGTATCTATTCTTAAAATATGATTTAAAGAATTATTTTCTATACCACCGTAACTTCCTAACAAACGTTCAGTATTGATCATATTTAAAACAGAACATTTCTTGTCAAATTAATCAAATTAAACAGCATGACAAGACTAATTTCACTGTTAACAAAAACACATTTTGGCAAAATCATATATAAAATGCATATAACACGCATGCATCTGAATAGTACATTTAAAGGAGATGTCGCATGTTCCCTACTAGTGCATTTTAAACTTATCATAATTGAGAGAAGTAAAAATGTGTACATGAACATTTCAAAAAGAAGAAAATACAAAATGTGTAAAAAAAAAACATTCATACATATGCAGATCGCATAGAGTGGATTATGCAAGTGACTTTCCATTTAAACATAGTCCGCTTCAGTTAAAAATACCTGATGACAGCCAGATAACGCTCTGGCATTGATGCATTGTTCGCACAGTCACACTAGAAGATAGTGCATGATGATAGCCAGGTAACACACATTGCTGCATTGTTCAAGCAGCCACAGGAGAAGAAAATACCTGATGATAGCCAGGTATAACACTCTGGCATTGATGCATTGTTCGCACAGTCACACTAGAAGATAGTGCATGATGATAGCCAGGTAACACACATTGCTGCATTGTTCAAGCAGTCACATGAGAAGAAAATACCTGATGATAGCCAGGTATAACACTCTGGCATTGATGCATTGTTCGCACAGTGACACAAAGGCCTTTTCGTCTTCTTTTGTTTTCACCTGGACGACTTGCTCTCCCACTCTGACAAAGACTTTGCCATCTTTCGTCCACACAGTTTTTTTCTCCTTGATGTTGCTGATGCCGAAACGATGTAGTTCAACACGTTTTTTTGTTAACAGTTCGTTCATGTAAACATTGGTGCCTTTAAGGGTTTTTCGACCAGAGTAGATTTCATCTTTCTTGTTATGAGTCGCATATGATACAGGCAGTATACAGGAAATATAGTGTGGCTTTCATTCTTATTGAGATGCCTCTGTTTGAAAATATGTTATTTAAAGGAAGTCATACTCAAGCAATAAGTAGTCGCCGAATTTCATAAAAAATGCATATATCTTATCTTATCTTATCACTCTGTAGATAGGAACTTGGCGTTTAAAATTAGTGCACACTTGATAGTTTGTGATTTTAATCCAGAATATTTAAACACTAAACCAAGTTAATTTTGCTGAATATTTGACAGAAACAACTGCATAAATTCTATACAGCAGTGCAGTGTAACCTCTCCAATAAGGCCACCCTTTGGACTGGGCAAAAGTGACCTTAATTGCGAGGTGACTGGATTAGCGGAACTAATTTCTTATACTTTTGTCTATATGGATATCATTTGGGACAGTCCTAGAGTGACCTTAATTGCGAGGTGACCGTATTAGCGGAACTAATTTCTTATACTTTTGTCTATATGGATATCATTTGGGACAGTCCTAGAGTGACCTTAATTGCGAGGTGACCGTATTAGCGGAACTAATTTCTTATACTTTTGTCTATATGGATATCATTTGGGACAGTCCTAGAGTGACCTTAATTGCGAGGTGACCATATTAGCGGAACTAATTTCTTATACTTTTGTCTATATGGATATAATTTGGGACAGTCGTAGAGTGACCTTAATTGCGAGGTGACCGTATTAGCGGAACTAATTTCTTATACTTTTGTCTATATGGATATAATTTGGGACAGTCATAGAGTGACCTTAATTGCGAGGTGACCGTATTAGCGGAACTAATTTCTTATACTTTTGTCTATATGGATATCATTTGGGACAGTCCTAGAGTGACCTTAATTGCGAGGTGACCGTATTAGCGGAACTAATTTCTTATACTTTTGTCTATATGGATATCATTTGGGACAGTCCTAGAGTGACCTTAATTGCGAGGTGACCGTATTAGCGGAACTAATTTCTTATACTTTTGTCTATATGGACATCATTTGGGACAGTCCTAGAGTTACCTTAATTGTGAGGTGACCATATTAGCGGAACTTATTTCTTATACTTTTGTCTATATGGATATCATTTGGGACAGTCCTAGAGTGACCTTAATTGTGAGGTGACCGTATTAGCGGAACTAATTTCTTATACTTTTATCTATATGGATATCATTTGGGACAGTCCTAGAGTGACCTTAATTGCGAGGTGACCGTATTACTGAGGTGACCATCAAGCGAGGTTCGACTGCACATGATTAATTATGTATAATCTCCAATGAATGCTGGACAATATGATGTGGGCCTCAGTTTCACATGTAGGATGTAACGGGTGTGTTTGGTCTTAAATAAAGCTGTGGAATATATATATATATATACAATTTATATATAGAGTAATTGTGTTCCTAGTCCTCACATGTGTATTGTTGCCATGGTTACAGGGAGTGTGCTGTGCGGATCGCCTCCACTGCTGCCCGGCAAACTACAAATGTGACGCAGGCCACAAGTTCTGTGTCAACGGCGACAGCATGTTGCCGTGGTTACCTGTCAATATGAAGACTGCCCAGGTATGTCAATCACTGTTACATTTTACCACTGAGATTTGTTGTGATAACAGTTACAATATGTTCATGTGTCTGTTACATTGTTTCTATTTCTGTGCATTTTTGTATCCTCCTTAATCTTTGAGCAACTTTTGAAATAGGAATTATCAGTTAAATGCAGTTTGCACCAAGTAGGCAAGTCTGTTTTAATTATTGTTCTCTATGTTAAGTTGTCAGTTGATTTCACATAGCAGAGTTGAATAAAATAATAATTGGCATTGTCAAGTAGACAATGTTCACTGGGTGACAGCACACAATGTGGCATTTTGTATATGTTTATGAGGTTATGCACTAGAGGGCAGTGCAGGTGGTATCAAAAAGTCAATAGATACTAGTTAGGATTGTTGCCTATTTCCAGAAAAAAACTTAACAAAATGCTGACACCAAAGTTGACCAAACACCCATTACAGAAACTGACTGTTCAACAAACACATTTATTCTACCTCTGTTATGTAAGCAAACTATGTTCCTGTCTCGCCCTTTGTATCTCTATCTGTGAGCAATTTCTGTTTAGAAGAGGTTAACAAAACCCCCCAAGGTTGCCCCACTGAAAATGCTTCAGCTAGGCAAGACAACGCGGGGGGTGCAGAAACAACCGCACACTCCCACAGAGGCAACGAAAACAAAACTGAAATCAGCAACAAAACAGCCGCTAGGTGGTGCTGGAAAACGTTCCGCTCCAGTGAGCAGCCGAGTAAGTGGTGCTGCGACAAACACTTTGAGGTCGAAGCCATCACTAACGCCACAGAAGTCCGTAGTGAGTAAACAGTCCAAGAAGGGGAAACAAGCCACGGTGGAGGGGTTAAAGACAAAAAGATCGGTTGACTCGAAGGTTCTGGGAAGAAGTAGAGGGGGCACAGCGCAAGGGAAGAAACAGGCAGGGGCAAAGGGTGGTGTGCCACAGCCCTCCAAGGTCAACCAATCACCGGCAGGAATACCACCAAAGAGAAAAGGAGCGATTCCAGGAAAAACAACCTCACGAGGAGCGACCTCGCGGGTTCCTTCACAGGACAAAGTTGCCTCCCCTGCTAAGGCTGCTGCCTCACCAGTGAAGGCATCAGCCTCACGAGGCAAGGCAGACTCACAGAGCATGCTCAAGCTTAGACAACAACAAAAGAAAGCCGCTGCACAACGTCAGCCCCAGGTGGCAACATCAGGCAAAGGTTTGAAGATGCCGAAATCGGGCAAGGCATCGGCAATGAAACAGACACTCAATTCAAAAAGCAAGACTACCATCCCGAAAAAATCAGTAGCAGCGGGGAAAACAAAAGACATGGGAAAGAAACCAGCAGAAGGGAAGGCAACAAAACCCGTTTCAGCTGGTACAGCAAAGTCAAAGGCCCCCCCAAAATCAACACCAAGAATGGCAGCAGCAGCTGCAGCTGTAGTTGACAAGAAGAAAATGTCGACAAATTCACCAAAATCAGCGGCAAAGTCTCAAGCGAGCACGGAAAAATCAAAGCCGGGAATGAAGACTTCAAAAGCTGCACGCAAAACAAAAGATTCGGCTGGATCTTGGTGGCTGCCGTCCATGGTCCGGGGATTCATGAAGAAGATCTTTGGCTGGCCACAAGGGAAACAGTTGCACCGAACAGTTAAGTCTGTGTCTTCTTCGCACGACGATGGCTTGGTTGGTGTGATGTACTGACTTCTCAAGTGGAATGCCGCAGCATCCGTGTGTCTAACCCATTGACGTATCACGTGTTGTATCGATATAACACATCCTCGTAGTTTCACTTCCAGCAGAGTTTCCATTGTTGTACAACTGCCTGTTCGTCTCTGGCTAGTTTACTGATACGTGACTGCATTTCTCATTCCGTGTGTTGGCATGTGTTTGCGGCTCCGAGTTTGTGTTTTCAGTTGTTCCGTAACCAACAGGATGTCTTGTGCATGCCGTATTCATTTCAACTGGTCTAATATTTTGCTGGTTTTATGATTGATTGGTCAGATTTACTTTTTTGACAATGATATGGTTCACTGAACATCTGAACAGTGTGAATTGCGTCATCATCCTTGATATGGATATGGTTCAGTGAACATCATTCGTAATTTATCTGATGATTATAACATCACACCTTTAATAATGATATGCTGCAGGGACAAGTCTGATGCAGTTATATGATATATTTTTTTCTCGTACATCAAACAGAATCGTTCTTCACTTCTTGGTTTTAGCAGTGTTTTCCCATTCACTCGATGTCGATGAAAGGTGATCAATTTTCAGTAGTGTCATTTATTGGATTTTCTAATACTATGATGCCACGTGTGCTGTTTATGTATTGTTTAATACAAGTTGGACGATGTTAGTTATCAATGCAGCATGCATTGGTTAGGATCCCACTCCTGGGGACAGTCCAACATCGTACAGTCGGAATTACCTTACAAGAACCAGAACATGGAGTCTTATAGAAGCTGTTTTCTTTTCATGTAATTAGCAAAAAATAATACAATAAATCTTTGTATTAAAAGGATGTAGTCTGTTCCAAATTGTTCATGTATTCATTAGTATAATGTTCTTAAGACTATACTAACTTTGTTGAAGGTATAATGCCCACCAAATTGTGTTTAGTAAGCCCGTAACAACGGTCACAATTTGAAGGTACGACCACGTGTACATGTTCAAATAGTAAACAAAATATCCAGCCGAGTCAGGCTTAGATAACTGATATACCCTTTGGTGCTCATTTTCCCTCGGTCAATACAGCAGACTCCAAGTTAGAAATGACTACTGCTAATTATGGGTAGATGAACAGACTGCATCACTTTAAACCAATGAGAAAACAGAGTTTGGAATTTGATGGACGATTTTTCAGACTGGTTTTATAGTGTGGTGGTCTTGTAGAACTTGAGTTTGTTGGTGTTTGAGATGTAGAGGTGATGTGGTCTTCAGTCTTCAATGTGTCTCTTGACAGCACGGTCAAGACAGGATGGACATTGTACTGGGTCATGGTAGACAACGTCGATCTATCAGTGTGATATGTCGTAACTTAACCACACAATGCCTGCTCAGTTATGCATGTGATAACAACCACTGTATTCTTCCCAAGTCTCTTCTCTGCCGTGATCAAGCTAATTGTCTTGTACTATAATAAACCCCCTTTACATATATATATACATACAGTGTAACGTCATTAATATGGATGCGGATAATCCAGAAACATCGGAATCTGGACGTCATTTCATGTAAATGGAATTTCCAAGTGCTAATATATGCCGTTATGTGATTGATTCATTGTCTTCCACTACAATAAACCCTCCCAAGAACTGTTTGTTAGACACATTTATCAATTTGACAAACCAGGCCAGAGCCGAGCTGTCTGGGGACCAGTCAACTCAAACTAACATATTTCATGTTCAAAGCATAAACTTGTAAAGTAGCCAGTAACTTTATTATGATTAGATAAACTATTATTTAGAACCTAAGCTGTTACACATAACTGTTCAATGCTCTAGTCTTTGTCAAGCAAGACTGTATACTTTTTTATGTCACACCTGACTGACTTCATGCTCTTCCCTGTCACACCTGACTGACTTCATGCTCTTCCCTGTCACACTTCCCTGTCACACCTGACTGACTTCATGCTCTTCCCTGTCACACCTGACTGACTTCATGCTGTTCTGTGTCACACTTGACTAACTTCATGCTCTTCCCTGTCACACCTGACTAACTTCATGCTCTTCCCTGTCACACCTGACTGACTTCATGCTCTTCCATGTCATACCTGACCGACTTCATGCTCTTCCCTGTCACATCTGACTGACTTCATGCTCTTCCATGTCATACCTGGCTGACTTCGTGCTCTTCCTTGTCACATCTGACTGACTGTGCTCTTCTCTGTCACACATGACTGACTCCATGCTCTCCTTCTTCACACTTGACTGACTCAATGCTCTTCTCTGTCACATCTGACTGACTCTCCACTCTTTGTGTTGTTAACAGCTGCATGTGAAGATTGGTTCTTCGTCCGGTGTGATATCCAAGGCTGGTATCGTGTGTCCAGGCGGGAAGGCTAGGTGTCCAAAGGCAACCACTTGCTGCCAACTGAAGTCTGGATCATACGGGTGCTGCCCCATGGTGGAGGTAGATAGAATGACATCTGCTTTACATTTATATTGCTTGCGACGGTGATAAAAATCGATTTTGTTGTATTTTAATAATAAATTAATTAAGCGAAGAATAAAAATAAAAGGTGGCATAATGTAAATTGTTGTAAAATTAAACAGATGGCAAATAAAAGGCATTAAACTGTAAAATCTAATCACTTGTGTTATACAGAAACTAGAAATAATTTTGGGGTTTTTGAAAGGAATTCAACCACACCTAGATACAGATTTCCTTCAAATGAAAAATTATCAACAATTATTATCTTGCATTTGTCACGCAAGTATCAATTTGAATTGCAAACTTAGAAAAAGTAAATAATGTTGATGCCAGGCAGATATCTGACAAAATGCTGTGGATTTTGTTTGATGTAGGGTAGGTGTAGCACAGTCACAGATGGCAACTCTTAATCAGAATAGGAAAGCTGCAGGCCATTTAACCAATGAAATGTCATATGGATTTATGCAGAATTTAAAGTTAAAAATACGGATTTCAATCAAGAAAATATGGAATTCTTCACCTAATGCCTGCTTGACTTGCTTTGTGTATAGACCGTGACTCTGTCTTCCAGGCAACATGTTGCAAGGATCACATCCACTGTTGTCCCAAGGGATCCACCTGCAACCTCCAGGCAGGGACATGTGACTCAGTCATCGACAAGACTACCTCCAAGCTGCAAAAGAAGTTCTCTGCCCACTCACTAGAGGATGTTGTCATCTGCCCAGACTCCAAGTCAACGTGTCCGTCAGGATCGACCTGCTGCAAGATGCAGTCAGGAGAGTATGGCTGCTGTCCCATGCCCAAGGTATGTCATGCGGATACTGTGGAGTTATTAGGATAGTACGTTGCTGTCCCATGTCCAAGGTATGTCACGCGGATACTGTGGGATTATTAGGATAGTACGCTGCTGTCCCATGTCCAAGATGTGTCACACGGATACTGTGGGATTATTAGGATAGTACGTTGCTGTCCCATGTCCAAGGTATGTCACACGGATACTGTGGGATTATTAGGATAGTACGCTGCTGTCCCATATCCAAGCTATGTCACACGGATACTGTGGGTTTATTAGGATAGTACGCTGCTGTCCCATGTCCAAGGTATGTCACACGGATACTGTGGGTTTATTAGGATAGTACGCTGCTGTCCCATGTCCAAGCTATGTCACACGGATACTGTGGGATTATTAGGATAGTACGTTGCTGTCCCATGTCCAAGGTATGTCACACGGATACTGTGGGTTTATTAGGATAGTACGCTGCTGTCCCATGTCCAAGATATGTCACGCGGATACTGTGGGATTATTAGGATAGTACGCTGCTGTCCCATGTCCAAGGTATGTCACGCGCATACTGTGGGTTTATTAGGATAGTACGCTGCTGTCCCATGTCCAAGATGTGTCACGCGCATACTGTGAGGTTATTAGAATAGTACGCTGCTGTCCCATGCCCAAGGTATGTCACGCGGATACTGTGGGTTTATTAGGATAGTACGCTGCTGTCCCATGTCCAAGATTTGTCACGCGCATACTGTGGGGTTATTAGGATAGTACGCTGCTGTCCCATGCCCAAGGTATGTCACGCGGATACTGTGGGTTTATTAGGATAGTACGCTGCTGTCCCATGTCCAAGATTTGTCACGCGCATACTGTGGGTTTATTAGGATAGTACGCTGCTGTCCCATGTCCAAGATTTGTCACGCACATACTGTGGGGTTATTAGGATAGTACGCTGCTGTCCCATGTCCAAGATATGTCATATGGATACTGTGGGTTTATTAGGATAGTACACTGCTGTCCCATGTCCAAGATATGTCACATGAATACTGTGGGATTATTAGGATAGTACGCTGCTGTCCCATGCTCAAGGTACGTCACACGGATACTGTGGGGTTATTAGGATAGTACGCTGCTGTCCCATGCCCAAGGTATGTCACGCGGATACTGTGGGTTTATTAGGATAGTACGCTGCTGTCCCATGTCCAAGATGTGTCACGCGCATACTGTGGGGTTATTAGAATAGTACGCTGCTGTCCCATGCCCAAGGTATGTCACACGGATACTGTGGGTTTATTAGGATAGTACGCTGCTGTCCCATGTCCAAGATTTGTCACGCGCATACTGTGGGGTTATTAGGATAGTACGCTGCTGTCCCATGTCCAAGATATGTCATATGGATACTGTGGGTTTATTAGGATAGTACACTGCTGTCCCATGTCCAAGATTTGTCACGCGCATACTGTGGGGTTATTAGGATAGTACGCTGCTGTCCCATGTCCAAGGTATGTCACGCGCATACTGTGGGTTTATTAGGATAGTACGCTGCTGTCCCATGTCCAAGATTTGTCATATGAATACTGTGGGATTATTAGGATAGTACGCTGCTGTCCCATGTCCAAGATATGTCACATGGATACTGTGGGTTTATTAGGATAGTACGCTGCTGTCCCATGTCCAAGATATGTCACATGAATACTGTGGGATTATTAGGATAGTACGCTGCTGTCCCATGTCCAAGATATGTCACATGGATACTGTGGGTTTATTAGGATAGTACGCTGCTGTCCCATGTCCAAGATATGTCATATGGATACTGTGGGTTTATTAGGATAGTACACTGCTGTCCCATGTCCAATATATGTCACATGAATACTGTGGGATTATTAGGATAGTACGCTGCTGTCCCATGTCCAAGATATGTCACATGGATACTGTGGGTTTATTAGGATAGTACGCTGCTGTCCCATGTCCAAGATATGTCATATGGATACTGTGGGTTTATTAGGATAGTACACTGCTGTCCCATGTCCAAGATATGTCACATGAATACTGTGGGATTATTAGGATAGTACGCTGCTGTCCCATGTCCAAGATATGTCACATGGATACTGTGGGTTTATTAGGATAGTACGCTGCTGTCCCATGTCCAAGATATGTCACATGGATACTGTGGGTTTATTAGGATAGTACACTGCTGTCCCATGTCCAATATATGTCAGCGCGGATAATACCGTAAGCATATAGCATGCTGCTGTCCTACGTCCAAGGCATACAATGTACGGATACCGTGGGTCATTAGATATACGCCGTCCCATGTCCAAGATATGTCACATGGATACCTGTGGGTTTATTAGGATAGCACGCCGTCCCACGCCCGCATGTCACGCCGGATACCGTGGGACTATTAGGATAGTGCCGATGTCTCAGCGCCCAAGGTGCAAGGTCAGTCGCCGGATACTGTGGGTTTATTAGGATAGTACGCTGCTGTCCCATGTCCAAGATATGTCACATGGATACTGTGGGTTTATTAGGATAGTACGCTGCTGTCCCATGCCCAAGGTATGTCACATGGATACTGTGGGTTTATTAGGATAGTACGCTGCTGTCCCATGTCCAAGATATGTCACATGGATACTGTGGGTTTATTAGGATAGTACGCTGCTGTCCCATGCCCAAAGTATGTCACGCGGATACTGTGGGTTTATTAGGATAGTACGCTGCTGTCCCATGTCCAAGATATGTTACATGGATACTGTGGGTTTATTAGGATAGTACGCTGCTGTCCCATGCCCAAGGTATGTCACGCGGATACTGTGGGTTTATTAGGATAGTACGCTGCTGTCCCATGCCTAAGGTATGTCACGCGGATACTGTGGGTTTATTACGATAGTACGGTGACTATCATTGTGCCCTTTGGAATGACATAATGCACAAGGAAATGTAAAATCACCTAGAACATTCAATGGTTGTAACACAGCAAGAACGACTTCGTGCATCACACTTTTTATTTTAGTGGGAATTCCCATTCAAAATGTTGATATTGATTGACAGTAATGTTGACATCTACGTTGCACACATGTGTTGTGGTACATATATGTGCTGTGTTACATGTGTGTATTGTGTTACATGTATTGTGTTATAGACCAGTGTTTTGTGTTACAGGTTTATGCATTATGTTACAGATCAATGTTTTGTGTTACAGACGTGTGTGTTGTGTTACACATATGTGTGTTGTGTTACAGACATGTCTTGTGTTACAGGTATGTGTGTTGTGTTATAGATATGTGTGTTGTGTCACAGATGTGTGTTGTGTCACAGATGTGTGTTGTGTTACAAACATGTGTATTGTGTTACGGACATGTGTATTGTGTTACGGACATGTATATCGTGTTACAGACATGTGTGTTGAGTTACAAACAAGTGTTGTGTTAGAGGCCAATGTGTTGTTTTACAGACATAGGTGTTGTGTTACACACATGTATTGGGTTACAGATTATGTCTTATTGTGTGTTGCATTACAGGCGGTGTGCTGCTCTGATCACCTCCACTGCTGTCCCTCTGGTACAACGTGTGATGTTGCGAAGGGGGCGTGTAACAGGGGCATGTACAGCATACCCTGGCAGAAGAAGACACCTGCTGTAAAGACGGGGGTCACAAAGGGTAACACAGCTTGCCCTGGAGGGGGGTCCTGCCCAGATGGTGCAACCTGCTGCAAGATGCCCTCGGGAAAATATGGCTGCTGCCCTTATGCAAAGGTGGGTGGTCTCAGACTAATTTTTATTTTGACCAGGAAAACAACATTCAAGGAATTTAAAGAAAAAATCATAGTTTAGTGAAATAGGCTCCCGTTAAGACTTGCAGTGGTGATAGCATAAGAACCAACCTCGTAAATTAATACAAAATATCATGTACTATGTAAAACATTATTTATAAGAAAGGTATATTTACAAACACACCGATTGTCAAATATACTTTCACAATATACATATTTTTTGTTGAGGATTCACAAATAAGGCCACTAGAGCGAAGATGTCGAGTGCATTTGGAGGTTCAACGGGACAGAGCAGGTGGAGTTTTTTGGGTGTCTTTAGTTACAGGTAAAAAAATGCAACACCCAAACAACCAGCCACACTATGGGGCTGCAAATGTATCGATTATGAATCTGATACAATTTGGTGGTAGGTTATAGCGCAGTTAAATATGGTAGTCGTAAGGAGTGCAGTAATGTAAAATATCTCCTTATCTTTGTCCGTAGGCCGTGTGTTGCAAAGATCTCATCAGCTGTTGCCCTCACGGAACGACCTGTGACCCCACCAGCAAAAAGTGCGACTCCCCCGGAATCAGCACCTCGTGGAGCGGCAAGAACACCCTGACTTTGAGTGGCAAGGTCAAGGCTGTGTCAGTCATATGTCCAGACCAGTCCACCTGCCCAACCAGCAACACGTGTTGTCAGATGAAGTCTGGCAAATATGGATGTTGTCCCATGGACCAAGTGAGATTATACTTAGATCACATGGGTTAAACTAGCCTTGCTTAAATTATGCAAAAAGAACATTTACCATTGTGATTAATTAAATGCTTTTTGACATTTTCTGTTCGTTTGCTCTGTCAAAAGTGTTATGTGACATATGATAATAGTAATGTTGCTAGGAAAGCATGTGTAGATTCATTCTGACATTAACATTGTCATTTCTGCTCTCTATGTGATAACACAGAACAAATGTACATTGTGATATAAATCCTTTTGCACGTATAACAGGATTAAAAGACAATATATGCATTGATCATATGTATTATCGTTGTAATGTGCCTGATTACACAATGATAATTAACAGGTTAGAATAGACAACACACAAGTAACGCACACATGCACGCACGCATGCACACATACACACACACACACACACACACACACACACACACTGCCTGGAATACCCCCTGAAAAAAATTGAAACAGAATAAGCAGACGTGCATATCATTGAATGATTCCCTGCAACTTATGCTTGCGTGTGTTGAGGCGGTGTGCTGCTCAGACCACGTCCACTGCTGCCCTCACAAGACGACATGTGACGTCAGCCACCAGAGATGTCTTAGTGCTGGTGACTCTGTACCATGGAGCGTCAAACTGCCCGCCCGACCAGTCAGCCAGGGGTCAACACAGGTCGTGTGTCCAGATAAGAAGTCATCGTGTCCGAGTGGTCAGACGTGCTGTCTCTTGAAAGGTGGCGTCTGGGGGTGCTGCCCCATGCCAAAGGTGAGGAAACATGCTTAGGGACCGTCACAAAACTAATTTCTCTGTTGTGAGATGGCCCCTTACACATCCTGCATGTATCCATAATAAATGAATATGTGATTTTTATATTATACGTTCATGTGACTAGATAGATATGTATTGATCCGCCTCAACTAAGTGGATATTACGTCACAAAATTGTGTTTTGTACTATTTTGGATTCTGCAGATAATAAATTGCAAAAATAAATTCATGTATTTTATTATTTTTGGATTGTTTACCAAGGAAAATAAACTGGACATTAAACAATGAGCTACAAGGTCTGCATTTTGACCAGTCACAAAATTGATGGATCATGACATAGACAGCTATTTTTGGTTTGTGTCCAAAATAGATCCGTGCAACTTAATACCCGGTTCATTCTAGCGGGTCACAATATAAAGTTGGATCTGCCGCTGTACCAGTTACAAGTTACTATTATTTAAAGTTGGATCTGGCGCTGTACCAATTACAAGTTACTATTATTTAAAGTTGGATCTGGCGCTGTACCAATTACAAGTTACTATTATTTAAAGTTGGATCTGGCGCTGTACCAATTACAAGTTACTATTATTTAAAGTTGGATCTGGCGCTGTACCAATTACAAGTTACTTTTATTTAAAGTTGGATCTGGCGCTGTACCAATTACAAGTTACTTTTATTTAAAGTTGGATCTGGCGCTGTACCAATTACAAGTTACTTTTATTTAAAGTTGGATCTGGCGCTGTACCAATTACAAGTTACTATTATTTAAAGTTGGATCTGGCGCTGTACCAATTACAAGTTACTATTATTTAAAGTTGGATCTGGCGCTGTACCAATTACAAGTTACTATTATTTAAAGTTGGATCTGGCGCTGTACCAATTACAAGTTACTATTATTTAAAGTTGGATCTGGCGCTGTACCAATTACAAGTTACTATTATTTAAAGTTGGATCTGGCGCTGTACCAATTACAAGTTACTATTATTTAAAGTTGGATCTGGCGCTGTACCAATTACAAGTTACTATTATTTAAAGTTGGGTCTGGCGCTGTACCAATTACAAGTTACTATTATTTAAAGTTGGATCTGGCGCTGTACCAATTACAAGTTACTTTTATTTAAAGTTGGATCTGGCGCTGTACCAATTACAAGTTATTATTATTTAAAGTTGGATCTGGCGCTGTACCAATTACAAGTTACTTTTATATAAAGTTGGATCTGGCGCTGTACCAATTACAAGTTACTATTATTTAAAGTTGGATCTGGCGCTGTACCAATTACAAATTACTTTTATTTAAAGTTGGATCTGGCACTGTACCAATTACAAGTTACTATTATTTAAAGTTGGATCTGGCGCTGTACCAATTACAAGTTACTATTATTTAAAGTTGGATATGGCACTGTACCAATTACAAGTTACTATTATTTAAAGTTGGATCTGGCGCTGTACCAATTACAAGTTACTATTATTTAAAGTTGGATATGGCACTGTACCAATTACAAGTTACTTTTATTTAAAGTTGGATCTGGCGCTGTACCAATTACAAATTACTTTTATTTAAAGTTGGATCTGGCGCTGTACCAATTACAAGTTACTATTATTTAAAGTTGGATCTGGCACTGTACCAATTACAAGTTACTATTATTTAAAGTTGGATCTGGCGCTGTACCAATTACAAGTTACTATTATTTAAAGTTGGATCTGGCGCTGTACCAATTACAAGTTACTATTATTTAAAGTTGGATCTGGCGCTGTACCAATTACAAGTTACTATTATTTAAAGTTGGATCTGGCGCTGTACCAATTACAAGTTACTATTATTTAAAGTTGGATCTGGCGCTGTACCAATTACAAGTTACTATTATTTAAAGTTGGATCTGGCGCTGTACCAATTACAAGTTACTGTTATTTAAAGTTGGATCTGGCGCTGTACCAATTACAAGTTACTATTATTTAAAGTTGGATCTGGCGCTGTACCAATTACAAGTTACTTTTATTTAAAGTTGGATCTGGCGCTGTACCAATTACAAGTTACTATTATTTAAAGTTGGATCTGGCGCTGTACCAATTACAAGTTACTATTATTTAAAGTTGGATCTGGCACTGTACCAATTACAAGTTACTATTATTTAAAGTTGGATCTGGCGCTGTACCAATTACAAGTTACTTTTATTTAAAGTTGGATCTGGCGCTGTACCAATTACAAGTTACTTTTATTTAAAGTTGGATCTGGCGCTGTACCAATTACAAGTTACTATTATTTAAAGTTGGATCTGGCGCTGTACCAATTACAAGTTACTATTATTTAAAGTTGGATCTGGCGCTGTACCAATTACAAGTTACTATTATTTAAAGTTGGATATGGCACTGTACCAATTACAAGTTACTTTTATTTAAAGTTGGATCTGGCGCTGTACCAATTACAAATTACTTTTATTTAAAGTTGGATCTGGCGCTGTACCAATTACAAGTTACTATTATTTAAAGTTGGATCTGGCGCTGTACCAATTACAAGTTACTATTATTTAAAGTTGGATCTGGCGCTGTACCAATTACAAGTTACTTTTATTTAAAGTTGGATCTGGCGCTGTACCAATTACAAGTTACTTTTATTTAAAGTTGGATCTGGCGCTGTACCAATTACAAGTTACTTTTATTTAAAGTTGGATCTGGCGCTGTACCAATTACAAGTTACTTTTATTTAAAGTTGGATCTGGCGCTGTACCAATTACAAGTTACTATTATTTAAAGTTGGATCTGGCGCTGTACCAATTACAAGTTACTTTTATTTAAAGTTGGATCTGGCGCTGTACCAATTACAAGTTACTTTTATTTAAAGTTGGATCTGGCGCTGTACCAATTACAAGTTACTATTATTTAAAGTTGGATCTGGCGCTGTACCAATTACAAGTTACTATTATTTAAAGTTGGATCTGGCGCTGTACCAATTACAAGTTACTATTATTTAAAGTTGGATCTGGCGCTGTACCAATTACAAGTTACTATTATTTAAAGTTGGATCTGGCGCTGTACCAATTACAAGTTACTATTATTTAAAGTTGGATCTGGCGCTGTACCAATTACAAGTTACTATTATTTAAAGTTGGATCTGGCGCTGTACCAATTACAAGTTACTATTATTTAAAGTTGGATCTGGCGCTGTACCAATTACAAGTTACTATTATTTAAAGTTGGATCTGGCGCTGTACCAATTACAAGTTACTTTTATTTAAAGTTGGATCTGGCGCTGTACCAATTACAAGTTACTTTTATTTAAAGTTGGATCTGGCGCTGTACCAATTACAAGTTACTTTTATTTAAAGTTGGATCTGGCGCTGTACCAATTACAAGTTACTATTATTTAAAGTTGGATCTGGCGCTGTACCAATTACAAGTTACTTTTATTTAAAGTTGGATCTGGCGCTGTACCAATTACAAGTTACTATTATTTAAAGTTGGATCTGGCACTGTACTAATTACAAGTTACTATTATTTAAAGTTGGATCTGGCGCTGTACCAATTACAAGTTACTATTATTTAAAGTTGGATCTGGCGCTGTACCAATTACAAGTTACTACTATTATTACTAACTCTTTGAAATGGTTTCTAAGAACTTTAATTTAGTGCCTTATAATAGTCATCAGAAGTGTTTAGATGAAGCTATAACAGTAATCAGGTGACGTTTTAATTCATCGCTATTAAAACACCAGCACATAAAATATGTAACAACTTGTTAACAACACCAAAATGAGGACACTGAAAGTGTTTAGGTAGTACCTCTTGTAGCATTCAGGCAATTTTTTATCAACGTTTAATGATGAGTTCATGCTAAAGTATGTCTCTTATGTTATCTCCTATTAGATAGATAGATAGATAGATTTATTTCAGATCAGTTATGTACATAATAATACAGTTTATACATTATTGTAAGTATACATGATGATTGATCTATGGAGACCTGCACTAAGACCTACAAGATCGCTGACGTGCAGGCCACCGTGATGAATATATAATAAATATGTGTGTATAAATATAACTTTATTAAATATAAAAAAGAAATTAGTACAGATTGTACCATTTTATTTTATTTTTAAGTGATAACTGGTTGTATTTGATTATATCCCAGTTTATGATTATAAATTTAAGATAAAACCCATCATGGTCCTGTAATTCAGCATTATATAGAAAGTGGCTGCGTGTTTTTGATTGCATGTGTTTATGGGTGTGTTCTGTGTGTAGTTTGATGGCTTTGTCCTTGGGCCCTGATGCCTGTATTCATGGCCTCATGCATGTGTTTAGAGCCTCACGCATGTGCTTTCTCCCCAGGCTGTGTGTTGTAAGGATGGTCTCCACTGCTGTCCGGAGTCGACCACGTGTGACATCGCGCATGGCCGCTGCAACAGCATCACTAACAGTCTATCCATCAGCTGGACAATGGTCAAGCGGATGAGTGCACTGACCTTCTCCATGCCTCCTCCTCTAGCCATCACGTGTCCAGACAAGTCCATGTGTCCAGGCGTGTCCACCTGTTGCCTACAGTCCAGCGGCCGGTATGGCTGCTGCCCCCTGCTCAATGTAAGTGTGGCCAAGTTGTATAACCCAAGGGGTCAGGCCGCTATTCTCTTCCGCTTTATTGTTTCTCTCCTCCTTGTTCCCTGCTATACAGGGGTGAGGGTCGGGTACAGCCAAACCACTCGCTGTGTTTGTTCTTTCCAAAGTTTTCTGTCCGTAGCTCCCTCTCTGCATATTTCATCCTGACAGCAAATTAAAGTTAAATGCAGACAAAACTGAATTTCTCATCATCGTACTCCAATGCAGCGAGGTAAACTTAATGACTTTTTTCTAACATGCATCCCGAGTCAAAATATCACACCAGCAGCATCAGTATGGAATCTAGGAGTGACCTTTGATTGCGACTTCAATTTCAGACAACACATAGATTATTGCAATTCCCTCCTTCATAATATTGCTATCAAGGATATTGCAAAACTACAAGATGTCAAAAATTGTTTAGCAAGGGTAGTCACAATCTCCTTGATTCTCCCACTCAGTGCCCCTTCTAAAATCACTGCATTGGCTCCCTGTGCGATATCGCATTATGTTTAAGATCTGTACAACCACCTACCAAGCCCTTCCATCCAAACTACCTAGTTATTTACACTCAATGCTCACACCATCTAGACAAACCAGACAACTTCGGTCGTCTAGTTCGAAGTTGCTATCTGTTCCTAGAGTTAAGACAAAGGCTGGAACTCGAGCTTCTTCAGTTGCAGCGCCAACTATATGGAATTCGCTTCCTGTTAATGTTAAATCAGCAGAAAATATTGGTACATTTCTTAAGAACATTATATTAATTAATAAATGAAAAACTAGGAAGAGGCTGCTTCCTTTTAAATATAACTTTGTTTCAGTTACCTTTTGCCAGTTATGATGAAAATGCTTATCCATTTCTGGACTTCGCAGCTTTGATGAACTAAATATAGACAGGCAACTTTTGCCAGTACTGTATAATGGTTTAAGATTATATGTTCTATCCCCTTCAACTCCAGCCTTTACCCCAAGCTTCTCTACCCTCTCTCCTGTCTGTTGTAGGCGACCTGCTGTGCTGACAAACTCCACTGTTGTCCCAGTGGCTTCAAGTGCCAGGGTGAGAAATGTGTGCATCAGGGCATCTCCGTGCCCATGTCCCAGCATACCCGGCATGCATCTAAGATGCCAGTAGGTGGCACTGCCATCAAGTGTCCCGACTCGAACATGGAATGCCCGGATGGAACAACATGCTGCAAGATTCTCAAGACGAAGAAATACGGCTGCTGTCCCAAGCCAAATGTTAGTATATAACCAGTTGTACTGTGCAGTCATCATTCATTGTGGGGCCATGTACAAATCGGGGGCCATCCATTAAGTGTATGTCACGCTATTTAAGGACATTTGTGAGACTCCCACCCCCTTATTACTCTTTGTAACACTGGCATTTACACCTAAAATTATGTTCAGTTTTACAAAGACCCCAGCATATATCTATAATAATTATATTAATTGTATGGCAGAATATTGATTTGCTTACACATACACATTTCTAAAAGCTATAAAAATAGGTATATTGTTTTTTTTTTATTGTAATGCTGTTAAAATCTACAAGAAACTAGTTTAACAATTAATGTTATATCTATTGGATATCAACAACTCAACAAGCCAACATTTCAAAAATTGTATCAACTGCTCAACAAGCCACCATATAAAAAATCATTATGCAATGCTTACCCAGAGACCCCCGCCCCATGTAATGCTTCATCATGCTTGCCCATAAACCTCCCCACCCCCTAAGTTCGTACTTTAAGGATGACCCCTTTCATAGATGGGGGAGGGTGTGACCGTGACTGCACATGCTGCGTGGTCATGGGATCTAGGTTGGTGTGTTCTGTAGACATACTGTATACACGGGGCAGGGGACACACCTGGTACGTATGGGGCAGGGGACAAACCTGGTACGTATGGGGCAGGGGACACACCTGGTACGTATGGGGCAGGGTACACACCTGGTACGTATGGGGCAGGGGACACACCTGGTACGTATGGAGCAGGGGACATACTTGGTACATATGGGAAGGGGACACACCTGGTACGCATGGGGCAGGGGACACACCTGGTACGCATGGGGCAGGGGACACACCTGGTATGTATGGGGCAGGGGTTTTACCATGATTCTGTGTAAACAGATTTTTTAGATTATCGCTACATGTCCTGTAAATGTACAGTCGGTCTCATTCCTGTCAACTTGTTATGTTGTGACGTCTGTACAAAGGAACATCCACACTTACGTGCAGTATCAAAACATCAGTGTTTGGTGATAAGCAAACTTGGCATCAAACATGAATGTGTTGATACTAGCGTGTCAGCAGGAATGACATGGATTGTAGAGTTACTGGACATACGGTGATGAGACTTAGCAGCTGTTTTGTTGATCAAAAGCAGAGGTCACCAAACACTACAGGTGCCTCCATGTGACACCACCACACAGAAATGTTTTCCTATGCCATAGTAGTGCCCATATACACCAAGGGTTTTAGGGTCTAGCTTTCAGGGTATATTTAGGTCTCAGGGTTATGAAAAGTAGGATTATAGGGTTTTGTGGTTATAAAATAAGGGTTATAGGGTTTTTGGGTTATAAAATTTGGATTGTAGGGTTATAACCCATACACAGTGACACTAGTACCACAACTAGGGGGCACAGCACTAGAAACAAGCAGATGTCACATGATCACATACGTATAATACCGTACAAAAATAGTTCACCAATGGAGCGGAGTAGTGCAGTGACTAGAGCTTTAGACTCTCGACCGAGAGAACCCGGGTTCGAATCCTGTGTTGCGGTGTCGAGCCTTGGGCAAGTTTGTTCCATTTCACTCTGCTGTATGAATGAGTACCTGGCTATAGACAATGGTGGATATTTGCATACGAATAGCCTTTGTGCATTAATTGCAGCATGGCTGAATGCTTCCCAGAGAAGTCGAAATGGTGTTCGATTGAACAGGTCTGCCAGGGAGTCAAGTGTAAAGCGCTTTGAGCTGTCCTAAGAACTGGATACTGCGCTATATAAGAACTTACCTTTACTTTACTGTTATCATGTGTATGACAGGGAAATACCAGGGAAAATAGTTCACCACCTATCCATCACTGTAAATGAAATAATTGCGTGAGTGCAGTGACCTTTTTAATGACATCATTGACCTGTTGATCCATGTTCCACCACCAGGCGGTGTGCTGTGCCGACGGCATCCACTGCTGTCCGCAGGGTACAAAGTGTGACGACAAGGCCGGGGCGTGTGTCAAGGCCGTACCGTGGTCCACCAAGGTCGCCTCACGTCCCGTCTCGCAAAAGTCCAACAGCGTGATTTGCCCTGACCAAAAACACGAGTGTCCCGATATGAACACTTGCTGCCGACTGAGCACGGGAGAGTGGGGATGCTGCCCTCTACCTAAGGTGGGTTTCGTTGTCATAGATACCAAGTAACATTGCACAAATGGTGATATATCTAACACTTTTCTTGATGTGAAGTTGACTGATGAAAGTCTGGCACCAAGAATCTGGTCCGTTGTTGCGAAGGAGAATATAGAAATAGAGTTAACAGTTTCAGGGAGTATCAACTTAATAATATATTTGAAGTTGACATCAGTACATTTTTTAACTTGAAATTGCAGGTTTATGATACGTTTCGGCATAAAAACAGTATTTCTGAAGGTTCTGTAAAAATTTAAGAAAAACAATAGTATTGCCAAATAGTATATTTAGCACCTCTGCATAGCTTCTCTTGGAAGAAACAATTTGCGACAAACGACCTTGACATTTTGTACAGTAGTCCCAACAACACAACCCCCCTTTCTGGTGGGACGCTTTTGATTTTATGATGTAATCTCCCTTTTTGTAATTTTCAAAAACTTCCATATTTAATGGTAAAAACATTATAATTGTAGCACATGAGACCTTCTAGGCAAACTGAGAAAGAATCGTTAAAATGTATCGCAGCTATATATTCCAGGATTCGCCACAAAACTTCACGTAAGAAATCTGTACCTTGAACTAATTTTAGTGGAGCATAATGCCACTATCTGGCTCTATCTGCCACATATATGTTAATACGCTAACTTCGGGGAACTATTGGCTGTTATCCACTATATCCAGCTCCAATAAATTGTAAAGTAAACATACGGTGCATTACTCCCATATATTTACTTACTTGTTTCTGGTATGCTTTTTACCTGTCGGAGATACTTGGAATCAGTGGGCAAATTGTGTGATGAGCAACTCTCCAGCTAGAGAGCGCCACTGCCGACAAGTTTAAGATCAAAATACTAGTGATAACAGCAGCCTTGGTTTCTCGCTCCATGGGTGGGTGGGTGTTAGCAAGTAGAGCAGTGATATAACCAGATTGTGTTGTGTATAATGTTACAGCGTTGTATCTTTCAGGCGGTGTGCTGTGCTCTATGGGTGGGTGGGTGTTAGCAAGTAGAGCACCGATATAACCAGATTGTGTTGTGTATAATGTTACAACGTTGTATCTTTCAGGCGGTGTGCTGTGCGGATGGCAAACACTGCTGCCCCCACGGCTACACGTGTGATCCCACCACCGCCATCTGTAACCCTGGGGGTAACAGGTTGCCTAGGACAGCTGCCAGACTGGTAGCCGCTGTCCAGGGGCGCTACAGGGTGAAGAACTGATGGTGCCTCAATGGAAAACCACTGACTTCTTCATGAAATCAACACTTCCTGCCTTTCAAGATGAAGCTATCATAGATTACCATCACATCTGAACTAAATATGAAGTACCTGTGTGTGCTTATCATATCCAGCACACTTTCTTATATGATAATGATTTGTCTATAATTTTTACACTAATAGTAAGTGAGAAGTATAATTATAATCTTGCTCAGGTAACAAAACACTGGTGATATTTCATGATATCAGAAGTGGCTGTTTGATCTTATATAATGATGACATTAGTTTGGCTCACACTGCACAAGAAACCTATGATCAGGATAATGTGTAATGTGATTGATTCTTCTGAGTTATGCATGAATTACAGCCGGAAGTCACCATTCCATAAGTCTACCAGATAGTTCATGGTGTTAATGCATGCATGTTGGAAGGGACAGGTCACTGTATTAACCACTTTGAAAACATCTACCAAAAGTATGAGTCAACTACAACTTGGAATCCAAACACTAGAATTTCAGGTAATGAAGCATGGAATAATATATACCTTTCATTTAGTCAATTTAAATATCATTAAAATAAAATATTTCTCTATGTCACAGTTACAATGTAAATCAGAAACTGACAGTTTTATTTGTAGGTTGTTTACGATACCAGAGTTGCAGACGACAATATTATGGTGTGAGCCAAACTTAAAGCTGTCTAAATTGTTACCGATTCATTGGATGTTAATTTTCTTTACTGATAAATAAAACCGACATTGTAAATAATGCTTAGTGTATGATAATAATTTTATTTATCAAATGCGATAGCGTCAAAGAAAAGAAGTTTGCATGTTTGTTTTGGTGCAGTGAAGTAAGATTGAGTGTGCATTTAGAACTTTGGTTAAACCTTTTTGAATAGAAGTTCAAAGACGTATACAGAAACGTCATCTAAATTAATTTTTGATGCCCGGTTCATTATCTGCTGCCATTTAATTGTGATGTTTACGTCTGAGTCGACTGTGATCGGACAGTGCAGTAAAAACTGCATATTTTATGTGTTGTGATTTGTGTGCTGTTTAGCCGGATAACAAATGGGTAAGATGGTGTTATTCAAGAGTTGCATTGCTGCATTACTAACCAAGATTAATTTCGATAATTTGCTTTATGAAAATATGATGCAGGCTTCAACTGGATTGATGAGCCTGTTGTTAATAAGGTTCTTGATTGGGGGGAGAACTGTTTATGCCTTCAAAATGAACACAGTATCTGATATCCAGTCATGATATCTGGGGTGATGGTATCACAGCACAGCTATATGGTATGGTGTTATCACAATTTCTATCATCATGGACATTGTTGTTATTACTGTTTCCATGGTTACCATTTGCAGTTTGTTTGGGATGTGTTTTTAACACTACACCTGCGATGTCGTTGCAGCACAGGTTCCAGTTATTTGATGCTCCGACATTATAAAAGGTTACATTACTGAGTAATCTGTGTCTCATTAGTATTAATTAGGCATCGGTTCACATGGTGGACAATGCTTAATATGTATGTTATATAGCCACAGCAGAATAGCGAAGCTAAGCACATTGGGAAATAAGGTGAAAATACGGTTACATTGTAATCAAGACTAGAAAGCACCCAAATCACTATGGCAAGGTTTTGTACAAATTTGGGAAAATAAACTATAAAATGAGCACCTTGTTGAGTTGTTTTTAGATTTGCATTACACAATTCAGTGATGTTATTTTTCAGCTTGAAGCCAGTCCTGAGTGATGCACACCCGTAAGACTGACAACATTTAAATTCATAAGACCCACAAAATGAAGCAATAAATCCATAAGACCCGTAAATTATGCCACATGACTACCTGTGTTGGCTGGTTTTTGTGCACATTCAAAAGGCAATCGATGTGAAAACTTTCCGTAGCTGTACCCACATGCGAACTCCCCATCATATAAAAATCATCCTAAACTATACCCACCTTCTGCAAAAAAACTGAAGACAGTTATTCCAAATTGCATTTCCACCTTAAATCATCAGCGTTCCGTGGCTCTGATAACTAGTGTGTCCGTCATGATTTTCTGAATTATTCTGGTTTGTTGCGGTTTTGAGTCCAGGTACCAGAGGATTTAAGCAAGTGTCATTAGTATTATACTGGTATACTGATTGCACTTGGCAAGCCTTGGAAGCAACTAACTGTGAACAGACATGTATGACTGTGGTGATCCCATGTGGGTATGTGTTGCTAATTAGGGAGGCAGATGCCACTTTGAATGGAGCAATCTGCCATTCAAACAGTGCAATGTGATGCCAAATGAATTTTATTACATTTTCTATTTGCAGAAGCATTATGCCAACTTGCCATTTAAGTGACAGCAATTTAGTTTTTGTTACCCAAAGTCCCATAGCATGAGTATTTTAAATACACAAAAATAAGAAACGGCTGCTTAGATGAACCCAATATATTTGACTTTGTTATAATAGGTGGCAATATCTTACGATGCAATACTGTAGCTTTAGCTATGTTTATGATTCTGCTCACCCTTGAAAAAATCCATCCTCAGTAATTTGAACATGGAAATAGGCTGTAATAAACATCTAATAATCATCTGACCCAAGTAGAGGCCACCTCTTCGGATGAGTGCTGCCATGTACAATACAACATTTCATTTTGTATATTTACACTCATGTCTACACTGGTACACAACACACGTCAACACACATATTACTTAACAGACAAATAAACAGACTGACAAAACAAAATATTTTGATTAAAAAAAAAAAAAAAAAATTCTTTTGGGTAGCTCCCATGATAGCGACAAATCTTTGGTCTTAGTGTGGAGTCTCCAATCCCACAGCGATTTGTATTGTGTTGATATTATGTAAATTGTTATTGTAAATTTTTTATTTTAGTATTCGTATGTATACATGAAAAATCGTATCTGTATAATTTGTTTCTGCTATTGGGATAAATAAAATGCAATCCATCAGTCAATCAATACAATACAGGAGAGGTTCTCGTCAACGCAAAGAAACTCTGTTACTATTTCATAGACCTGAACTTTGGCCCAACATGAACTCCCTTTCCTTTTGTGCATTGTATACCTACCAAAAGATTATCTGGAAACGACTCATACAACACGACATATGCCTGACCTGTTTGCTGCAGTTGAGAGGCAATGTATGATAGAAACACACAGACAAAATGCTATGGCAGGGCCTGGTCACAGCACCATATTAATGCTTGGAGCCTAACCAAGAACAAATACCTGTGCAGAAGGAGTAATGACAGTAGACTACCAGATCTTCCATGCACCTTGCTATCAGGTTAGATTTAATTCCCATTCTTAGCGTACCAGACATAGAATCCTTCCCCAAAAACCCCAACTGGACAGCTCTTGAGACCTACAACTGCACCCCTCCTACAGCTACAATTAAGCTCAATAAAAACCTTCAAAAGCACCCCCCACTTGAGACATATAACTGCCTTGAGATTTACAATTCAACTGCACCCCATAAAAACTCCAACTGTACCCCTCCAGGCTCAAAATTTGGGCCTACAACTCCACCCACCTTCAGGCTCTGAAATAATCTCCAACTGCACCCCATTATTAAGACATCCAATTGCACCCCATTATTAAGACATCCAATTGCACCCTACTCCTTCAGGCTCACTCAAAATCTAACCCTTATATTTTATTTATGCACAACTTTTCCTGCAGTGGGAGTCGAGGGCTCACACCCGTCACACCCCCAGTCTACAGACCCGGTGTTTGCTGAATAGAGACCCAATAGGGTGTGTTTTGCCCCACTCTCCCCTATTTGTTCTACTGCTATGGTTCCATTGTACTTTGTATAAATTGTTCTTACGTGTGCATGACCATCCAACCTCAGCATTCTCTATAAAATAAATAATTACTGCTTGCATCTGGCGGATCCTCGTTGATCTTCTCCCCGATCACCCGGGCCATAGGCTTTGGGATACCAGGCTCATATAGGCTGTGGGAGTGAGGGTGCGATGGGTATATGCACCCCGATTGAGCCAAGAGGCACACCTGGCTTGGGGGAAGTTGTTCGACTTGGTGGGAATTAGTTAAATCAAAGTTGAATAATGTCCATATGAGTTACGCAAAACACGTGACGCTATGTAATTGCGTAACTTCATGAAACCGGCCCCAGCTGGGGCCGGTTTCATGAATCGTTCTTTTAAAGTTACGTAATTACTTCGCGTCGCGTGTTTGCATAAACTCCAATGTTCTCTTATATTAAAATAAATCATCTTAGCGTTTAGTACATTCTTAGCCACTTCATGAAACCGGGCCCTGGACCTACACTACTAAGTACTGGGGTTTGGGGGGTAGATACGGTTTTTTGGGGAGGTATATACGCCAGAAAGAAATCATTAATAATGATACACGAGGTGGCGCCACCGGGCTCCAGAAAGGTATCGCCTAGGTACCTCTGTACATGACATCGTCGCTTTAAATTCCACCTGCCGCAGTTTGAATGTAAGATTTACGACATAATTATCAGAGGGATTCCGGAACTTCCATATATTACCTTACGTGGTGACGCAAAAGAAAAACAATCTTGTGACACCATTCCAGCGACAACCGCGTCAGAATGCCGCGGGCAATGTTTGCAATTAACAGTTACGCCTTTGATGCCCGACCCGTGTAACCGGGCAATTACCGTGTTTACTGGATGAACAAACTCTCCATTGTACCGCGTCCACATCCAAACCAAAGGGCGGACTGTCGCAGCTGCTCACGCATGCGCGATAGCTGTGACGCGCAGACGACGTCGATCGGGAAATATAAAGTGTCAGTGACAGTGTCAACGATTTTGTCAGCGTGCTTGGTGTCTTCACACACTTGGACAGAACGTGGGATATGTAAGTAGGCATGTGTGCATGCTGGCGATGTGTTTTGTCGTTACGAATGCAGGTGTAGAACTAGAAATAGTCAAATGCGGATGTCATGGTGGAACGTTACGCCTGTCACTGACTCATGAGTCCATCGCCGGTCAGGATCGAGTACTTCTCTGACTCTGTCACTCAAACGAACTGTTACGAATTACGTGCGTTGCGGGGTGCAGTATACTTACCCGGGGTATCGGATATCCACCCGGCTCGGGAAGCGTAATTGATCCCGCTAAGTGGTCACCTATAATTATGTCATACAACATTTTGCTAAGTAGAGTTACAACGGACCTCCTGGGTGGAGGGGTGTCAGCCTGAACTTTATCCCATGCTTCTGTAGTTCCTATTTCTTGACAATTATAAGAGATTTAACAAAATTATAGTTTTAATGTTAGCACTTGAGATTGAGTCCAGAGCACCCCATGCATATGCCAACTGGACAAGGAGGCTTGTCAAATCCAACTTTTTTGGTCCATGTGTAAACCTGCTGCCTTTTAATTTAAGACAAAATTTAGTTTTAACACGACAAAGGATATACCTATATAAATTTGTCAATTTTTATAATTTATATTTTGTATTTATTAATTTACACAATCCACAGATAATTGGTTTCATTCACGATGATGAATAGTATTTTCTGATATATATATATAAGGGCCTAATCTGTTCCTTCTCTAATGTTGCTTTGCATATTCTAGTGCGTCTATCTTTCTGAATTAAGAACAAATACACGTGTCAATATTTTCAAATAAAGTATCAATACTCTTAACACTTCTATTTAATCTCCCCTTAAATTTAATCCCCTTGCTCTCCCCTTAATCCCTTTGCTCTCCCCTTAATCCCTTTGCTCTCCCCTTAATCCCCTTGTGTGCGCTAGGATTGTTAAACCACATATATATGTATTATATATAATAGTTTTTTATAGCTAAGATCTGTGAGTTCTGGAATCATTTTTAGTTGCCCTCCCAAGGCTCCTCTGTATTCTCTCTGGTGTATCTATGTGCGTGGCTGGGTGTGTGAGTGCGTGCAGTACATACATGTATTCTTAAATAAGGCCTACCTGGATATTGCATTACAACAGGCATCCTTTATTCTACTTGTCAGCATTATCATTGATGATTGAAGGTACTAGCTAGTAGTCTCTTAAATTATTCAATATATATATCTTCTTGGCAGAAAGTAGCTTCTAATATTTTACTAAACATTATTACAGAGAGACAACTATGTCATCTATGTATGATAACTGTAGCACTGTCATTTGTTAATGCTATACTGAGTAATTTGCTACGACATGTTTCATAGATGTGAGATTATTTGCATATTATATTATATGTGATATAGTCAACTTAATGTGTGGAATTGGGTTTTAATGTTAGTAAACTGAGTTGCATTGTGAACATAGGGAATTTTACCTTTCAAGAGGTTAATGAGATTGCTACAGGATGCCCCATAAGGTCAACAGCTTTCATGCTGAAACCCTACCTGAAACCCCCTGGGGTAGAAAGTAGCTGTGGCATGTCTTCATCACAACACCTGGTTTCTATTCACTTGTGAAATGTTTGCAGAAGTCAGAACCTGTGAAAATACATACATCTTGTACTTGAATTTAATTCCTGATGGTCCACATATGACCTTACACAAGCTGACATGTAGGTCCATTGAGACTAGGTGCTAACTGATTGAGGTGATTAAGTCAGTGTGAATGGACTCTCTCACCAAAGAGAGATTCATAGGGTCAATTGTTTCGGGTTTCACAAGTCTGTGATAATTGGAAAGACAGCCTGTTCTGTTCACAGAATAGAAGATTTACTCGAGTTTATGATATGTACTTACAGTGAATTACCACCCATATAGTGTGACTGTGCGTGACACTAGGCCAATTCCTGTTGGGACACATTTTGTTTACTGCAACAGCAATCTCCAACAATGTATCATACAAATATAGTTGTATCTATTGCCGAGACAACAACAGCAGATCTTATGTTTTTTCTTTCCTGATTTCTTGGTTTATGTGTGACAGCCTGTCTTAAGTGGCATGATCTGCTCTGATTCCTCAAGATTATACCCTGTAAGTGTAACACTCTGCATATCTTAATCCTTTATACCTAAAGCAAACAACCGCAATGTACATTTCCGGTGACCCTCCTTGCCAGTGATATACTTGAAACTGAAAGGTATTAACGACTTACAGATACTATATAAATCAGTACTTAATAGTGTATTGGTAAGATACATCAGCTACGTCAAAAGCAATTCCAATGTGTTCTGTTATTTGACTGACCTGAATCACCATTAGCCATAACATATACTTTTGTTTATGTAAAGGATAATTAATACTTCTTAAGTGTGCCCATGAAACCACAAAACTCATCCATGAACACATTTTGCTAAATTTTTCGTTATGGTATAAGTGTTAACTGTTTGCATATTTGTTATATTATTACTGTTTATCTGATTAATGCAAACATGGCTTGAATAAGATTTGTGTAGGAGTTTCCATAAAGGAACATACATATTTATTTAATTAAAAACCAGGTAATACCATTTTGTATAAACATGTTTTGAGATGGTATTAAATGTAACAATAAAAAGGTTCGATACATTTTTTTATTTTTTCTATATATACATGTATTCACATTTGACAATTGGTATTAAACTTAACAAAATTGTATGCATGCAAACATGTGGAGTAGTATTTATTTAATGATGTATATATTATTAAATGTCCTGTCCTGGAGTGGACATATGTTGAGGTTTAAAAGTATTTAGTTCTTGAAACACAAATTTGTATTTCTGATTGGATTTTGTTCTATGTTTGTTTAAGCCAGTCTGTTTATTCACTGGACTAGTAAATATATATCTTCATAGAATGTATTGAATTAATAAAGCCAGAGGCAATATGGAGATATATTTAAATGGGTAAAAGCAGCTATTTTCGTTAAATAAATCATGTATTATAAAATGCTTACTCAGTGTATCATTGGATATTTTCTTGATGTATATAATTTAAGTTAATACAGAGTCTGGAATCCAAAGGAAGTCTAATGAATGTGCACGTTGTTGGTGTTTTTAAAGTAAATCTGCAGTCAGATTCTTTAAATTACTTGATGCCTGAAATCTGTTCTCTGTAAAATCTTTAATTTGCCCGAGGGTGCTGTATGTGATAGTCTGCTGCCATCTTCCATTTCTGTCTTCTAATAAACTGGACTGTACCACTGACATTACAGCTGTTTCCACTGGGGTAATGTATTTATGCTTCATCCCATGAACAGTGCATGATCTGCAACATAAAATTTGCTTTTTTATTTATTCCTCATCGAAGATGTGTATTTAACCATTCATTATGTCTTCTGTTAAAAACTGCACCACAATCCCTGGAGGGAAGTGTTGGTTGTAGTGGCAGCCTTGAACCTATCTCCCCTCTCCTGAAAGTGGTATGGTCTTATGATGTGGGATGTGTTCCCTGGATGTTCCCATGTGTCAGTCAGGGTGAACAGCTGGGTATGAGTGGGACTAGGAGGGGAGGTACTTCATAACGCTGTGGTCAGTCTTGGATACCGGATTAGCCTGATGACATCCTCTATCAACTAAGGTATAGTGTGTAGCAGTTTTAGTTTACCTCAACTTGTTTATGATGTAATATAATTGCAGCACTTGACTCAGGCTATACAGGTATAAGAAAAACATTGGGACTTTGTCACACTGTTCCATATATATATATATATCCAAGTTCTTGCAGAGCAGAACATGGATTTTAAACAGATGATCCTTACAATATAGCCTTTATAGCTGCATGTATTGCAAGAATGCACTATATTAGTTCTAGAAATAGTGTTTTCCATAGAGCTCTACAACATGCTCTAGATAACACAAGGGTTAGAATTTAGAATAAACAAACAAATTCACAGTTAATTGGTCATCTGCCATTGAACTAACTCTTTGTCACCTGTAATCAAATTAATTTGCCAAATTTGTGTCACCTAAACTAATAAGCAATTTGTAAAACAAACATGGATATTTTATTTTGTTCTCATAATCTGGGAACCAGGCAGTTGACATGACTATGTCAACTGGCTGGTTGTTGGCTTCATTAATAATTAATCATTTTTTTTATTTTTCTGAACATGACTATGTTCAGAAAAAAGATGGTGTTTTGCCAAGCTTGATTCCAATCACACATCTACTGCCATCCTGTAAGGTTACTTAGTGTACCACTGTTTAAATTCAGTAGACTAACTTTGCTATATAACGTGTGCTGAAACGTCACACTTGTACTTGTAAATAGGTTTCCCAACCTCCTGTGAATGCATGAATGCTGGCGGTGGGTAGATTTATCAACACCCTCATGGTTGATATGGAAAACAGGTAGACAGGGTCATTTCATGTTAAAGTGAGGTTGTCTGTCCGTTACCCGAAATTGGCTAAATCGGGTAATTATTTATGGGAACTTTGTGGAATGAGTTGTACTTGGTCCCAGTTTCTACTTTTTGTAGAAAATAATTAGAAATAAAATGTGTGCCAACATGTTCATTTTAGTACTAACGTAGGTCCACTTAACGTGATGATATGATGAATTACTTTGTCATGGAGTTAACTACCAGATTAGCCCCAGCGAGCATGACGTTCTTCCCAATGTCATAGAGACAAATCTCAAAGAAAGGCTGTCACTTCTTCTATTTTTAATATATTAATTATAATGTTCTTACTACTAGTCTAGAATAAATAGGCGCACAACCCTGTAAATTGCATTTAATAAAACCAAAACTGTGTTCATAATTTTAATACTTTAACAGTGAAACGATTAAATTGTAAGTAAAATATACGCACACATCATCTACTGACGATAATCCAGACGACTGGTTTAAGGCCCTTTGATGTTCGGAATGATCACAATGTTCCTACAACTCATTCAGCAAACTTCCAGTCAATAATTACCACCCTGACTGAAGGAAACAACCTTATTTTAAGACATATATATGTAACCGATGTTTGATCTTTCCCGATCTACCGTCTGTTTTTAAAATGTTGCTTTTCATCTAAATATTGTGTTTCTGAAAAGACAAGACAGGAGAGACATGATACAAAACCGTATCTTTCTTTGTGTCATTGAGGGCATGTTTTACCAAATTTATGCAAAATAACCAGAAGATATAGATCTTAAAGACACAATTATTGATCAATATTGAGTCAAAATTAATGTTGCAAATCAGCCGAGCAAATAAAATAAAATGGCAGAAAAGTATTTTTTAAATGGGTGTTAATCCAAAGGAGGGATTTTTTATTGAAAACAATGGAAATTTCATCTTAGTTACATGAAAACATCCATAGGAGTTGGACTTAACTGGATCTCGTGTCTATTATCTAAAACAGTGATTCAAACATCATTGTCAAGCTTAGAAAAAGAAATCCTAATAATAATAGAAAATAGATAAATAAATATTATGTAATTACCATGTAAATGTAAGGGTGGCATTCAAGACACTGAAATGGAATCTTGTGTATTAAAATATTTAGTTTATTCTAGGATCCACTTTGTTTAATGTTTTACACAGCAAGGTTAATTAACCTTTAAATAAAATTTCCTGGTAAATGAACAGTTTAGTTATCACATCATAATATGTCGCCAAAGCTTAAACCCCTTCAGTGTGAGTTAGGAACAGGGTGGACACTTCTATAAATTTATCATACATACATCACAACTAATCTTAACCTTTACCAGAAAGTCCGAGAGAGAGAGAGGGAGAGGGAGAGGGAGAGGGAGAGGGAGAGAGAGAGATTACTTGGGTTGTAACACAAAACGTGCGACAGCTAAAAAGAAGCTTCTATTTTGATCGTTTGTTTGTTATCCGCAGTCTTAATCATCCTGTCTTAGTTGTTACCCCAGCTTTACCCTTAGTACACCCAATCTGACAAACAGGCTCTTGAGACTCTACTGAGAGACCACCTGTGTTGCACTGCCTACCACCCTCCTTGGTAAGTACTTGTAGATGGGTGGGGTTGACAGTGCAACATATTTATTTTCACAATGCATATCTTGAACATTGAAGTTCTACAAGCAGTGTACAGTTCTGTGGTGTAGGGCCTTTAATTTGTTTAATTCACAGAACAAATAGGCTCACATAGAGCATCGACAGTGCACAGCCATAGTCAGTGTCAACTTTTATTTATTTTTCTTTATTAAAATGTGTGAGACAACAAAAGCCTAATATGTCATTTTTATGTGTACAGGGCCTGTAATCACATATATATATATATATATATATACATATATATATTTGTTTAAGTTTGTTCTGCATCCCCTGTAAACTGCTTAGTTTATGATACACCTGTATGTGGAATAATTGTAAAACTTGCCATAATATTTAGATTATTTGAGGAACCAATTTGTAAAAAAAATTGAGGAACCTGGTTGTAAAATGCTTTATTTTATTTATGGAAGCAGTTGTAAAAAAAATTGTATACTATTTTTAACCACTAAAATTAAGTGTTTTTGTCAACATTCTATATTTACATTGTGAAACTGTCAAATATGTGTTTTGGCCTCAACGGATATGCCTGCATTGAGTCGTTTCATGGCAGATTTGGGTTGCTGTCACCCTGGGGCAATGGCATGCTACTGATGGCAGTCAATTATCGCAAGCAACATCTCATTAACGCATCTGAAAAATACACAGCCACCTGAACACATTATCTACGTTTTGTGTTGCAACCTAGATCTCACAACCATCATTCATCATAATTAGCGAAATGATAGTCATCTTTATTCACTCCAAACGATGCAGTATCGCCCAATTACACCCTCTGTTAACTGTAATGGCATATATGTGGGAATTATTTATGCCTATGTTTAAACACCCCCCTCAGGGGAGGTGTGTACCTGTTGCTGCTTAGCAACACTGCAGAGTCCATCCAAACGGTTCTACTTGGGGATTGTGTCCAAATAAAAAAACCGTCACAAATATGTATATAATAGGCAAACAGACATGCAACATTTTCTTGGTTCAAAACATGAAATCCATACTTTTGACTTGGAATTCTCGATAAATCCATTTAACTCTGTATTTCTGGTATACTTTTAGTTCATCATTCCTAGATTCCAACCACATTTCGCTGTCTGCTACTACTAAACGTGTATAAACAATCACAGCATTTTCTTGGAAATTTACTTTGTATCAAGAGTTCTTCTCACACAAAACATTTGTAATTCAAATATATATATGCATGGTGATGAACGCAAGAAATAATGTACCAATTGTTTAAAAATCTTACATTTTAAACAAATCTGTAATAAAATGGGATATGGCCATATTCTTCCTAAAATCTTTACTGTAAACAGAACATCTGTATGCTCATAATGATATAATAGATCGGAACAAAGTGGTCAGTTACCCAAGGTATTTAAGACTAGCATTATTGCCATTCAGCTCACCCTTACGATAACTGAAAAATATTATTTGATAAAGTTAAGATTATATTTTTACACAAGTATTTACCTGAAAAGCGTTGATAATGACAAAATACCATCATGATCTGTGAGCAGAAGGTATTTTTTTTATTTACTAGCAACACAGAACTTGATGACATGTCATGTTTTTTGCCACCATAGCAACTTAGAAATAGTGTGACACCTAAATGAATCTGCCCAACCATACAGATACAATCATAACATAATCCTAATAAGTATATAGGATTTATCTTGTTACAACCAATGGTTATGATGCTTAAGTTGATTCCTTAGAATAGATACATTAAATTGGTCTCAATCATCACACCTCACAACTGAATCGTTTAGAGATTTTTTGAGCTTCTCATATTGGACACAATACCTTAGCATGCATGAATTGTTCGACAGAATTGGTATCCAGGAGACCGTAGACAGTTATTATGTTTAAAAAACTGTCTCCATGGTGTGTGTACTTTGACAGATGCATTTAGTAATTATTTATGGCAACTTCTTCAGTGCTGTTGTGTCACTGCCTAAATGAACAGGTTGCCTGGCAAACTAGGTTCATTGTGAGCAGGTGCCATTTCACTGTTGCTGGTTAGAGGTTTCTTAATTTCTTTAAAATCTTCTGTGATTTGGTGGGTCCTATGATTTGAGATCATCCCTAAAGAACATAATGCTGTTTAGGGATGATCTCAAAATGTGATATGATACCACACAAAAAACTGACATTAAGTTAACACTGGTCGTATTAGAATATGATTTGTATATATTCCTTTTTCATTGTATGAATTGGGATCGAGGGAAAAATTATTTTGATTTAAGAAAAAACATCACTTTATAACTAAATGAACTAGCCGCTAAACCCTCCACCATGAAAGTAGTTTAGTTTAGTACATCAAATATTGTTGTTTTGAGATGACCCCCATTTTGCCCATTCTTGTGATCCCTAATTATCTCTTAATATTTTCATTGCTGTAAGGGGTGTGGTAGCACACACACTTAGAGTTTGAACTCTCCATGTGAGTCCATAGCACTAATCGTAATTACTAGTGTCTGCTAGAAATAGACCACACACCTGTGATTTGGCTGGCCAACTATTGTATATTTACTGTTTGTTTACACATATTTCACAAACCCGTTTCCATATGTAGTAAATTACCTGGTTAATTGCTGACCGCTAAACATGGCTGCCGTGGGCTATTCCACTTGAAAGGCATTCTTGGTGCTGTTTCGCACGCTGGAAAGAAACAGCAACAAATCTTTTTTGACAGTATGTTTACCAAATTCTTTGGCCTTTATTAGAGAATACTGTGTTTTCCAATTTATTTTAATTACAACTACTATCAGTTTTTTCCAGTTCCATCTGCTGTTTGAAGACAAACACGAAACGAAGCAGGGCAGTTTATTTGAATAATAAAACTTACATTGCTCCTGCAATAAAACTGTCAAATGACAGTTTTAGCTGCAATAGAAGCTTTTTATTATTATTACAGTTGGTGAACTGAATTCAGAGGCACAACAGCCTTCTGAATGCAAAAAAAACACATAAACAATTTAAAGTAAAATAATAATTGTTCAGATGTAATTGAAACCATCAAATTAATGTAGGCTTACGTGTATAACTGGTATATATATATATATAATATATATATAATTAAGTTCTGAACTTTTGGGGTTGGCTTACCCCCCATGAATCCCTATAAAAGTTGAGCTGCTGTTTTAGTAATTAGTCTGAAATAGGTGGAAAATGTTCTGGAGTGGTGCAGTGCTCAACAAGAAGTTGTTCCATTTCGTACCTTTGATGTTCTGTGGGTGACATGAGCTCCATGTGTTGGCTGGCTTATGGAGTAGTTGAGGTTTGTTTACTGTTTGTCTGGCTGTCTGTGACTGTGTGTGAGCCTCCAACCATTTCTACATTCCTCCAGCATCCCAGGCAGCTGCCTCTGCCATCTATACTTGGACAAACCATGGCTATTCCTGTGGTCAGTTATGTGGTCATCTGTGGTCAATTATGTATCGTTCCATCTTTGTCTGTCGCTGAAAATGGCATTGCACATAAATATGACCAAATACATAACAGAACTTTCCAAGTGTAAGCTTCGAACTGTGCATGCGAGAGCAAACACATGTGCATACATACATGTACACGTGTGTGTATGTGTGCATGTTTATGCATGTTTGCATGTGAATATAGGAGCAAGTAAACTGTGTACATCATGCACACATACATGCAGGGTATGGCCATGTCCTCTGTATTTTGTTTTCGCTATTTGTTTATATTAAAAATTATTCAGTCACATATTGGCACTTCATATGTATTAAATAGGGAAAATAATAATCTAGCCAGTTGTGAATAACAGCACCTCTAAAAAGGTGCAGATTTTGTCCTGGGGGGTTTGTCCAATCCCTATGTCCTACACTCCTCATAGGCTTGTATACACCACACATGTGCCTGGATATTGATAAGGATCAATGCAGCATGGCAAGCAACTAGCAGTGCTAGATGTGTCATGTTTAAAGGATACTGTTGAGTTGATTAGGTTGAATGTTAGACTTGAATTCAATCAAATTAAAATGCTTTATTTTTTTATATTATATTAATTATAAGACATGTATTATTCTCCCTTCACTTAAATAGAACACTAAGCTTACACATATCGATATACCAACTTCTGTTCTGTAGAGCACCAAATTTAGTTGAATGCACTATCTATACTTAAGGAACAGAATAGCTGTGTGAATGGACCCATATTACCCTCGGGGTAATTACGATATGCTGCACATTGTTTCTTATCAGAAATATGTTATCAATAAGTCATTAAAAGATTGTAGTCAGTTGTAAAGATCTAAATGTATATATATATATGTCTTTATTTGGCTACAATACATCCTGGCTGCACTTAGTTGTATAGCGATTAAGGAGTATTTAACAAGTTTAATGTTCTGTATGGCTGCCAAATTACCAGTAGTTTTATAGTTATACACACCCTGTACTGCAGCAATGCCTTATCAAAGTTACAATCTGACAGCTCTACAAAATCTCTAATGCACTGTGCCTTCCTTTGGCTCCTTCATTACCCCAATAAAAAGCAGCAGGTTATACTCCTCTATTTACCCCCAACCTGACACCCTATCCCACTATGGTTTTATACCTTATCAAAGCTAGAATCTGGCACCCCAGAAAATCTTTACTTTGTTTACAGTTAATAAAAAGCAGGTCTGCCACCCTTATGTGATAATCCAGAACATGACACCATGTGTGCATCTGATATCTAGAGGCATCCCACTGGTAACAACCTCTCTGTGCTAGGGGGTAATTAAGGATTAACACCCCTCCCAACCACATGTGCAAGATGATCAAGGAAGGACAAATGCTAGCTTGAAGAGGATTGAAGTAGTTCATCTTCCTGAGCAGACTGGGTGTGCAATGGTGAAGACCTGTGTTTGGGTCTTTGTGCATGGGATAGGAGTTTAGACAGTGTATATTGGGGGTACCTTACTTCCTGCACAATAAGGCTTTGTTCTCGACATTGAGCACTACTAAAGCCATTTACTGTTTTAGTACCTTTAACTGCATATGAGGTGACACTGCAACTTTATTCTGCCTTATTGGTTGGGCTAGATGCTTTAAATTGACTTTTACTTCTACTAGTGATACAAGTATTGTGTGCTGGCCTGCTGTAGAATGTCTACCACATCTGGGGATAGATCACCATTTTACATCTGCCATACATACATGTAAGTTCAGTAAAAATGACTTGGCAGTGATTCTGAGATGGTATTCAATGATATCTTGCCATGTTTGCAAGTGCCTTTCTTGGTCCAGGATGCAATGCCATCTGGGGTTATTCCATTCCAGTAATCTCACCCCATCACCTGGAGCTTGGTAATTAAGAACATGAAGCATGTAATTTAAGGCCTGGATGAGGCAATTAACAGGCTCCTTGTAATACAGTGGTGTATTTACAGCTGTCAACAGCAGCAGCTTCTGAGGAGGAAATTGCCCAGCTTCTTAAATCAGATGCAACCTAAAGGGAATTTACCACATTTGATCATATCGGTGTATAGCAGAATTTTGTTTTTTATTAAATGAATTAATAATTTATTTAATTATTTCGCTAAAACTACATAAAAAAAGTTCCACAAACAAGTTAGCATACCGTAGTGGATAGTCCACCACTGGATACTAGGTAGATTTACTTTTTCACAAATTTAATCTGAATTGAGATTAGCAAAAACATCAAATTGAAACACCTTTTAAAAATAATTGGAAATAAACTGTTACAATCTTTGTCAAAAATTATAAGTTTTTTGCATGATACCGCAACCCACAGTGACATTTTATTTTATAATTCTTCAACACTGGTCTGTGCTAGGTACGGTAAACAAATTTTGCATACTGTGGCTTTTGCTGCCCCATGAAATGTAGATAATGGTAGCCATCAATTACATTCTTTGAGAGGTGTCAAAAACATCTTATGTGCACTGAAAAATAGAGATGATTACCAGCAGTCTTGCCAGACTACTTTAGATAATGGCCCCCTCCGGAGTCACTACACCAGAGTTGTATGTGTGTTTTGTGCCTTTTGTACCTGTGGGGTAAGGGGTAAGTGAAGGGGGTGTGGTGTCATTCACTACCTCATTTCATATTCAGTGGGCCAGTCAATTGATAACACTCTGCCAGCTTGTAAGATTGATCAACCTGCAAAGTAGTTACCCCATCATCCAGTCCTCCCCCATTTCTACCTACCTCCCTGGGGTGACAAGCTGATAATAAGGGTCATTGGGGTGGGGAATTCTGAGCAGTTAGCTAGCAGTCAACCTAGATATGGTCAAAGAGACAGTGAAGTCAACATTAATTGTAAACATTTACTGATGCATTACATTTGATACATCGTGCATTTTCTTATTTAAATTTAAGAAGAAAATGTTGGAAAAATCAGATGAAGAATGATTGGGGTAAGTGTAAGTTTTACACAATTTGCCTCCACCCCACCTCACCTGTCAGCCAGCTGCTTAGGGATAACGGGGGTAAACTAAATGGTAACACAAAAGTCTATAGGACATTGTAAAACAATAGTTGTAAATATCCGTAAATTGTCACAAGATCAGAGTGACTTGGTTAAGTTCCTTGTATACACAAAACTACACAGCAAGTAATCTTATTCAAGTCAAAAGATGCTGTGGAGTAAAGATGTTGTTAAGAACTGAGATCATCAGAGCGACTGTTAGGCAGAGTGAAAGCAGCTAGAACCAACAAAAAACGGGAAGAACTAGGTGAAAGGTTGAGTCAGAACTACAAAAGGCTCCACGTGGTTGCACAAAATGTACAAAATAAGCCCCTTCCACTGAACATAATCTCCAGAAAAAGTCCCCATCACCAAGAAAAAGCCTCTGCATCATTAGAGTTTGCAGAAATATGATCTACCAGGTAAGTCAAAATGTGTCTGGGAAACACAAACATTCTAGCAAGAATATAGAACTTTAAGCAACTACAAAACATCTCTTAAAACTAGTTTATAGTAAAACACATGAATGTATGAATTGTCCCTGTGTTTTAATTACTTGAGATATATTAATAATTGGGCATTTATTTACCTTTTATATACACTATACTGAACAGGTCCAGTCCTATTTTTAACATTTAATTAATATTTTTATTATTCAGCCTAACTGGGAAGGATTTCCTTGCACAGAATGGGCTCATTACATGTAGAAACATGGAAGAATACTGTTTCTAATTGCCATGAATAAAACATCTCCACGTCTCCACTATTGAGGTAGTGAACGGTAGTAATTGAACAGTGCAAGCTGGCCATTCCAATCATACACAGTCAGTCAGCAGTGATTTGTTTGGCGTTGTCTTCAATGGTATCAAGTGGACTTACCCAAATGGAGTACTTTCAGGCTGGTAGCTCTCACAGTGGTTTAATAAAATAAAACATTAGGTACAATTTGTCTAGCACCATGCATGTACCTTTGGAAAGATCCATCCATCTTACATCCATGCACTGTAGGGAGAGGGATAGATGTTTTTTCCTACTGTAACCATAGCTGTGACTTCATTTCCATGAATTTTTCAGTGACTATTTCTGCCCACTGGTAAGTCATGTGTCTTGGACTCAGTGTTTGTGGTCTTTAAGACTCCATAAACCGATTAGAATAACAATACCCATGCATTAGCCATGGACAAGGGCTCTTTGGATCCTATCTCACAGACTCATAAGATAATGGTAATGGTGTAGTTAGCACCAGCAGTTACTTTGGTATCAGGTAATTAACTGAGCTTACAACTGGCCCCATGGTCTGAGGTTGTCAGTATCTGGACTGTACCCTGACAGATAACAGATAGCAACAGCTGTGGTAGCTGTGAGTGAGGTGTATCATCTCTTCATCCCAAATGTTTCATCTCCTGGAATCCCAGCCTGCAAGTTACAGGCAGTTCTTTGAAGTTCTTGGATGGTCTCATCCAGGAAAGATGCCACTCTTCATTTGACCTACTCGTACAGTGAACCGATGTCGGGTCATTTGCCCAATGGACATTTATCTAATGGTCATTTGCCCAATGGTCTTTTACCCAATGGTCTTTTGCTCAGCTTTCGAGTGGGTAAAGGGTCATTGGCTCAGTTTTGAAAGAATTGCAATAAATGAAATGAAAGTTGTTGCAATTGTTTCACCGATAATTCAACAAAATGAAGTTTGGTGATTAAGATGAATATTCTGATGAAACTCAGTTTTGCACGTTTACATTGACATTTGATCACAAGTGAGATTTATAAGTGAATTTTTATCAAACTTATGGTCTGAATTTTGTGTTATATTAAGCTAACTTTGGTTATTAAATTGAATATTCACCTAAATTTATTTAATATCTATTTATTTTTCAAAACCGGACAAGTGACCCTTTTCCCACTTGAGTGCTGGACAAATGACCATTGGGCAAATGACTACCCCCTGTGAACCACCATACCTAATGGGGTGATCAAGAGGTGTGTTAATGATACAAGTCAACACTGACCCCTACATTGTTCAGATGGTGGTGCACTGGAATCCACTGTGCATTGCCAGTTGTACTGAGACTCTGGCATGATCAGTCAGCGTCCAGTCATCAAATGTCCAACATGTCCAAACAGGCCCTTAATCTGAAATAACATTTTGCTAGTCTTGAATTAATCAAAAATGTATCTTTTAGCACTGCTTGTATGGAAGCTATTCACATCAATCACAGTCAGTATTGGCCAGTTTAGTTTTTTTCAATAACAAGCCAGTATAATTTGAGCCATTTATTTAATTAATACTGATCCATTAGATTTGTTTCACTACCAGTTGTGTCAATGATAGTCCTTAATGTGGGCCCTAGACTTGGAACTATTGTCTGATCTAGTGGCCACCTGGCCACCTCTAAATTCCACCCACCTTGGCCACTCATCTAACAGTCTGGCAGACGGGTCTCTGACTAAGCCTGTGTCCAAAGATTCAACCTTTTTCAGTTATTTTAAGCACAGTAGTGGTAAGAGCTCTGGACTCTCAACTGAGAGAACGCAGAATCCTGTGCAGCGGTATCAAACCTTGGGTAAGTTCGATTACTCGATTACAATGCTTCATTTCACCCACCTGTAAGAATGACTACAAGTGTACCAGGCTATAGACAATGGTGGATATTTGTGTATGAATAGTTAATTGCAGCATGGCTGAATCAGTGAATGCTTCCCAGAGAAGTCGAGATAGTGTGTACAATTGAACAGGTCTGCCAGGGAGTAAAATGTAAAGCGCTTTGAACAGTCCTGAGGACCAGATACTGCGCTATATAAGAACTTACCTTTTTTATTTTCTGAAATGTAAAAAAATCAGGTGATGTTACATTGTCCAACCAACCTGTGAAGACTTCTCCAGATGTATTTATGCATGCAAAAAACACCTTTTGTTTAGCAAATACGTCACCAACTTACGTAAATATGTAGACAGGAAAAAGTAATGGGGTGATATTATGCTTTTCACTCAGCCCATGAAAATGGCCACCTTTCACATCCAGACTTCTCATATATTTACACATGCTTAAAACACCTTTTTTTAGTAAAAAGAAAACTGCTGACTTTCACATAAATTATGGTTTAATTATGAAGCAATGTAATGCAGAATTGTTTGAACTGTTACCACAAAAGTTTACTGTAGAATTTGTCAAACATAAATTTGACAAGTCAGTGATGTTTGTAATTATGTTTGTTTTATGAAAGTGTTGGTCTTTTAAAGAAGGATGTCTTTACCTGGAATGAGCCAGAAGTTAGCTGAATTGATTGTCTTGAATGTGGGAAAACGTGCATATAATAATAATTATGCTGAACATCAGTGTATCTTGCCGTTAACCCAGCCAGCCTCACAATATTGCCAACTTATGTTTTGCTTACAATTTTAACATTTTGTGATGCAATTTTAAAATTGCAAACACTGTTACAGGTTCGTAATAACTAAATACAATTTGGCAGACAGTATATACATTAAACATATCTATTCTACTATTAAGGGAGAATAATGTATTTATGGTAGGTTAACCTAAAGTCACAGTATGAAAACTGCCTTTATTCCTCCGTATTAATTTAAATGTACAAAGTCTGGTCATCTTCTTGTTGATTTTTGCTATTGAATGACAGATTTTAGTTCACTAGTAACAACACATAGGGCTCAGCCCACTGTTAGTTTACCCATTGGCGACCATGTTAACATTTCGTGTGATTATAAGAAAACGTTACCTACAAAGTTTCTTAAACTTCTCACCTGCTGTTATTGTCATCTCTTTGACATGCTGGTCGGGTTTAGTCAAAATATAGTATCTCTAGCTCTCGTAAAATGCCTGTATGTGTGACACCCATCAATATTTACGAATGGATGCAGCAGTAATCCGGTTAAAGGGTCAACTAGCCAAATTGCTGCCAAATACCCTTCTGCTTAGTAAAATCAGCTACCAATGCACCATTTTACTGTCAACAGCTATAATCACACACCGGGAAATCTGACTAGTCAAATGCACTTATGTCAGAGCAGGTGAATTTTATAAAAAAATCATTTCTCAAAAATAAATTGCACTTTTTCATGCAGGAAGTCCAACAGTGTCCTGACCCCAAATAGACATGGTGATTTTGGAGAAAATTTTTGAAAACAACTACTTTATAGGCACTCATGTTACAAGCACTCTATAATTTTATTTTTGGTAATCCCTCCAGGTGTTTGTGTTTTATGCACATTTCAAAGGTGCCACCAAACTTGGCAAGGCACCAGAAAAATCAGCACTTAGCTGTTGGACAATTTGTAATCCAGCACAACGTTCTCAGGTGGCACTATGAACTCCTGATACAGTTTTCCAGAAAGTCCAATATGTGTTTTATAAGAAAATTAAATACAGCCAGTTGATACATTACATTAAAATTTGTATTGATTTTTTACTTTGTGCCCTATTTACAAAGGTAAACCTAAAAAAGTCATCTTAGGGTGTGAATCCCTCAAAGGCCAGATGTCTCAAGCAGTTCAATTACATAATATTACACAGCCTAATTAGCAGACATTTAAAAAACAATGCCACTTGCTTGATTTGCCAGAAGATGAATGAATCACCCTGCTGCAATGTTATTGGTTCATTTTCATACAGATTTTTCAAATTGAGGCTTAACTACTGGCATACGCACCCCACCCCCCTTATGAGACATGTGTTCCGTTGCTGTGATTTGGACTTGCAGACATATGAGAAGTCTGTAATATCCAAAAATGGTTTGTCCCATTCAACTGTAGTTTTGCCATACACGTATTTTCAGTAATTGTTTCAAGATATTTGAAGTAAAATGCGTCCACTGTGATTGTGCAATGACTGTAGCGTGCTTCCGTTGCTAGGTTCTCTAATTGGGCTCAGCACACTGTTAGTTTACCCATTAGTGACCATGTTAACGTTTCGTGTGATTATAAGAAAACATGACCTACAAAGTTTCTTAAACTTCTCACCTGCTGTCATTATCATCTCATTGACATGCTGGTCGAGTTTAGTCAAAATCTAATATTTCTAGCTCTCATAAAATGCCTGTATGTTTGACACCGTCAATATTTACGAATGGATGCAGGCAGTAATCCAGCTAAAAGGTCCACTAGCCAAATTGCTGCCAAATACCCTTCCGCTTAGTAAAATCAGCTACCAATGCACCATTTTAATGTCACAGCTTTTACAATCACACCGGGAAATCTGACTAGTCAAATGCACTTATGTCAGAGCAGGTGAGTTTTGTGTCCTGACCCCATATGGTTGGTTTGTTGTAGGTTGTCTTAGATGCGATTCGATGGAGACTCTCCACGTGTGGTGTAGACAGCCCGCCTGGTCATGTGCCTCTCTGATGGTGCTCATCATGTTGCTACTGGCAACGGTCAGTGCAGTGGACGCTCTTGTGGTCAAAGATGAAAATGAGTCAACACAAGAGGAACAAGAAGGTATGGGTTCCACCAGAAGGTGACAGGCCACCATACAAAGTGTTGACTGCGTGTTAAGTGTGAATTTTTAAATACTTTTACATATTGAGTGTGCTAAAGTTTACTGTACGCGCACTGCATTAGACTCTTGAGCTTTAGGCAATTAAAGGATCCAATATGTAACTGTTTGTGTCTGTAACTGTTTGTGTCTGTAACTGTTTGTGTATGTCACTGTTTGTGTATGTCACTGTTTGTGTATGTAACTGTTTGTGTCTGTAACTGTTTGTGTCTGTAACTGTTTGTGTATGTAACTGTTTGTGTATGTCACTGTTTGTGTATGTCACTGTTTGTGTATGTCACAATTATAATTATGATCAAGTCCTCCATCAAGCTTTATCTCACCAACAGTGTCTATGTAAGTAATGTTTGTGCATTACATTACTAGTGCGCCATAATGTCTGCTAAATCAACCTTTACCGCAAGCAGTTCTCACCTGAACAACTTTGCCTTCTGTTTCTGTCACAAAGACAAACATTTGGGGTGTGAATATAAAATATACNTGACAGTAGTCTTTGTTCTAGTCTTTGTTCACCACAACCCATCTCTTCTCTTGTAGTCTTTGTTCACCACAACCCATCTCTTCTCTTGTAGTCTTTGTTCACCACAACCCATCTCTTCTCTTGTAGTCTTTGTTCACCACAACCCATCTCTTCTCTTGTAGTCTTTGTTCACCACAACCCATCTCTTCTCTTGTAGTCTTTGTTCACCACAACCCATCTCTTCTCTTGTAGTCTTTGTTCACCACAACCCATCTCTTCTCTTGTAGTCTTTGTTCACCACAACCCATCTCTTCTCTTGTAGTCTTTGTTCACCACAACCCATCTCTTCTCTTGTAGTCTTTGTTCACCACAACCCATCTCTTCTCTTGTAGTCTTTGTTCACCACAACCCATCTCTTCTCTTGTAGTCTTTGTTCACCACAACCCATCTCTTCTCTTGTAGTCTTTGTTCACCACAACCCATCTCTTCTCTTGTAGTCTTTGTTCACCACAACCCATCTCTTCTCTTGTAGTCTTTGTTCACCACAACCCATCTCTTCTCTTGTAGTCTTTGTTCACCACAACCCATCTCTTCTCTTGTAGTCTTTGTTCACCACAACCCATCTCTTCTCTTGTAGTCTTTGTTCACCACAACCCATCTCTTCTCTTGTAGTCTTTGTTCACCACAACCCATCTCTTCTCTTGTAGTCTTTGTTCACCACAACCCATCTCTTCTCTTGTAGTCTTTGTTCACCACAACCCATCTCTTCTCTTGTAGTCTTTGTTCACCACAACCCATCTCTTCTCTTGTAGTCTTTGTTCACCACAACCCATCTCTTCTCTTGTAGTCTTTGTTCACCACAACCCATCTCTTCTCTTGTAGTCTTTGTTCACCACAACCCATCTCTTCTCTTGTAGTCTTTGTTCACCACAACCCATCTCTTCTCTTGTAGACTTTGTGTGCTGGACCTGCAGGGACAAAGTTGACAATGACGCTTGCAACAACTGGGCACCAAATGTCCGCTGTCCAAACAGTAAGTTGTAGTACTTCTGCTCTTTCTTTTAAATTACAAAATATCAACTAGGTCCATCATTCAATAGTTTGTCCAATGGTTTAATAAAACAAATTGACATATTTATACAAATGACGATGCATCATGCGCCAAATGTCCGCTGTCCAAACATGAAGTTTAACAAGATTTAACAAGATTGCCATCCAGAGAATTAACTCTAGATGGCAGGTGGACAAGGAAGCCCTTTGGCTTATCGAGAGTCCAACCCTTTTATCTACATATATCCAGCCCTTCTGAGGTACGTGTCGATTTTATTTTTAAACATATTCACACTACTAGCACCCACACAATCATCAGATAATCTGTTCCATTCATTCACAGTCCTTTGTGAAAATGAGAACTTTCTCACGTCTAATCTACACTGCTCCTTTATTAATGTAACTTCATGTCCTCTAGTCTTTCTATCTTAACTGAAAAAAACATATTTCTATCAATATTTTCATAACCATTCAATATTTTAAACACTTCTATCTGATCTCCTCTCAATCTCCTGGTCTCTAGTGTTGTTAAACCACATTCTTTTAGGCGTTTTTCATAACTAAGATCCCTCAGTTTTGGTATCATGTTAGTCGCTCTCCTCTGTACTCTTTCTAGCATATCTATGTCCTTCTTGTGGTATGGCCTCCACGCTTGTATACAATATTCTAAATGAGGCCTATCTATTGTTTTGTACAGCAGTATTATTAGTTCTTTTTCTTTATATGCTATATTTTGCCTAATCAATCCAAGGATTTGATTTCCCTTTGAAGCTGCAATTCCACACTGCTCTGAAACCTTCATCTCTGCACTAATTGTCAGCCCTAAGTCTTTTTCTTTTACAGTAGTACTTAGTACAGTTCCCCCCATTGTATATTCTACATATTCGTTCCCATGTCCTGTGTGAAGGCATTTACATTTCCCAAAATTGAACAACATTTGCCACTTTTCAGACCATTTGATCAACCTGTCAAGATCATCTTGTAAATGCTGTCTATCCCCATCACTTTTAATCCTTCTAAACACTTTTGTATCATCTGCAAATTTCAACACCTTGCTAGCTATATCATCGTCCAAATCATTTATATATATTAAGAATAATATAGGTCCCAGTACTGATCCCTGTGGAACCCCACTCAAAACTGATTTCCAGTTTGAAGCCTCCCCATCAACAACTACCCGTTGTCTTCTGTCAATCAGCCATTTTCTATCCAGTTAATTATACCATTTCCTATGCCATGGGCCTTTAGTTTAAGCAGTAATCTTTGATGTGGCACTTTGTCGAAAACTTTTTGAAAATCTAAGTAGATGATATCTACTGGTGATCCATCATCTACCCACTTAGTGATATCTTCCAAAAAACATAACATATTTGTTAAGTATGACCTCGCTTTTAGAAACCCATGTTGAGATGGGTTTATCAAGTTATGTTTAACAAGAAAATCCACCATGTGATCTTTAATTAGTCTTTCTAATAATTTACAAATCACCGATGTTAAACTAACTGGTCTATAATTATTTGACTTGTTTCTCGAACCTTTTTTAAATAACGGTATAATGTTTGTTTCTTTCCATTCTAAAGGAACCACTCCCTCTTCTAATGACAAGTTGAAAACTGTTGCAAGCGGTATGCTAATTTGTTCTACAATTTCCAATAGTAGTTTGGGTGGAATACCATCCACTCCAGGTGATTTATTATCCTTCATAGCCCTGATTTTCTTAGCTACCATTTCTGGGGTTACAATTAACTGTCTTAAATAGTCTGATTCTGCCCCTTGAACTTAGCCTCTGGTACTGGCAGTGAACTAGTGTCTTCTCTGGTAAACACAACTAAAATACTCATTTAGGTCTTCTGCCATTAAGAATCCTTCTGATATTATATTTCCAGCACTATCTTCTAGAGGACCGACCTTATCCTGAACTTTCTGTTTGCTTCGAACATACGCATAAAAACTCTTGCTGTCATGTTTTATATTACAAGCTAATTTATGTTCATAGCTTCTCTTTGAATTTCTAATTTCAGCTGTAGCTTGGTTTAGTGCTTCTTTATAAATGTTGTAGTCTTCGTCATTTCCAGTACGTCTATATGACTTCCACATCATTTGTTTATACTTTTCTAATGGCTTTTTTCGATAAGTATTTTTTTCTGGTCCGTTTCCCTTGTTTTTTGAAGGGAACAAATTTATCTACGATGCACTCTATTTCATTCTTTAAGATATTCCAGCATTCTGTTGCTGTCTTATTCTTCAGTGTATTAATCCAGTCTATCTTTGCTAGTTGAGGCACTTAGAACTGCCTTTTTTAGTCCTTTGGGCCGAAATTCCAACAGACTTATGCCATCACTCCGAGTCCGCCGTGCGCCATCTGCCATATCTCAGAAACCATTCAGCAACGTTTTATCTAATTTTGCATAGATGTATCTTAGGGTACTGCCACGAGAAATCTGTATTTGACTGAATCATTCTGAGGGCCCGGTAGGGCCCCCCAGAGCCCCCGAAATGTATTTTGCCTATTTTTTCGAAAACTCTTCAGTAACTTATTCTCTGATTTTACATAGACATTTCATGTGTTAGTGCCACTATACACAAGAAATCTGTATTTTATTTAATCATTCTAAGGACACCTCAGGGCCCCCAAAATGCTAATTTTTTCTGCTATTTCCCTACTGCTGTAAGCCACCTGCTGTTAGCCTGGGCCACTGATCTCTATTTATAACTGGATAGTGGACTTTGCCCTATCTCTATCACTGGGATGGCTGAGTGGAGCAGTCTGGTGTCAGAGATTATGCTGTAAGCCTGTGTATTGGACTAGCCTTGGTTCACTCCCTGCCATTTTCCCAGTGTCAGACAGAATGCTTCCATGTGGGCTGTAACTAATGTATAATGGGAATCCCTACTGCACTGGCAGAACCTGAGAAACTTTAAAACAGCAATAGACATAATTACCAATGCAATATAAAGATATGATCTAGGATTAAAATAAAATAACTTAGGTATAAAATAGTATATAAAATAAAATAACTTAGGTACACTCAAAAAGGTTATAGCATATTTAGCCAAAATTATAAGGAATATTATTCAGATGTTTTACTATACATGTTGGAGCTATTACCTGTTACTTACTCCAATTCAATCAGTATTATGTCATTAATTGCTACTGTTTTAAGTCAAAATGCATGCTATGTATATGTATCTTGTGAAGAAATAGTTTTATCATAGTTCATCTCTTTCCATTCTGGGGAAGGGTGGTAGGGGCAAAATGAGAACAGAAAATGTGTGCACATGTCTACACAGTTAATTGCAGCTCACCAACTCTCCTGCAAGGTTTCTACAACCACTGGAAATCACCCAAAATAGCAGAGTATCAGGATAAAATTGTACAGTATTTTTAATAACACATTAACTAATATATACAATCTTCATTTCGTGTGAAATTGGTTAAAAAACATGTTGGAGATGGTCGGTTGGCACCTAAAAGTAGTAAAACAGAAGTGAGATGAGAGGCTGAGACCGCCCCTCTCACCAGACTAGTGACTGTATCATGTTAATTACAAACAAAGATATAAAACTGAATGTGAAAAATTAGAGAAGGTATACTATCACCAATCTAGTGTCATTCAACTGACCAGCAACCTGTTTCAGACAACACGGTCTGCAAGACGGTGCATCGACTGTCCACTACATCTGGTCGCAGTGTGGCAGTCAACAAGTTCTGTGTCCACCAGTCATACTGTACACATGACATGATCGGTTGCCTGGCAACAGGCATACCTGGCGAACAGGTGGGTTGTACAATGTGTATCTGGTCCAGGGTAGAAGATGATCCTGTCCAAATACTGATAGCGTAGTACATGATAGTAGCACATGCTGTTGGTTAGGGTGGCATAAGGTCCTAAACTAGATAAAGCATTTCTAAGACATTGAACAGGTTTTTAAAGTGATACTTTTGTTTATCTTAAGCAAGGCCTACATGCGAGGTCATGCCAGGTGGAAGGGACTGCTGAGTGATATGCTTTACCGTTTGTTAAATAAAATAGATCGTAGGTGTTTGAACAAAACGTATTTGTTACTTTGTATTCAATTTATAATGGCATAAGGTGTTACATTTTTGGAGTACTGGTTTTATAAAGCTACTTTGTGTGGAGTTCAATGTTATGCCCAGCCTAAGATGTTTTAATTACAATGTTCTTATGACTAATGTCTGGCATTACACATTGTTACGTTATTGTAATAAAATAGCCATACTGTAGGACACAATATTACATGTTTGGCATGTTTAAATATTTTCATCAACTCACAATTTCTCTTGCAATATTTAGTAACCAAACTACTCAGGACTCACCTAGAAAATAGAAGGCGACCTCATTTTAGATGCACACAATTGAACATGTTGAAAGGAGAAAAATGTATTGTAAATAATTATTTTCAATTATAAAGGCAGTACGTTTTATATATGTCAGCAGTTGATCAAATAATACTAATAATGTGAACTTTATGATCACATGCAAGTATTGTTATAATTGTTAAAATTATGATAATCTGATGTTTGTGAGGGTATTAATTTGGGGTGTTTTTTTCCAGGAATGTGTCTCGTGTTGTGACTATGCGTACTGCAACGAAGCAGTCCCGACCAATCACAGCGTGGCACTCATGCTATCAAGTCTGCCAGTCGAGAGTGGAGCAATACCCACCATGCACGGCTCGCCAACAACATTTACCATTCTCGTGTGTGCCGCATTACGGATATTCTCGACAGATTTCTACGTCTTTACATAGCAGAAGCAAGGAAGAACAATAAGGTTGACTTGTATTTGTGAGATCAACCAAGATAGCCTTGGCTACTCACATATACATTATTTCTTACTGCAGAAGAAATCATTACCAGAAGTGAAGGTATAATGCCAACACTGGATGCACGAGGCACTGTAATACTGGATCATCAATGCATTATGTAAACATTGGATTATCTAAATATACCGTGTCAATGTTGGATTATCAATGTGGTGTGTCAACACTGGATGGTCTCAACATTGTGTCAACATCAGGTGATTTAAGCAGTGTCAACCAACAACATATCATCGATGTGTTGTGTCAAAACTGGATTGAAAATGCATTGCCCATTCACCGGACTGTCGACTCAGTGTGTCAACACCAGATGATCTAAACATTGTGTCAACACAGGATGATCTAAGCAGTGTGTCCACACCAGATGATCTGTTAACAATGGATGATCTAAACATTGTGTCAATACCAATTATCAATGCATTGCATCAGGACCTGATAATCAAAGCACTGTGTCAACACTAAGTGTCAACACCCAGTGTCAACACTAGATGCTGTGAACATTGTGTCAGCATCTGACAACATAGCACTCAACCAAAGCTGAACCTTAGGCAGTGTGTCTTCATTATCTGATGCCTAGATGACATGATGACAGTGACCATGTCTGTCCAGTATGTCAACACATTTCAACATATCCTGTGCTTTCTGGTTCTGACTTCTGAAACTAGTTTTTAGCATTCCTCTGTATATATTAACTATATTAAGTGTACATAATGGTTGTACGTGTACTTGTTTGTGACAGATTTGTATACAGTGTGAGTTTATGATGAACCAATACTGAATTGTTGATGTTTTGTAAATGTCTTGCAACTGAGAGTCTTCTAGCCATGTTATTGTATGATCTAATAAATTAAAATATCCTTAAGGGTACTTCAATATTTCAACAACATTGGTCGTCAACAACAGTCTTCTGCTGCTCACCAGGTGGAGTGGTGAGAACTGCTATCTCAGCATTCAGTTTTCTTAGACAGGCGAGCAGTAGTCGTCGGAACATTGAAATATGTTAGGTAATTGTGATTTGAGACAATTTTATTCACTTTGAAAGTGTTCACCAGTATGGCAGTATCAGTATATGTGGTGTTGAGAAGGAAAGTAAATAGGTTTTGGTTGTGTTTGTTTCTCACGGGCAATGTTTGATAAGATGTCACTTCATGTAAGTGACATTTGAACTGACAAAGCTAATTTGTTCAGATATATGTACATAAATCGTAAAATGTAGGTGTGTGAAAATTTAACATACACCTGCATAGTTGTGTTTGGATATATAAACCACACGGCATTGCTCTATGTTGATTCATATTTATGTACTGCGCTGAAGACAAATCTTGACAGAGGTCATAAACAACAAATGTGCATCGTCTCTTAAATAAATGAATAAGTATTTTACTATGAATAATTGTACTTGTGATACTTGCTGTGTCTGCAGATATACAAGTAGCACCTTGCTACAAAACCTTCACAGTGACATGCAGGAGAAAGTGCGCACATGCACAGCCTAACCACACCACAGGCCACACCAAACATGTACACCACAGGTACAACGCAACTTATACAGTGCACCAAATACCACACACACCAAAGCACGGTATCCAGTCTTTAGAGACTGCACTTCACACTTCACCTCTGGCAAACCTGATCCTTCCAACACCCATTAAATGTCTAGAAAGCATTCAGCCACATTGCTAGTACTACACAAAACATGTTGATATAGAAATAAACCACCTGCCAGAATTTACAATGAGTAGCTGACTGTTTAAGTGAAGTTTGCATGCATAGCCTACACTCTGAAGACGGAAGCATTTTATATTTTGGGCCCATCATCAAAATGTAACATTGTCATAAAATTGTTTCCTCAAGCTGTCATGATGAGGTGGATATGCCCATCAATCCTGTCTCACTTCCTCTCTTCCTTCCAGTTGTCGTCCCTCCTTCCTTCCTCTCCCACTCAGTAATTATAGCCTCTGTTAGGTTCAAGCTGCAGCTCAACAGATGCACCGTTCACGAGCAGCACCTCAGTAGAAGTTGTTTTAGTTACTGATACCAAAAGAAGGTTAATAGACTTAATTTGATTATATCAATGAATTAGTGTCCAATGTGTGGCAGTTGTTTCGTGTACAAAATATATGTACTGTTTATGTCAAATAGATAGTCACCTCATTAATACAGTCACCCCAGTAATACAGCCACCTCAGTAATACAATCACCTCATTAATACAGTCACCCCAGTAATACAGCCACCTCAGTAATACAATCACCTCATTAATACAGTCACCCCAGTAATACAGCCACCTCAGTAATACAGTCACCTCATTAACACAGTCACCCCAGTAATACAGCCACCTCAGTAACACCGTCACCCCAGTAATATAGCCACCTCAGTAATACAATCACCTCAGTAATACAGTCACCTCATTAATACAGTCACCCCAGTAATACAGCCACCTCAGTAATACAATCACCTCAGTAATACAGGCACCCCAGTAATACAGCCACCTCAGTAATACAATCATCCCAGTAATACAGCCACCTCAGTAATACCGTCACCCCAGTAATACAGCCACCTCAGTAATACAATCACCTCAGTAATACAGTCACCTCATCAATACAGTCACCTCAGTAATACTGTCACCCCAGTAATACAGCCACCTCAGTAATACAGTCACCCCAGTAATACAGCCACCTCAGTAATACAGGCACCTCAGTAATATAGTCACTTCAATAATACAGTCACCCCAGTAATACAGCCACCTCAGTAATACAGTCACCCCAGTAATACAGCCACCTCAGTAATACAGTCACCCCAGTAATACAGTCACTGCAATAATACAGGCACCCCAGTAATACAGTCACCCCAGTAATAGTCACCTCAGTAATACAGTCATCCCAGTAATACAGCCACCTCAGTAATACAATCACCTCATTAATACAGTCACCCCAGTAATACAGCCACCTCAGTAATACCATCACCCCAGTAATACAGCCACCTCAGTAATACAGGCACCTCAGTAATACAGCCACCCTAGTAATATAGTCACTTCAATAATACAGTCACCCCAGTAATAATGTCACCCCAGTAATACAGTCACCCCAGTAATACAGCCACCTCAGTAATACAGTCACCTCATTAATAGTCACCCCAGTAATACAGCCACCTCAGTAATACCATCACCCCAGTAATACAGCCACCTCAGTAATACAGCCACCCCAGTAATATAGTCACTTCAATAATACAGTCACCCCAGTAATACAGCCACCTCAGTAATACAGTCACCCCAGTAATACAGTCACTGCAATAATACAGGTACCCCAGTAATACAGTCACCCCAGTAATAATGTCACCCCAGTAATACAGTCACCCCAGTAATACAGCCACCTCGCAGTTAAGGTCATCAGCAGTCCCAAATAACTGTTGTACCAGTTATCACGTTAAGTATAGGAAATAATTAGTCTTGTTAATATGTAATGTGGTCACTTCACTATTCAGGTCACTTTAGCCCAGTCCCAAGGGTGTAGCGCCTTGTGCAGTGGCTAATGCTTCGGACTCTCAACCGAGAGAACCCGGGTTCAAATCCTGTGCGGCGGTGTCGAACCTTGGGCAAGTTCATTCACTATACGTTGCTCCAGTTCACTCAGCTGTATGATTGAGTACCTGGCTATAGACAGTGGTGGATATTTGTGTACGAATAGTCTTCGCGCATTACTTGCAGCGGGGCTGTAAAGTGTAAAGCGCTTTGAGCAGTCCTGAGGACTGGATACTGCGCTATATAAGAACTTACTTTTTATACACACACACACACTTAATAGTGAGGTTCCACTGTATGTATCCAATATAGCTGATGTGTGTGTGTGGTGTGTGTGTGGTGTGTGTGTGTGTGTGTGTGTGTGGTATATGGTGTGTGTGGTGTGTGTGTGGTGTGTGTGTGGTATATGGTGTGTGTGGTATATGGTGTGTGTGGTGTAAGGTGTGTGTGTGGTGTGTGTGGTGTGTGATGTGTGTGGTGTGTGTGTGTTGGGTGTGTGTGGTGTGGGGGTGTGGTGTGTGTGTGGTGTGTGTGCATGATGTGGTGATATTAGATGAGAGGGGAGAACAAAGTGAAGTGGCTGTCACCCTGCAAGGCCTCTAGAGAGAAGACAAAATGCACACGCGCATGCAGCATGCAGACATATGCACAGACATTGCAAACATAAATTTTTGAACGCAGAAACAATGCTGTTCCCTATTATCAGCCACCCTACATTAGCTGTCCTTTGGTCGGTGAAGGCTGACATCCTCAATCTATCTGGCGCCGGCGTTACTGGCTTTCCGTTGACAGTGAGTGATCACTTGCACACTTCCGACAACCAATTCTACTGTAATCTCCTCGTGCAGTTAGACAGCGATTCTTCATAATTGTCTCCTCGACGTGACTGATGTCTGTGTGAATTGTGAGAGATGTCCACCCAGGGGACTGATGATCGCAACAGGCGGTCGACTCACTGCATTCAAAAACATGGCTACCCTACCGAGACAAAATCAGTTCCACTTATGGTACGTTTCACAGAAGTGTTAACATTAACAATCTTGTTCGCACTGTTCCATAGCTAACAAGGCACATTGGGCGATGTGGTGGTGGCCATAGACGTACAGTGTTTCCATTCTACCTGATCATCTGCTGTTCTCAGGAGTTGCGAGAACCTCAGGGGTTTAAACTTAAAGACCTGCGGGACAATCCATGAGGGTGTTGGTTGTCTCCTCTTTTGTGAGTTCATCTCTTCGACTGGTCCTCCTTGGTGTTTGAATGTTGTGCGAACAAAATTCACATGTTCAAATTGTAAACTAAACATTCCGATTATAAACCTCTACTGCCATTATTGCAGCGGCCAGCTGGATTAACCTCAAGGCCCTTTGATGTTCTGCACATTCCAGATAACCGATTGAGCAAACTGCCAGCTAATAATTACCATCCCAGGCTGATTTCACATAATGGAACAGATCATCTGCTTTAACCTAGTTATCACTCTTCACCAAAATCTGTAATTATAGTTAGGATTGCATCCATGAATCTTTTCTTGTTTTTACCAGTACTCCTCCGCCTTTGCAAACAGGAACCCCTATTCCTCCTAACAACATCAGTGGGGTACAGGTGGTTAAACCCCCACTAACTGTAGCCTGGCACTCAATACTACCAACACAGCTGAGCACACAAAGGCAATGGAGATGGAAAATATGCCAAAGTTTCTAATGTTGGCCAGTGGGTTTTGATGCCATGTATTCAGAAGAGGCCTTCACAGTTCCTGTTCTATATGTCATGGAACATTCGCCAGAATTGTATATCGTCATTATAGTGTCAAAAAAAATTATGCAGGCCATGTCAAACACTTCAATCATCCAGCGTTGATACAATGCTTACATCATCTTGAGTTGATAGGGTGCATAGGGCGTGCAGTGTTGAAAAAATGCTTACATCATTTAGTATTTACAGGATGCTTAAGACATCCAACACTGGACATGTCTGAGATTGCCACACTTATCATACAATAAGATAAAACAAAGTATATAACTGGCCATATGGCACAAGTACTGGTTTTCATATATACCAACAACAGTGAAATTAAATTTTTGGCCACTCATTTTTAGGAATATCTTTATTATTTTTTTAAAGTGAAAATTAAAAGCAAAAGTACCACCAGGTGTTCATATACATATTTATAATTTTGTAATCACTTAAAACAGACACAAAGGTTTTGCAGCAATGTACATTTTTATATTATATATATATATATATATATACACTGTATCTAAAACTACTGGAGTCACACACACAAATTGCTACAATATTGTACAATGTAAAAAAATTCATTACAGAGTAAAAGGTTGAGGTTCTCTTGAAACCATAAAGGCCTTTTTGAATTCAGGTACGGTTCACTTTTATATATAAATTCAATCCCAATAATTTTATTTTATGTTGAACAATTTGTTTGATAAATGAACTGACAACCTGTGAAAAGATCACACACCACAATTACCCACATTCATAGCTGTGATTAATGGCATGTCTCGTTCTCGTGACATATGTAATAGAGCTGTAGAAAGGTGCGTATTAATGAACTTTCACTCCAAGTCTCGATTTCTTTAATGTATCTATTCATAGCGCTGCATTCAGCTTGTATCTGTTGTGGTACATTTTGAACACGTTAACCTTCGACGACATGATGAAGGGTACATGATGAACTCGGAAAGAAGACGAATGCCACAAAGATATAATAGTTGACGATACCAGAGTGGAATGCACTGAACGAGAAGGATGTCCATTCGTTTTTTTTTGTGAAATCATCTTATACCGTATGAAGTTACTATATCTATCATAACACCCTGACCACCAAACTGTGTTTTAGTGAACCAGTGAACCTAAAACAGAACACAAGTATCAGTACCAAGGCCAGCCTCACCCCTGACAGTGAAACAAGGGTCAGTACCAAGGCCAGCCTCACCCCTGACAGTGAAACAAGGATCAGTACCAAGGCCAGCCTCACCCCTGACAGTGAAACAAGGATCAGTACCAAGGCCAGTCTCACCCCTGACAGTGAAACAAGGATCAGTACCAAGGCCAGCCTCACCCCTGACAGTGAAACAAGGATCAGTACCAAGGCCAGTCTCACCCCTGACAGTGAAACAAGGATCAGTGCCAAGGCCAGCCTCACCCCTGACAGTGAAACAAGGATCAGTACCAAGGCCAGTCTCACCCCTGACAGTGAAACAAGGATCAGTACCAAGGCCAGCCTCACCCCTGACAGTGAAACAAGGATCAGTACCAAGGCCAGCCTCACCCCTGACAGTGAAACAAGGATCAGTACCAAGGCCAGCCTCACCCCTGACAGTGAAACAAGGATCAGTACCAAGGCCAGTCTCACCCCTGACAGTGAAACAAGGATCAGTACCAAGGCCAGTCTCACCCCTGACAGTGAAACAAGGATCAGTACCAAGGCCAGCCTCACCTCTGACAGTGAAACAAGGATCAGTACCAAGGCCAGTCTCACCCCTGACAGTGAAACAAGGATCAGTACCAAGGCCAGCCTCACCCCTGACAGTGAAACAAGGATCAGTACCAAGGCCAGCCTCACCCCTGACAGTGAAACAAGGATCAGTACCAAGGCCAGCCTCACCCCTGACAGTGAAACAAGAATCAGTACCAAGGCCAGCCTCACCCCTGACAGTGAAACAAGTATCAGTACCAAGGCCAGCCTCACCCCTGACAGTGAAACAAGGATCAGTACCAAGGCCAGCCTCACCCCTGACAGTGAAACAAGGATCAGTACCAAGGCCAGCCTCACCCCTGACAGTGAAACAAGGGTCAGTACCAAGGCCAGCTCACCCCTGACAGTGAAACAAGGATCAGTACCAAGGCCAGTCTCACCCCTGACAGTGAAACAAGGATCAGTACCAAGGCCAGTCTCACCCCTGACAGTGAAACAAGGATCAGTACCAAGGCCAGCCTCACCCCTGACAGTGAAACAAGGATCAGTACCAAGGCCAGCCTCACCCCTGACAGTGAAACAAGGATCAGTACCAAGGCCAGCCTCACCCCTGACAGTGAAACAAGGATCAGTACCAAGGCCAGCCTCACCCCTGACAGTGAAACAAGTATCAGTACCAAGGCCAGCCTCACCCCTGACAGTGAAACAAGGATCAGTACCAAGGCCAGCCTCACCCCTGACAGTGAAACAAGTATCAGTACCAAGGCCAGCCTCACCCCTGACAGTGAAACAAGGGTCAGTACCAAGGCCAGTCTCACCCCTGACAGTGAAACAAGGATCAGTACCAAGGCCAGTCTCACCCCTGACAGTGAAACAAGGATCAGTACCAAGGCCAGTCTCACCCCTGACAGTGAAACAAGGATCAGTACCAAGGCCAGCCTCAC
>CM034531.1:77907260-78061021 GCA_020002185.1 Paraescarpia echinospica
TCAGTACCAAGGCCAGCCTCACCCCTGACAGTGAAACAAGAGTAGAACAACAAAATTGTACAGTCGAACCTTGCTTTACAATCACCTCAATAATACAGCCACCTCACAAATAAGGTCACCCTAAGATAGTCCCAAATGATTTCTTAAACAGTAAAGAATAGGAAATTACCCTTGCTAATACGATCACCTCACTATTCAGGTCACTTTTGCCCAGTCCCAAGGGTGACCTTAATACTAGTGAGGTTGCCCTGTATAATAAAATGCTCAGTTTATGCTGTATAAAAAACGAATGGACAAGATTTTTAAATGGAAAACATGTGCACAGAGTGATGTGCATTATAGGAAGAGATTTTCAGAAATAGACATGCCAATGTCTTCAGAATATTTCGGCTAGTACAGCCTAGTACAGTTAACTACGAGACGTACTGTTCGCACTTTTTCTATAAAGCTGTGGTGTCTTCCTACTTCCATTTACCTAACACCATTGAACATAAAGCAAGTATTTCATGGTACAATATCAATCAGTAGATTGGGAAGCATCAATTAATTATTGGATGACAGGCTGCATTTTTATGTAGGTACTTTAAATCGTTTCTACAGGCGCACTTGGAATACATTTATTTTGAAGGATGATGCCAAATTTTAAACATGCAAGGATAATGGGTAAATACTTAGTGCATGTTCCTCAGATAACGACAAGATAGGGGCAAATATTACTTCAGAAATTTGACTTAAATTTGGAATAGGCGATATGAGAGAGCAAACTGTTTTATCATTTATTTATAAAGAGTTCCATAATTATTAATACATCATTCGCCCAGATCGGCTGATGTTTTACTGTGGTCCGACCCAGGTTGCCTTTCTCTTTGGAATGTGGGAGAGAGCTTTCCGCCAATTGTTGTCTTCCTTCAGTTCCAGGAGGATGCTGATGACTTGGTTGATGGTGAGAGCACGACTGCCTTGCAACCACCTGGCAAGCACAACACTCCTGTTATAAACACAAACGTTGATCATCAACTTTAATTGTACAACCATTATAAGTAGATCTGTAGAATATAAATTATAAAACATAACATTATTGTACGTGTATCTCCCCAAGGTGCAGAGGTCTGCTGTTCATTATTTTATGTTCATTCGTGACCCCAGACCATTGACCTCCGAACTACCAATTGGAATGCATGAAAACACAAGTACAGTTATCTAGAGGTTTTTTTATAGAACATACTGAGTGGTTAGTCATTCTCGATGAGGCGCCACTGCGGACTTATGACAACGTTATTATCTGCTGCACGCAATGTCGTAATTGAAAGCAGCAAAATTTAAATGGTCACAAATGGGAATAAGTTAGTTCAAAAATCAAAACACTATAATGGTGTAACCATTTACACACGGATATAAATTACTGATATGTTAAATTGGTTTCTCTACTAATATTTAAGATCAAGCTTTGCTGTTTCATGTTTTTATTAGACTTGATATTAACCCTTTAGACATCAAGTCGGCCAAACCCAGCTCAAAATAACCATGCAAAGCTGTATTGTGCAGTGATCTCATCTAGTGGAGAGTTGTGAAACTACATTAGAAACGATGTCTGAATGTAGTCCTCACATTTTTTGGGTCAAATAAGTGGGGAAACGGGGACTTTTAAAAAAACAGCTGAGGTCTAAAGGGTTAATAGCACAAGATAAAAAATACGTTAATTTTTTTTAAATGCTACTTTACTGTTACGGTATGCTTTTTGTGAGAATGACCCATATATACAATATTTTTAATGTCACTCACTTCAAGTAGTTGTCCAGCGGGAACTTGGCTGTGCGAATCTTATTGTTCTTTGCTCTAGCCAACGTCAAGGGCACCTCATTCGCTTTGTCAACAATACCACCGACAATGTAAATGTCATTGTGGTCAAATTCCTTGAGCACAGTCTTTGAGTTTGGCGTGAGATAGACAAGTTTATCATGCGGATACAGATCGAGGTAATCCTCACTTGACACAGAGATTGGCAAATTGCGGTAGGCCGGAAACGTTTTTGTAAGCCTTCTGCAGAACTGTCCATTTGGATTTAAATTGCAGAAGTGAAAGTGAAATGGTTCCTTCCTCACTTTGTTCGCACCATGAGACAGAGTCATCTGGTCGGCCAGCTCTTTCAGTTCTTGGTCAGTCATGTGGTCTTCAAACCCAAAGTCAAACACCAGGGTCTGGCCGTGCATCATCGCGTAAGCGAGATTGTTGTAGTAATGCTTACTGATAGTTGCTTCACGGGCGAATAACATGTATGTGTTCTTAAGACCCAGTGTCCCTTCTTCTTGTCGTTTGTGCAACTCGTCCACCCGCTTGGCGTGAACTTTCTGTCGTTCCTCTTTCTTGCGGAGCTGGTTTTCGATGGCCTTTTCCTTTTTGAACCAATACTTGTAGGTTTTGATCCGGGAATTCAGTGTTGGACATTCAAAGAGAACTTTGGCCCACATATCGTCTGTCATGTGATCTGGGACTCGGATACCAGTAGACTGCCACATGTCATATTCAAGCTGTAGAATCTTGAATCGCTTAGTGTCCACCGGAGAAAGTCTTTGTAGCACCTGTGAAGGGTCAGTGTCATCATCTGTGATACCAGTGTCATCTGCTGTGTCTATAGTTCCTTCTTTGGAGTTGTTATTCTTTGTCTTATGGGGAACATGGCACATTGTCTTAATATTAGTAACCAAAATTGGTGACTGTCTGTAATGTGTGTTAAGTACTGACATGCCACATATTCTGACATAGTTAACCTGTGTCACTTTGTAATGGTGTGTCACTGTATGACACTGATGCAAATGTCGTCTTACTACATTAGCACATTGTGTCACTGATGATGACATAGCTTGATGACGCTGGGCCATTGACTTTGACGCGGTGCATGCACACTGGAACATGACGACTGCCTGCAAAGAAAGAGCACAAACTACGATTGCAACACATTTCACTCGTTGACTGATACGCAAATAGTTGATATACCAAACATTATATATGCCTGGAATCATGTTGTCTGACTCTGAAGTAATCACCTGCATCCAATATGCACCGAAAAGTAACTGAAACTTGCAATTAGGCTTGGTGATTTAACTGATTTTGGCCCACTGACTGACTATAATTTATACCAGTGTAATTTGTAAATGGTGATTATGACAGCCCAGGGTTATTTGGGACTTGATTGTGCTTCGTGGTTTGGTGAATTTTGACTGATATTGTAATATTATTTTTACGTTACTTTTTAACTGGTTTGATAAATCTGATACAAGTACGTGTTACACTTACACTTTAAGTTAGCTAGTTATAATATAAGTTACGAACTTACGTTTTAACCTCTGAATCTAGCCTCTAGGTCATCTTTTTGAATCTGTTCATAGCAATCTCGTTAAATCTCCTGTTCACCTAGCCCATTGTAGAATAGTATCACCCATAATAGGAGTACCATATAAAGTCACCAGATATAGATGTACTGCGCGCCGAATTCACCAAGCCAAAGGGCCGAAATCACCCGTATTATCGCTCAATGTCACGTTAAACAAACGTCTATGAAATGACCTTAAAAATCCGTTCCATCGACGTTCCGCGACGTTCCATCGCATATAAATATACATTAATGTAGATATTATGCCTTCATATTTAAGGACATGTCATAGTATATCAATATTTAGCTATGTGTAAAATATAAGGCCCAGGCGAAGCGTACAGCGAATGGTAGATGTTTTTAAAAATTCGTTCCGGAACGATTCCGGGGAATACAGAGGCCCCTAGGCTATGACATCAAATTGCCACTTTATTCTAGCGTTTCGGTGCGAATATATACTTTCATATTGTTTTAATATACCTTTGGCATTATATCCCTCCTGTATAAACGACGCAACCAGTATCATGTAAGTGTGCATGCCATGACCGGAACATTACCTTGCTAACCCTAGGCATCAACATACCACGCACGTGTTGAAATGTCAAAGTTCACGGGTGAGACTCGGTGATCCCGACTCCACGGTGTGGCGCCACCATTTGTTCGCGCTCATCCTCGCAAGCCAGGGCTGTTTGCCATGCAAAACTAGCCCTGGCAGATCTACGCGAAGTGCGGAAGTTAGCTGAGTCAAAGTAGTAATTGACTTCGCCAGTCACATCTGCGTCACCCGTGAGAACAGCGCAAATACCCGCCCCAATTTGAAAACGGATAAATGACTTCTGGGAATTCCAATATATAATGACCCGTTCGCCCATTTATGATTTAGCACGAGCAGCTGAGCGGTATTATATCAATCAATCAATCTTTATTTCAGACAAAAAAGCATACGTGTAATATGCACTATGTCCATAGTAAAAAAGTAAAAATAAAAAGTATATTATAGTGTATAAATTGCACTAATCCACTTCCTGCGCAATACAGAGGTCGTATAAACATCACTGTGTATAATACTCTCAACAATGTTGTTCGTCGATGCAGATATTCTGCTCATAAAACTGTACATGCATTTTCTAAATCTAGTATTGCAACAGTGCGTGTCAGAACTAACAAACATTAGGCTAGCACTACACCTCATAGATAGGCTGTGCATAATTCTAAATGCATTGTTATAGGAAACAATAAAGTGCTGCATAGCGGCTTTTCTATAATTAGCCCATAAGGAACATAAATACACATTACTACAATAGGATGTGAACAGTTTGTTCTTCACCTTCACTGAACAAAAGTGAAAATTCCTGAGTAGAATATTGCTTCTGCCGTACAAACTCCTTTCTTTGGATTTCATATCCGTTTCATCTGACAGATCATTACAGATTATATGGCCAAGATATTTGTATGCCTTCGTTGTATTCAGAACTGCATCACCAAGCTTAATAGCTACTTCAAAACCGGTTTGTCTTGTGTCAAAAAACATTATCTGCGACTTTACTCTGTTAAACAATATGTCGTTGTCACATCCATAATTGTATGAAACATCTAGCAGTCTTTGCAACCCCTTAGCCGATGGAGCCAGTAGTACAATGTCATCAGCATACATGAGGTGATTAACAGTTGTATCACCACAATAGCATCCGATGGGTAGTTTCATCAGTAGCAAACTCAAATCATTCATGTATAAATTAAATAAGAAAGGAGATAGCATACCCCTTGTTTAACTCCATTAGTCACAGAGAAGAAGTTGGAAAATACCGAACCCCATTTAACACACATAGTCTGATTACAGTACCACTGACATATCACTTTAATTAAATATTTAGACACTCCAAGCTTAAGTAGCTTCCTAAATAATGTTGTGTGATTCACCCTGTCAAATGCCTTGGAGGCATCAAGGAAAGCAACATACATGCATGACCCATGATTAGTGTAATATCGAAGGAGCTCCTTCAACACAAATACACACATTTCTGTCCCATGTTTGGGTTTGAACCCAAATTGGTTACTTGTAGTTCGTAGATGACTTTGCATCCTATTATACAGTATTTTTTCCACTATTTTTGTGAATACATTAGACAGACATATCGGTCTATAGTTATCTCTGTCGCTGACACGTTTATTTTTATCCTTAATAATGGGAACAATGACAGATTTTTGCATATTTCCCGGTACGTAACCATGTGTAAGTATAGCCGACATCAATATAGCCAATAAAACTGGCAGCTGTCGATCTGCCCACTTCATGTGCTCGCTAGTAATGCCGTCTAAACCAGGTGACTTATTGTAAGATAAATCTTTGATAATTTCACTAATTTCATTAACAGTCACCCTCATACCTTGGTCAAAGACAGCATGCTCCTGACACAGATCAGCAAGAAATTCCTTGCTGCAACTTCCTCTAACTACATTAAAAATTTGACTGTAGTGTTCTTGCCACATTCCACTTATGTTCTGGCTGCCATGTACATCACCCACAGTGTTTGGTAATTTAACATTACTGTTTGTGGAGTTTTTGATTTCCCTCCAGAAATCTCTATCGTTTTTTCCACTCATTTTCTCAGCAATTTTATCCGCAATAATGGAATTCTTTTTGTTCTTGCAAACTCTAAGTGCATGTTTGAATTTGGACCTAGCCTGCCGCATAACGTCATAAACAGCACCCGTTCTGGGTTTGCCATTATAATTTGTGCATTTGAATAATTGCTTCTACTTCTTAAACATTGCATGTAACACGAGCCACGGTTGGTTGAAACTAGTTTTATTATGACCACCTGACCTGCCTAGATCTACTGATCTAGTGAGCGATTTCATAGGCTGAGCTTAAAATCAGAGTTTCGCAAAGCGATCAGCCAGGGGGTACTGCTAGCTGGCGCTGACGTAATCAGCAGCAGCGACCTCTGGCGCGCGAGGATGCTCGCGTTGTTTTTTCGCGTGTCGCATCTCCGTTGGGGTAAGACCACATTAAGGATTCGTCCGCCATTACCGAAAGAGTGCCCTTGAAAATACCGTTTTGGTGTAATGTGTGAATTTTTTTTTTTAGCACTTTGACATGGCACATGTTAGTCCAGTAAATACTGAATGTACTACTGCATTAGATCTTTCACGAGGTAGCAATAAATATACGCTAGTCGCTCGCGTATTCGCCCAGTGGCTATTTTGCAGCATACACCAATATTTCAAAATCCGTCACCAGATTGGGGCGAAATTGAGGGGTGTCGAGTTTGGGTGTTTTTTCTAAAAAATTATGTATGAAAATTTCACGAGTTTTCCACAGCACAGGAAATGAAGGTAACGTTATAATGGCCGCCTATGAAAAATTTGAATATGGTCTTAACCCTGTTGCAACAGCGCTGTGCCGTTTACTCGGCACCTTGGTAGCGTTTTGTTTCAATCCGTCGTTTCGTGCGCTTTTAACAGTCGTATACGTAATTCTCTATATGTCTTTCTGTGGTTCAATGGTGGATTTGATGTGTGGGTCATCGATGTTCTTGGTGTGTTCAGTGAACTGCAGTGAACTCTTCCACATCATAATCATGTAGTACAGTGAATGTATCATCCACGTAGCGTAACCACAGCGATGGGGGTTGAGGTGCTGAATAGATGGCTCGTTTCTCGAACTGTTCCATGTAGCAGTTAGCTACTAGGAGGGGGGTATAGGTGACCCCATAGCTGCACCATGTACGTGTATGCTGGTAGTAAACACCTTCATATTTGAAGTAGGTGGTGTTCAGACAGAAGTCAAAGAGCTCCAGTATCTGTGGGATGGTCATTTCCGTGCGGCTGGTTAAAGTGTCGTCTTCATGTAACAAATAACTAACCTTGCTGATCCCAGGTAGTGGAAAAGACGGCTCATTCTAAGTTCAACAGTTTATTTCAGTGACGACTAGCTGCCTATCGTGTATGTACACTGCCATGTGTTGATGAAAACATAAATCAGGTACACCAGTATTCTTTGTATTTTGTCAAGCATGATATCCTGGGAATTAATCATAATAATAAACACATTTTATTGCATGACACTGAAATATTTTATATAAAAACTATATTATTCCAGAATTGTGGAATCATGTTTTACATTGTACAAACTGTGTTACTTTCACCAAATACTTTGGTAATTTAACTATAATCGGTCAAGCACAAGCATGTGTGTGTTTGCATTATGATTGGCGAGATGTCCCATGAACACATCACGCCAGTGCGTGTGTACCTGTCTGTCTGTCAGTCTGTTTATAAATTGTCTTTACATTATGCTACGATACCATAGACATAGTAACGTGTAAACACAATAACCGTTTTTTCTTGCGCGCACGTCCGTGCCACCTTGAATAGAATACACAGCAATATTGCCAATAATGGATTTTCGTGTTGTACCCAATGGCAATACCTGGATGAGAATGCAACTACTTGCTGTTCTAAATATTACACAGTCCTTACATTCCTTCAAGTGTGGCTGTGGTAGCCATCTTGCACTGGCTACCCCTGTCGCTGTCTTTTCTGGTATCTGTCCTATCGTCTGCCGCACATTTGAGACCACCTGTTACAAGAAGCACCATATCGAGCGTCAAACGAATATTGTTTGCTACTGGCATAGAATGTGATCTGCGCCCACGTAAATCAACCGTCCACAGATTAAGTCGGTGCATGTCGCCTGTAGTTTAACCACTGTATTCCTACTAGTCGTTTAACGCTTCGTCACGTGTATATAAAAACTGTCAGGTGGAATTCGACAGAGGTAGTCATATTACATTCCATTAATCTTTCTTGGCACGCGATCAAGAAGGTACCATCGTTGGGCTAGCACGTGATGCCTACAATGTTCACCAGTAGTTGACACAGTACATTGTCTCTGGGTCAATGCATCATGACATTGTTTGTGGACGAAGCACTCCTGTCGTGTATCATTGAATAGCCTGTCATTCCTATAAAATGTGCCAAGATCCATGACCATACCCAATTCCGAGGGATTGCGAGACACGGAGGAAGTGTTTGTGAGGGGAGAGACGGGGAGAAAAGGGGAGGAAAGGAGGGACGGATAAAGAGATACACAGAGGGGAAAGATGGAGAGCGATGGAAAGATAAGGATAGAGGGGAGAGATGAAGGGGAGATGGACCGGAGGGGAGATGGAGGGGAGAGGAGAGAGTGGTGAGAAAGGGGATGCAGGAAAAACAGGCGTAGGGACACTGACGCAGGGAGAGGGGGGAGAAGAGAGATTGACAGAGAGGGGGAGAGAAAGAGACAGACAAACATACGGAGACAGAGTTTGCATAACAAACTCTTAACACACGCACGCACGCACGCACGCACGCACGCATGCACGCACGCAGACAGAGAAGCAGACACTCGGCGAAAAGCATCTACGGATGGACACAGTAACCGCCGCGCGGACCGCCAGCCTGGACCCCAGATCCAACTTCGAGATTTTAACTGCAACAACTTTAATATACGCTATTGGAGCTGGAATTACCGCGGCTGCTGGCACCAGACTTGCCCTCCAATATATACTCTTTCAAATATTTAAAGTGTACTCATTCCCATTACGGGGCCTCGAAAGAGAGCCCTTTTTATTTTTCGTCACTACCTCCCCGTTCCAGGAGTGGGTAATTTGCGCGCCTGCTCGACTCGTTCCACAAGACCATTCTACCGGCTTCCTCCTAGCAAGGAGAGAGGCACATTCCGCTCCGTGCCACACCAAACACGAGTTCGCGCAAACCAACATCGGCAACAGTTCATTCAACGACGCGGAGTGAACAGAATTTCTCAACTCTGCGCCAACGGCCGGCGACCAACCTCCATATATATAGAACGGGCGCGGAACATATATAACTATGTACCTGCAAACTACGTCGGATCGACTTTTCGTTCGCGCGTTAGCATTCACAAACCTCGCCAAAGGATTCCAAAGCGTAAACGGGAGTACTGGAGGGTATCCGCTTTCGCACCGACCCGAGAGTTTCCGAATCCGATCGAAATAAATTCAAGTTTACTCTGACATCGAGAATGGAGACGTAGCCGATTTTCGGTACGACTTTTCGTGTATACCTCAAAAATCCGCCACAAAATCGCCGCCGCTGCGAATATCGCGACGCGGTTTGGAGTGTCGGCTTGAGGTCGGCGCCGCCGACACGGAGCAGAAGACCACGTCGCAATAGCGATTCTGGGGGGGTTAGATGCCGATCCGACGCAGTTCTCTGGTTTAGTTGAATTTTGCGAATTTTTTAGCCGGCACAGAATCGCTACCGCTGCGAATATCGGGGTGCGGTTTGAAACGTCCGCTTGCGCTCGGCGGTGCGATCCCGGAGCAGAAGACCGCGTCTCGATAACTCGAAAGGTTGCGATTCTGGGACGGAAAATTAGATGCCGACCCGACGTAGTTGTCTAGTTTAACTTATGCGCTCATTGGATTGAAACAAAATTTACGGATTTTTGCATCACATTTTATTACATCAAACTATGGAACAGATCGCGACTGTGTATCACTTAATGAATGCAATGCGGAAGTGGTGTCGGCCGGCAGCGTACGTTTATTGTGCGATGGCTGCATTAACTAGTTATTTCAGTTATTTCGGTCTCGGCGTTACGTCGACGCGAAAACTGTCACTGAGTATTCTGCTATGAACGCGTGCCGACACCTTGTTCTTGTACCTCCCGTCGTAATAGCGCCGTTGTGTTTCAGTGGAATGTTGCATCTGGACCGCTGGTTCTTCTATTTCACATTTGCTCCGTTTCGATGCGCGAGCATTCTGTATATGTGCTTTCCGCAAGATTGTTGGTGTGATGTTCTGAAGTATTCCCTTGCGGTCTCTGATTGCGACGCAATCGCGGAAAAATGCGTCGGTGAGCATGCGTGACAGTACACAAACCTGAATTGGTTTTCTGAGAGCCGTGCAGAAGAACGTTTCACTGTCTTTTGGCACGACTGCCGCTCGTATTCGAACGAATCTATCCATGTGTTGTTTCGTGGTTTCTGACAATACCAGCCGCGCACTTCCGTGTGTCGGCGACGTCTTGTGCGACTCAACGTGAATTATAAATGACGAGCTCTCTTCCTCGAGTGACGACATGACGTTTCTCAAAGTCCACCATTGTCATGCCGACGACCGCTGCAGGCCGTTGAGCATTACATATTGTCACCTGCAACATGACGAAGTCGCGCGCTTTAATGAATTCAGAACGACTGACTGACCTGCCTTCTTCCGCAATTCTTTTTGACAGAGCCGGTGCGCACCGTCTGTAACTGCCGTCAGCGTTTCGAACTTTGGCAGTATTGACGCCAGTGACTGCACGGCGTCTGCTTGATTTTCCATGTACATGTGGCGTTGCGTGTTTTTTCTTTCCTCGCGTTCCTTGTCCAATTTTAGACACGTTCCTCTGCCTCAACAGCGAACTGGAAGGGGAGCGTCTTCGTTACCAATCGTATGGACGCTAATACATTTTGTAGTGCTAGCAGCCAGACGATTCGTGTCGAGGGTGACACGTTGCTCTTGTGTGTCTCTAAGAGACCGCCTTTTGCGACAAGAACTTGGTATTCTTGAAGACACTGCACGGATCCTCCCAAACTTTCTATTAAGCGGCCGACGTAACATGAGTGCGCCTGTGCAGTTTTCTTTGACAGACTTCCGCTGCCGATCGATTGTAACCAGAAGAATGAAAGCAAAAACTTCCTGCTGTCACTGTCAAGTGTCATTGTTTCGCGATCAACAACTGCAGTAATGTGCCCGCTGTCGTCGGTGACAGGAGAACGCGACGGCAATTCGTTTTCCTGCAACTGAAGTCGGGCGCGGTCAAATACTTGGTCACCAGCTGAAGAGGTTTCGTTGACAATGGCGCTTTGTTGTGCAAGTACCCGTCTGTGTAGACGTTTTGGTAACTTGTGTGTTCCCGCCAGATGACAATTAAGACGGGCGAACGACCGGCCACATTTACAACACAATCGAAGTCGATGGTTCCGCGACTTCAACTTGCCTCGTCGCTCTAATTGAGCCGCTCGTTAGAGCGCCACTGCTTTGTCCCGTTGAATGCCGTGGAAGAAACGCAAATATGTAGGCACAGCTTTTATATGACGCCCGCAATTCGCTACTGGACACGGCGTTCTCTTGCTGTTCGGTGCGTCCATCGTCTGCGCATGTGCTTGAGAGAGACAGAGAGAAAATGCCGAGTTAGTCTGATATATTCATACATACGTGCGTACGCGCGTGAATGGAATAAAACAGAATAGAACAGGACTGCAGGACAGGACAGGACAGGACAGGACAGGACAGGACAGGACAGGATAGGATAGGATACATTTATTATTCTTTGAAAGGTTTCAGTTGGATTGTACATACATTCACCATAACATTCACAATTCCACACAAGTATCACGCTGTTACAAGACGACACAAGTATCACGCTGTTACAAGACGACACAAGTATCACGCTGTTACAAGACGACACAAGTATCACGCTGTTACAAGACGACACAAGTATCACGCTGTTACAAGACGACACAAGTATCACGCTGTTACAAGACGACACAAGTATCGCGCTGTTACAAGACGACACAAGTATCGCGCTGTTACAAGACGACACAAGTATCGCGCTGTTACAAGACGACACAAGTATCGCGCTGTTACAAGACGACACAAGTATCACGCTGTTACAAGACGACACAAGTATCACGCTGTTACAAGACGACACAAGTATCACGCTGTTACAAGACGACACAAGTATCACGCTGTTACAAGACGACACAAGTATCACGCTGTTACAAGACGACACAAGTATGTGTTACAATACTCATAAAACACGGTGTACGTAATAAAACAAACCCAACTACACTAAACATACCATTACAATTAAGTACATTCCCAAAATCGCCCCGCGAAAACAACTCACTCGGTACGAGATGCTTTATATTAAAGCGTGTACATTACAATTGCATTACTGTCTTTCATTAAAAATAAGATACTTTAAATACGCTAAAATTATATAAGTGAAACGGCTGCACTACATAACAAACATACTAATTGACAGCAAATATATGTCTGGATGAAAATGAATTCTGTGCTGCCGTATCGAACCTTGGACAAGATTGGTCACTCACTGATGGTTCAGGACACTCAGCTGTATAAAAAAATATCCAACACTGGCTACCGAATGTGTTGGATATTTATGTACGATTAATTTCCATGCATTAATTGCAGCGTGGCTGAATGCTTCCCAGAGAAGTAGAAATGGCGTTCAATTGAACAGGTCTGCCAGAGTGTAAAGAGCATTGAGCAGTACTGAGGACTGGATACTGTGCTATATAAAAACTTTATTTTATAAACATAACAACTTGGTGGTGTATTATTAACCTGCTATATTTATTTGCAATTTGTGTTCTTTCACGTCAATAATTAATTTTTAGATCCATTTTGTTATGCTGTTTTTGTGTACAATATTATTGTTATTTTTGACACTCTCCCTTATTAATAACTGATCTACAACTTTTACACAATATTATTACATTGTATTATAGATTGTTTGTATTTGCAGGAATTGTTGAAATAAAGATAAATCATCGTAATAGTTTGATAAAAAGCTCTTCTTTGTAATATGTCATTGTTTATTTCATTTTGCCCGATTTTGTGTTTTCCCCCCACATGAGAAACATTAAGTACACCATATAAAAATTATACCAAAACTGAGGGATCTTAGTTACGAAAAACACCTAAAAGAATGTGGTTTAATAACACTAGAGACCAGGAGATTGAGAGATCAGATAGAAATGTTTAAAATAGTGTATGGTTATGAAAATATTGATAGAAATATTTTTTTCTCAGTTAAGAAAGATATAGACTAGAGGACATGAAGTTACATTAGTAAAGGAGCAGTGTAGATTCGATATAAGAAAGTTCTCATTTTCACAAAGGATTATAAATGAATGGAATAGATTATCTTCTGATTACATGGGTGCTAGTAGGGTGAATGTTTAAAAATAAAATCGACACATACCTCAGAAGGGCAGGATATATGTAGATAAAAGGGTTGGACAAACGGCTTCCTTGTCCACCTGCCATCTTGAGTTAATTCTCTGGGTGGCAATCTTGTTAAATGTTACACAGGTAACTCATATAACACAGAATAATAAGTAAACTTTTTATGACTTATTCTTGGGTCAGATTGTGTTTGTAACATACAGTATATGGAATAATTTTTGTTTCTAGTAGTAATCGTGTGTAATTGTTGGCCTATTTGAAAGTTGCCTAGGTTTCAACTACAATGCAAGCAGTGAAATATGGGTATACTGATTATGTCAGATCTGTCTGCAGCTGTTGTTATCCAATATATGGTACCAACCAGAAAGTTGTAAAAGATGTACAGACAATGACTAAACTATTAATGTAATCATAATTACATGCACAAGTAAATACAATTTATTACACTCATTTTCTCAGTAATCATACTCATACATTTTAACAGTAATCCTATTTGACTACATTTGTGACCAGGCCTGGGGTCAAGTACATTACAATGTAATGTATTACTATTACCTAGTTTCCTTCCTATTAGTATTATATGCTGAATTTGATATATTACTATTATATTTTTCATAGGAACTATATAGTATAATACATGGTATGCATAAATATGTACCACAAAATATAACTATCATATTTAGTATTATTTACTAACTACACTTTATGGATAGAACATATTTTCATTTTATATTTAAGTACTATATAGGAATGAAAGACAAAAGCAATGTTGCTGTCACTTTAACTTTTTGAATTATAATCAATGTAATTAAACCATACAGCTCTACAGCCTGGTGGACAGTTCATTATTGGCACAAATACAAATACGTCAGGATGTTTTTCACACTTTTATTGTTTAGGCCTAGTAATATGTGGACAGCCACTAAACCCATATTATAGGCTTTTGTGAAAATGATAGTTGGCATGAGAGTTAACTTCAAAGAACTATTGGATCCCTTTAGCCATGCAGCTGTCGCACTGTCCCAGTGTCTGCTAGTGCTATGTACTCTCATAACCTCCAGGGTGAAACCAACTGAGGGCCTTGATTCACAGAAGAGCAATCATAAAACCTGGTGAAACTAGTGGAATATTCTTTTCCTTGTAAATAATTAAATAACCATACCGCAAATAAGTGCAACTCAAATTTAACTTTGAAATGTCCAATAGTGATATATAAAAGTAATAGGTCAATTATTATTACATTGCTTCCTATTACTATTACATTATGTTTTATTCAACCTATTACTGTTGCTATTACTTCAATATTTGTAATTGTTACTATTACTGTAATGTATGTGGCAGACACTTGTGCAAATACTATACACAGCTTATACACAACGCATTTGTGTGACATGGACTATCGCTGTCTGTCTGTCTGTGTGTCGCGCTGATACTAAATAAACATGTGCACCACTGTCACTTGATAATTACATCTAGAGTTATACTAGAACATAACAATTGGCGAATAGGATGGCATACATTGGTCAAATAGAGCCATACGACGGCAGTAGTGACTTGGAAGCGTATTTGGAGCGGCTAGAACTGTACTTCGTTGCAAACAATGTTGGTGCAGTAGGCAGCGGCGTGGACGAATCTGCGAGAGAGGCCGCCGACAGGAAGAAAGTGGCTACACTACTCACACTGGTAGGCCCGGAAACGTATCTTCTTCTTAAAAGTCTCGTCAGTCCTCAAAGACCGGCAGAGTTGTCGTTTGAGCAAATAACTGAGAAACTAAAAAGCCATCTGAAGCCACGTCGGCTTACAGTGGCGGAAAGATTCAAATTCCACCAACGCAACCAGAAAGAGGGCGAGGGGGTCGCCACATTTGCGGCAGAACTCCGGAGGCTCGCATCCACTTGCAACTTCGGGGAATTTCTGGCCGAGGCATTGCGAGACCAGCTCGTGTGCGGCATCAAAAGCGGCAGCACTCAGCGCAAACTACTCAGCGAAGATAGATCGTTCGAGCAGGCAATGCAGATGGCGCTGGCGGACGAAGTGGCGGAGACCGAGGCTAAACAGATAGCCCCCCGACACAGCTTCGACTGCACTAAAAGTACAGTAAGTGTAGTGTCAAACCGGAAAAACAGAGAGAAAAGGCCAGTTCCGACCACCGCTAGGTCTGCGACACACACGCGTGGCTACGACAAGACAACTCAGAAATTGTGCTACCGTTGCAACGGCAACCACACGCATCAAGAGTGCAAGTTTAAAGATGCAACTTGTCATTTCTGTCAAAAGAGAGGTCACATCATGGCGGCATGTCGCAAGAAACGCGGCGAAACTCATCTCGTGAACACCACTCAGGATAGAGCTGAGTACTGTCTGTACAACGTCAAGGGGGATCACACGTCACAGCAGCCTATTGAGATAGGAGTGCACATGGACGGTAAAGCAGTGAGAATGTTGGTTGACACGGGGGCAGGAGTCTCCATAATCAATGAGGCGACATATCACGGGTTGCGGTCGCCACCCCCAAAGCTACAAACAGTGGACATCAACTTGGTCACTTATACGGGTCAGTCTATTCCGGTGCTGGGACAAATAGAGGTCGTCACCGAATACAAACAGCAGTCGGCACATGTGCCAATTGTGGTGGTGTCTGGCGCTCGGCAGAATCTCTTGGGCAGAAATCTACTGTCGCAGTTGAAGCTGGACTGGGGCGAGATCATGCTTGACCCGGTGCATGCCGGACTGATGGCGGAAGTGCCAGACGTGTTCGCTGAGGGGCTGGGCAAGCTAAAAGAAATGCAGGTAAAGATCAACGTAAAAAGCGATGCGATTCCACGTTTCTTCAAGGCCAGACCCATTCCTTATGCCCTGAAAGAGAGAGTCGAACATGAAATTGACCGACTGCAACAGGAGAGCATCATCGAGCCAGTCCAGTTCTCAGAATGGGCGGCACCGATCGTTCCGGCCCCCAAGTCCAACGGGCAGATAAGGATCTGCGGTGATTACAAGGTCACGATCAACAAAAGTGTGGTAGAAGACAAATATCCGCTACCACGGGTTAACGATCTCTACGCCAGTCTGGCAGGAGGAGAGACGTTCACAAAGTTGGACTTGAGCCATGCGTATCTTCAACTTCAGCTCGACGAAGGGTCACGTCACTACGTTACGATCAACACGCACAAGGGACTCTTTAGATACACTCGCTTACCGTACGGCATATCGGTGGCGCCATCGATATCCCAGAGAGCTCTCGAGTGTGTGCATCTTCCTGGACGACATCCTCGTCACGGGGAAAACTCGAGATGAACACGTAGCGAATCTCCGGCTGGTCTTGAACCGGCTGGACCAAGCTGGGTTGAAGCTAAACAATAAAAAGTGCGAGTTCTTCAACGAGGCAGTCGTATACCTGGGCCACAAGATCGATCGAAATGGCCTGCATCCCACAGACGAAAAGGTCACGGCGATTCAAGATGCGCCTAGACCAACGAACGTGAAAGAACTACGTTCGTGGCTTGGCCTGCTCAACTACTATGGACGATTCCTGCGCAACTTGTCGACAACGCTAGCACCTCTGCACATTCTACTCAGAAAAGAGACGAAATGGCGATGGGAGAAGGAGCAAGTCAGAGCGTTTCAAGCGGCGAAGGATCTGCTGCAGTCGGAGTCCCTACTGGTGCACTTCGACCCCGACAAACCTCTTCTGCTCGCATGTGATGCGCCGCCGTACGTACAGTCCTGTCGCATCAGATGACGGACGGTTCGGAGCGACCGATCGCGTTCGTATCTAGGAGCTTGTCGCCTGCGGAAACCAACTACTCGCAACTCGACAAGGAAGGTCTCAGTTTGGTGTTCGGGGTGACAAAGTTCCACCAATACCTATACGGTATGACCTTCGTTCTCATCACCGATCACCGACCTCTGGTGGGGCTGTTCAACGAGCAACGACCGATACCTCCGCAAGCGTCGGGTCGACTTCAGCGTTGGGCCCTGACATTGGCAGGTTACGACTACGTCATTCGTCATCGGAGTGGCGATGCGCACGAGAATTGCGATGCTCTATCGCGACTACCCCTACCTACGCAGAACGCTGAGACGCCTGCTCCTGCGGAGTACATACAGCTCATAGAGCAGCTGGACGACTCGCCGGTGACGTCAACGCACATTCGAAACTGGACACGACGTGACCCAGTATTGACGCGAGTTCAACGCTACGTGTTAACAGGCTGGCCTGAGGGCGACCTAACAACACAGCAATACCACAGAGTGCGCGATGAGCTGAGCACGCTCGATGGATGCGTGATGCGGGGCACCCGAATAATTGTGCCAGAGCCTGGGCAAGCCACGATGCTCCAACTCTTGCACAGCAGCCACAGCGGCGTGGTGAAGATGAAGGCGTTAGCGCGGTCATACATCTGGTGGCCAGGCATCGATCTTCAGATTGAACGTATCGCGCAGCACTGTGGTCAGTGCGAGGAAAACATGCGTCAACCGACCAGAGCGCCACTTCGACCATGGTTGTTCCCACAGGAACCGTGGTCACGTGTGCATCTAGACTACGCTGGCCCCATCGAGAACAGGATGATCCTCGTGGCAGTAGACGCCTACTCGAAATGGATCTCCGCGATGGTCGTACGCTCATCGACATCGGAAGTGACAATCGAACAATTGCGGATGTTATTCGCAGAACATGGACTGCCAGAAACTATCGTTACTGACAATGGCACGTGCTTCACTAGTGCTGAGTTCAGGCAGTTTATGAAAAAGAACTGCATTCAGCACATCACCTCGCCAGCCTATCACCCATCCTCGAACGGGCTCGCTGAACGGGCAGTACAGCTCGTGAAACGAGGATTGATGAAAATGAAGGACGGTTCGATGAAGACAAGGTTGGCTCGTTACTTGCTGACCTACCGAGCGACCCCTCACAGCACTACCGGAAGCTCCCCGAGTAAACTGCTGAAGGGGCGGCAGCTGCGAACGCTTCTAGACGCGGTGCAACCGAGCGTCGGCAGAAAAGTGCACCAATCGCAGGAGAAGATCACTGATTATTACAACCAGAAATCGAACGAGCGATGCTTCAGTCCAGGCGATGCGGTTTACGTAAAGAACCACGCTGATCATTCGCCCAAGTGGATTCCTGCAGTTCTGAAAGAGCTACACAACGACGTGCTGATATCGGAGGCACCCGACGGTCGCCACTTGAGGCGTCATCGAAATCACGTGCGTCTGCGACATGCGGACGCGGCGGACGATACGGTACCCGCAGACATCGCTGCTCCGGCCGCGATCCAACAATCAACCGAACAGGACATTGAGCGTGTAGACGAAACGGCGGAAGCCGTAGCTCCTGTACCTGATGGCAGCGGCGTCCACTCGCCAGTAACGCAGTCGGCTGTTCGCAGATCGGAGAGAATCCGGAAAGCTCCAGACCGATTATCTCTCTAGAACTGTCTTGTAGCCCTGGGCATAATAATCCCTGGTACGACAGCGTATCCTTTGTCTGTTTCACAGTTCTTGTTGTAACCTTGGACGTTAGCAAAATAACTGGTGCGGAGGACTGTAATGTATGTGGCAGACACTTGTGCAAATACTATACACAGCTTACACACAACGCATTTGTGTGACATGGACTATCGTTGTCTGTCTGTCTGTGTGTCGCGCTGATACGAAATAAACATGTGCACCACTGTCACTTGATAATTACATCTATAGTTATACTAGAACATAACAATTACTATTACCCCAGGCCTGTTTGTGACTTGTGCCTTTCTATTCACTGGATTGTTAAATTTGATATTTATGAATTTGATTTATATATTTACAGAATTTTATATTTATTATCAAGTTCACAAAAAAACAGCTGAATAGCTAAAGCTTTACAGATAATTATGCTGGAAATAGAACTTGAGTTGAGAAGTTATAGTTGATATAAAAGGGTGAGGTGATTACACCACAAATGTAACCAGTTATGATTACTATTGAAATGTATGATAACTTAGAATATGAGTGTAATCAATTATGATTTATTATTATATGATAATCGTTACATTTAATAATACAATTGATATAATGAAATAAAACTAGTATTTTATTTTCTACAATTGTAGTCAAATAAAATTAGGCCTACATTTATACTATACAATAAATGCAATGTGTCAATGCACTAACAGTAAACACCTTCAAAACAAAAAAATATAAATTAATGTCATGACAATCTGGGCTATATGTATGGGCCAGTAGGCACACTGTCACAAACTTGCACGCCACGGTATACTCATAATGATTTCCATTAACCTTACTGTCAAAGCGGTATACATCTGGTGGTTTTGAAAAAAAAAAATTAAAATGGTTTTCTGCCAGATTATTATACCTTTGTATGCATACTGTCAATAAAGTTCACTTTTATGACAATTACATACCTTTAAGTGAGTTTTAGTCATGGATCAAGAATGTCGATATTATGTAATGAAACCTATTATGCAATCTTTGACTGCCATTTTCTTAAAAACATTTTTCTTCAAATTTTTGCATTTGGAAACGGGATATCTGTGGGACTAATTATGCTATATAAAATAATGTTTTTAGTGTTGCATTCAGCATATTCTACTGTGTGCAATGATCACACTTTTTTAAAATCATGAATAGTTTGAAAGATATAGCCATACTTGTCAAAAAACATTTTTTTTTGTATTTTAGCCTCAAAAAAATAAAAACACATTAAAAAAAATGCTATGATCATTGCACAATAGAATGTATAGTGAACATGGATTTGCAAGAATTATAACAATATATGGGTTCAATAAAAAAGGCAGTATTTCAAAATTTGCCAATATTTGCTCAAAATGGCAGCCATTTTGTTTGTTGCCATCGAAATGGGCCTTAAATAGAATGGAACAAGTGACACAATACGGAAGGAATACTGAATTGTCAGTGCACACAACAATACTCAATGTTACTTCATTTTGTGTTGGAAGCTGGAGTAGATTTTCCTTGTTATTGATGTATGCTACTACAAATCTTGTGACACGTTGATTCTTAATTACATATAACGCTATGATCTCACGGCATTAATTGTTACTGAACATGATGTATTTGATAGTAACAACACGACTAATAACGTCTTGACTTTGCCTAGACAACATTCAACATGACATGTGCGGAACGAGGCGGAACAACGAGGAACCAATATAAAAAATGGGCCAAGTGGCCCTGAAATCCTTTGGACTAATACGTCTATATGTGACCCCGGCTGACCAAATGAGTGATAAGTCGGAAAAATTGTAACATTGTTTTCTTACATCTTTGTAAAGGTTTGGTAGGGTGCTTTACACGGTTTCAAAAAATATGACTGCTACAAAAATTGGCAAAGTTATGGAGCATTGAACATGGTAGGGATCAAAAAGTGAAAATGAAGAAAACGGCTGTTGAAGTTTTACATTATATATGCAAATGGATTGCATGGAAATATTACATGCACAACATTCAAATGTGGCACACAGTATGTAATATGTATGTTATGCTGCAATGATACACTGGAAGTACAAATGTGCTGCTACAAAGACTTGCCAGATTATGTCTATGTGTAAAACTAAGAGGACAGATTATTTGAACAAAAGGTAGACTCACTGTTTGACACAGTTTAAAATCTACAGGCAACTGTCCAGTTTAACAGGGGTCTAGTGGCTTAATGCTGTCTGTTGACACAAGTTACTGCCAGTGACCAATTACAGATTAGTCACAGTTTCCATCAAACAATAGCAGGCAGAGAATCTTAGCTCCACAGCTGGGTGTAATACACAACTAGAGCCACCACTGATTCATGGTCAAGTAGATTAGCTCAATGCACCAACTAAAACAATACACAACACTGTGAGTGACAGTGTCCAGAGTGAGGCCTAAGCAGTGTCCTCATTGCTGAATAGATCAATTAAACCTGCCAAGTGGGTGACATTCTGCACAAGTGTTCATTAATCCTTAGTGATTGTTCAGAACACCAGACTGACCACATACCTAAACAAAGCGAATGTAATAGGTGAAGAACAGGCAGTGTTCAAATAGGGGTATTGGTTGAATTGTATTTGTCTCGACGCAAAAGGCTTTATTGTGGCTTCATCGATTATAAGAAAGCATTTGATTTAGTAGACCGGTCCTCCCTGTGGTCTAAGATAATTTCATACGGTATTAATGGTATTGTGTTGAAAGTTGTATACAACATATATCGCAATGTCCAATAGTTTCCTATCACAACCCTCGTGTACAATATACCAAAGCTATATATTTCTAACACCACAACATATGTATTATCAGTAATTGAATAATCTTTCAGATGAATGCAACTTGTAGCAGCAGAAAATGAAGCATACAAAAGTTACACCGCAAACAATGACATGCATTCTCAAAATGTGATTCATTCAAAAATTAGTGCTATATAATAGTAGTTTGTCAAAATGTAAACAAACTCAAAGACAGTTGCAGCTTACTGTCCACCAAGCAGTAGCAGAGCAGTTTTATAATAATAATAATCCACAAGTTAAGTGGCAGTGATCTTCCTTTTATCATTCATGTGATGTTTATTGTGAGCAGGGCGGACAAATGGTTATCATACGTAGACAGGTACAGAAAGAAACTGAATTTGTTTATAAAAAGAACACGTTTGCCTATCAATGACATGTATTTCCTATTGTTGCTGTTTCTGCCGGGCAGAAACAGTTTCTGCCCAGCATAAATCAAACAACCCTGTAGGTAATTATTAATCAAATGTTTTTTGGTGAATCATAGTTACAGATCATTAAGGGTTATGATGGAAATCAAATGTTTACACGTTTACTGTTCCCTGAAAAAAAAAGCTCCACAGAACTAATTATAGTTATTGTTAAGATGTTTAACCTAATTCCATTATCTGACATTGTGCCAACAGATTGCTGTATTGGGATCATTAAGCCTATATAATTATTATATAAACATAGCAGCAGACACTGAGACAGTGTGACTGCTGCCTGGCTAAATGGATGCAATGGTGCTTTGAAGTTAGTTCTTCTGCCAACTATCCTTTTCACACAAGCCTATAGGTTTAGTAGCTGTCAGCACACTACTGAGCCTAAACTACCATGCAGGTGTGAAAAACGTGCTGATGTATTTGAACTTGACAGTGTTCAGATAGGGGTATTGGTTGAATTGTATTTGTCTTGACACAAAAGGCTTTATTGTGCCTTAACTATGTCAACTCTTCTAATGGTTGACATTTGGTTGTTTCAGGTGTCAACTATATTGTGAATCTGTAATTATTAGTCTATATTGATACAATTGATTTACACAGTACCATGTCTACACAAGGCATGGCAAGCGTAAACAGAACAGCAGAATGCATTTGATATAAATAAAGTGTAGGATATTTCACTCTATAGTTGTCCAGAATATTAATTTTCTATGTTTGTCACCTACAGGTTTCTACAGACAATACATCTTTAACCAATAGACACCAAAGTCACACCATTTTATAATAATCAAATGAACATCAAAATAAACACAACTTGCAATTATAGAAAATCAATAGTTTTGAAGATACAGTTTAAAAGTGTTAGGCAACTGTTCAGTCTAACAGGGGTCAAGTGTGTCTGCTCTGCCTGGGTGCTGTGACCAATTAAAGATTAGTCAAGGTCTCAATGGACTGGGCTGTAGGGATTAGTCACACTGCTGACTTTGTGGCACATTAAACAAAATCTAGTGTTGGGGGTGGTCTCAAGGGCCCTTCTCAAAACCACATCACTAGATAATGTAAAACTTTTGCACTTTGGGGGCCCCTTAGAATGATTCAATCAAATACAGATTTCTTGTATATAGTGGCAGCACCCTAAGATACATCTATGCAAAATTAGAAAAAAAGTTGCTGAACAGTTTTTGAAAAAATAGGCCAAACGTTACATTTTTTACCAGTTTTGGGGTCCTTGGAGGCCCTAGGGAGCCCTTAAAATGATTCAATCAAATACAGATTTCTCGTGCATAGTGGCAGTGCCCCAAGATATGTCTATGCAAAATTAGAGAAAAAGTTGCTGAACGGTTTCTGAGATACGGCAGCTAACGGCGGACGCAGAGTGATGGCAATAGTCCCTTGGACCTTCGGCCAAAGGACTAAAAATCTCTAACATTCCACGTGTGCCTCGCATCAGACTGGTACTTCATACATACTTAAATATCCATGTAATACAATCTGTCTGGCAATGTGAAGGCATACTATCGAGATTAAGGTATATTTCTATGCGATGGAACGATGGTGAAATTTTGCTAGTGATTGCCGGAACCAGTGGTAGGTGTCAATCGTTTCATCGACGTTCCATATCATAAAAGTGTAACTTAATCTACATATTATGCCTTCATATTGTCGGACATGAATATTTAAGTATGCGTGAAGTATAAATCTAATTCAAAGCACACACCGAATGCAAGAGAGATTTTACATCGGTGCGGCATTCCGCCACCGCATTCCACAGTTTACAGACGCCCCAAACTGTCAACAAAATGACACGTCACCCGCTCGACAGCGTGATTCCCTTGATTCTCCCATCCTAGCAATCAGCAAATTAAAAACCGCGAGTCCCACGGATACAATTATTCGGTTTTTTTGCGCCGCTTTATCTTAAAATGGCATATTATGTGAAAACAAGTTGATAGGGGGTTGAGGAAAGTGATATGTAGTGTATGGGATATATGACTCACTGGAAATTTGTATTTTAAACATGGAGGAACTCAGCATGCAACTTTAAAAGAGTAGCATTCATAATATGGGAAAAAAAATAAAACTGATGAAACTTGTTCATTGTGCTGTTTCTCAAAACTTTTACGAAACTATGGAAATTGGTTTGGCATCGTATTGCATTGCTGACTGGCAGAATGCATCAATAAAAGTAAGATCCACCGATATAAGATTGGGTGCGCTGTGCCCCAAGGGGTGTGCTTTGCCCACTAATCTGTACAGTAAGTTACAGATTGCAAAGCATTTCTTAACAAATTTAAGCACTCCTCTTAACCAATGTTCCCCAAGACAAAGGAACACAACCAAAACTACAAACCCATTCAAGAGAGACCATCTTCGCAAGCCATGAGTGGTAGTTGACTACACTAACCCTTGCAGATATCCTATGCAATGGTCACAAAATTAGTTGTACAGCTGTACTTTGTCCTAGAACTATCTGTTTCCGCTGGTTGTGCTATGGGAACCATGATGCACAAATGCCCGTGCCCCACATCAAAAAGCAGTTACAGGAAGTCCAAATATAATTACCCGTATGACCATTCTCACGAGTAGTAGAGTGTTAAATAAAATGTACAAAAAAATACTTCCCGAACATTGCATGTCGTCCATGATTGGTCAAAACCAAAACAGAGGAATCTTCAATGGCAACGAGATGATTGGCTCAGCTTAACTTCAGCTTTCTTGCAAGACAATATGCCGGGGGGTGATGAGATCGATATAATCAGCAGCTCCCCCCTAGTGCACAAGGATGAGACCAATGACATTGTAAAGGGGGCATCATCAACAGTTGAATGAGTACACGTCACAAGGACTGAAGGACTGGTGAGGACAAAAGGTGGGGTTCTTTACGCAGGGTTCTTCACGCAGGGTTAGGAGTCAATTGAACTAGAACTTCCATTCAAAAATGTATTTTTGATATTTAGTTGGAATTTGTTTTTTTATTGAATTTTTTGCAGCAGGAGAAATTTAAGGCAATGAACTCTGACTTATTCAAGTGATGTTGGATGAACAGTAGTGTTTTTTTATTCATCTAATTAAATATGATTGAACACACATTGTGTTAAAACGAACTGGAACTGAATTTTACCTTAGAATTTTGTTCAGTTGGAATCGAGTTGATTTTTTGGAACTGACTAGAATTGGAATTGACAAAACCTCATGACTGTGTTTAGGTGACCCATGTTATTGTATGTCTTTGCAGATTCCCTCATCAATTAATATTAATCTAGCCCATTGCAAATCAGGTTTCTTGATGTTAGCATTTGTAGTGAAGGTCTTTCCTAAGTTTTTCTACAAACAAAGACGAACCTATCAAGCTAGTTATTAAGCTTCTGCAGTCATTGGACAAACAATGTATATTCAAATTATTTTTGACTGGATGTGGTCAAAGTTCAATGGAAAAACAAAGGGTCAAAGTGGTTTGGTTCTATAGTACATATATACAGTGGAACCTCACTATTAAGGACACCCTCGGGACTGGACAAAAGTGACCCAAATAGTGAGGTGACCGTTTTAGCGGGACAAATATCCTATGCTTTATTGTTTGTGGAAATAATCTTGGACTGTTCTAGGGTGACCTTAATTGCGAGGTGGCTGTATTACTGAGGTGATCGTGAAGTTCTATATAACGGTAACCATAACACAAGCTACAGAGGTAATTCTTGCATTCACAAATCTGACATTTCAAGTCGATTCTTTCTATTATTTTATCAAAATACACTCTTTCATTTCACCTACTACACACGTTATTTATGTTTTAAAATAATCAAATGTTTCACATCTAAACTTCAATGAACCCGATTCATGGGCTAAATGTATAAGGGAGTTTTACAAATAATCATGTTATAACATTACATAGGTATCTGTTCAATGTTCAACCAATCAAGGGCAGAGATCACTGTAGCTCTACCTGCATGAGTAGGTTCAATGCCATGATGCAGTGGACCACAGAAATGTCTGGTGGTAGTGCTGATAATTTGGCACAGTATACGCAATAGCATTTCATGCTTTGATCCAGTCATCACAGAGTGTCTTTGACGACCACCTCTGGCCAAAGTTAATGTCCTTGAAGAATTCTTCACTTCATGCTGTCCCTCATACCACGCGGTTATTCTTCAGAAAAACGTTTCCTTTCTGAAAAAAAATGCCACAATCTGGTTAAACGTTACACTGTTTTCTTCCAGGACTCTGGTACCATTGTTTATAATGTGTGCATCAATATGTGTTCCCAGATCAATCCAAAAAAATAATTTTAATGAATAAAAAAAATAACAAGGGACGCATATATTATTATGGTTGTATTACGGTCCCAAAAATATGCATTAATGAAATTTAAGGTTGATGCATTTTGGGAGTATATGCTACAAAAGTTAACTTTTTGCTCTTGGGCATGAAGTGTTTTGTGTTGACTTGTGAATATATTATTGTAAACATATCAGATCCATGTCAAAAATAGCCTGGCAAATACTCCACAAATTTAATCAATTATGATTATTTTGACAATGAGTGTAATCAATTGTGGTCACTTTAGTATGAATACAATCATGTTTACATTAATGGCTCAGCCATTGTTTGTTTTTCCTTACAGCTTCGCGTAGTTCACTGAATGCATACCTCTAAGCAGTGCAGTTTTTCACTGTCAGTCTCTACATAACGTTTTGTTTCAAATTCTTGCCTGATCCGCCTGAAGTAAAAGTCCTTATCAGTTAACTCCAGCTGACGTCCCCTTCGGAGTAGTGCACGGTACAGCCCCAGAACAGCCAAACGGCTGTATGTAAATGTCATGATGGTCTACAAAGAATATACGTGACTGTATTGGTAACACGTGTCATATTCTCATAGTCAGTTCCATTTAATAAATTTATACTAAAATTCACTGTGAAGGTCTATGGGCAGGTAATCTATGGGCAAGCGTTACATAAGCGTTACGATTGTTCATCAAGGCTCAAGCGGTCAATTTCAGACTGATATAGCACTAATTGTTCAACCAGTAATATACTGCATTTAGGTAGATTTCAACAGCATAACAAAACAATGTACTATTATTTTTTATTATTTTTACAGACTTGTAAGTTGTATTTTACATATAAACAACGAATCAATATGGCCTACAGCCAAGCGCCAAAAATAATTATTAGATGTACATGCATCGTAGACATAGCATGGCATGGGGGTGCGTCTAAGTTTGGGTAGCACAAACAAATGCATTTTTAGGGGTGCACATGCGTGACAAGGAGGTGCGAGGGTCTCAAAATGTACACACATGATATGAGCGCGGTGTATTATGCAAATTGTGGATGGTCCTTAGCCTTAGGCCCGGCTTATAAGTTATATAGATTTCTATATAAATCTACAGAGCACAGCCATAGACATGGGTCAGGTAAACTATTATAAAAAAATGGGCCAAGAGGCCCTGAAGTCCTTTGGACTAATACGTCGATATGTGACCCCGGCTGACCAAATGAGTGATAAGTCGGAAAAATTGTAACATTGTTTTCTTACATTCTTGTAAAGATTGGGTAGGGTGCTTTACACGGTTTCAAAAATTATGACTGCTACAAAAATTGGCGAAGTTATGGAGCATTGAACTTGGTAAGGGTCAAAAAGTGAAAATGAAGAAAACGGCTGTTAAAGTTTTATATTATATATGCAAATGGATTGCATGGAAATATTACATGCATGACATTCAAATGTGGCACGCAGTATGTATGTTATGTTGCAATGATACACTGGTAGTACAAATGTGCTGCTACAAAGACTTAGCAAGTTATGCCAGATTATGTCTTTATGTGTAAAACTAAGAGGACAGATTATTTGAGAGCAAAAGGTAGACTAAAGAAAAAAAAAAATGACGAAGCTAATGCAGAGTTAAAAGAATTGGCTAGTGGGTATAAATGCTTTATAAAACAAATATCAAATTGCTACCTTAAACAGTAGCATGAAAACTTGCGCAACCTAAAACATAGCATGCCTGCAGAATACTGGGATATACTTAATAAAGCAAGTAACAGCAGTGAAAAATTTGGAAATATATGAACCACTTTAAAAAACTCTGTGAAAAACCTGAAAGTGTAACTGCAGCTAGTGAGATACCTTTTGATCCAAGAAAGATTTCCCAGTCAAACAAACACATAAACAGACTATTCACGCAAAATGATATACTAATGCAAATAAAAAAACTCAAAAACAAAAAGGCATGTGGTATTGATAATGTTATAACTGAATACTTAAAAAAAACATGGCCAGGCTGTGTCAGCCTTCTTCTCATGTGATGTAGAGGTACAGCAAGGCGAAAACTTGTCTCCTTTGTTATTTGCTATTTACCTGAATTTTGAACACTGTTAGTTATAATTATAAGGAACTTGACAAGGCAGCTGGTGAAATTTACAACAACCTTAGTGATGAAGATGTAGACATTTTATTGAAAATGTATGTTCTACTATATGCTGATGACACTAGAATGATTCAATTAAATACAATTTTTTTTGTATAGTGGAACTATGTCAACTCTTTTAATGGTTGACATTTGGTTGTTTCTGATGTCAACTATATTGTGAATCTGTAATTATTAGTCTATATTGATACAATTGATTTACATAGTACCATGTCTACGCAAGGCATGGCAAGTGTAAACAGAACAGTAGAATGCATTTGATATCAATAAAGTGTAGGATATTTCACTCTATAGTTGTCCAGAATATAAATTTTCTGTTTGTCACCTACAGGTGACAATACATCTTTAACCAATAGACACCACAGTCACACCATTTTATAATAATTAAATGAACATCAAAATAAACACAACTTGCAATTATAAAAAATCAATAGGTTTGAAGATATATTTTAAAAGTTGCAGGCAACTGAGTTTAACAGGGGTCAAATGTGTCTGCTCTGCCAGTGACCAATTAACGATTAGTCAAGGTCTCAATGGAACAATACAGAGTGGAGGGGGGGGGGCAGTTTCTGGCACAATACACAACATCTACTGTTGGGGGTGGTCTCAAGGGCCCTTCTCAAAACCGCATCACTAGATAATGTACAACTTTTGCACTTTGGGGGCCCCTGAGGTGCCCTTAGAATGATTCAATCAAATACAGATTTCTTGCGTATAGTGGCAGCACCCTAAGATACATCTATGCAAAATTATAAAAAAGTTGCTGAACAGTTTTTGAAAAAATAGGCAAAATGTGATAAATTACCAGCTTTTTGGGTCCTTGGGGGCCCTGCGGGGTCCTTAGTCTTAGAATGATTCAATCAAATACAGATTTCTCGTGCATAGTGGCAGTACCCTAAGACACGTCTATGCAAAATTTGAAAAACAGTTGCTGAACAGTTTCTGAGATACGGCAGCTAATGGCGGACGCAAAGTGATGGCAATAGTCCCTTGGACCTTCGGCCCAAACTTGGCCAAAGGACTAAAAAACTAGGTCAGTATACTCACAGTAGCCTAGGTCTGGAGGACAACTAATTTAGTAATTAGGTCACTTAAACAATCAGCTCAAAACTAAAATCAGAATCACCACCGGCGATCTGGATTGGGTAGCCGCGAAACTGACAACGTGCACAAAATCGCATGCATCGCCACAATACGCAGTCCACGTCAATGCACGTGCAACCAACTCATTCAAACTGCAACACAACTCCTAGTTCGACGTGGAAGTTGCGGCCCGGTGTCGCTCCCGGAAGTGTTACGAGGACTCCCGTTCAGTTCAGAAAACATCTTAGGAACAGAAGGTGAGATTGACTAATACGTCTTAGAGACATCGTTTCTGCGGCATCATGCCCATGTGTCAAGTTCGAGTAATGATAATAGCGTTGTATAAAAACACTCACACTGTCACAACGGCTCAACATGCGTTACTACTTACGAGTTACTTAGCTACGTGTTTACCTCGCGCACGTGTTTACCTCGCGCACACGTTCTGACAGCCAAGGTCACGGACGTACTGACGCCGGTGGCGCCATCTGTCACATATTCCGTAAATGTAGCTCGTAGTTGGGATGGGTAGTTGGGATACTCCTGATAACGAATGATCTATCAATCAATCTCCACCTTTGTTGTTTGTTTTATGAAAATCGAGACCTGTCTAGGCTTACAATCGACTATATTATGTGATGTTGTATACCATGTAAACTGCGCATGCGTTAGGTGTAGTCCATTCCGATTTTTCCGCTCCGCTGTTATCGATTATTTTCACGATTTCTAAACGTTTTTATTACTGTTAACTGTGTGAGGTACTATTTTAGATATACCAGAATATAATCGCATGGTGATATATGCGATCAAATCACGCTAAGACACGATTTGACAAAGGTTTAGCCTTAGCTTCCATAACAACCAGTTCAAAACAAGATGGCGAATCTGTAAACAACTTACACAAAGCGCGCCAAAACCAAATGGCCCCTAGAACAACCCAAAATCAGTCCATTCACACAAAGCTTACGTGTTATACTGTTACAAATCCGGATTGTACGCTGTCAGCAACACACAAGAAACCAACAGCAAACACAATATACAATACAATATACTGTCTACTAACTGGCAAATTGTACTACTGTCTTTTACATCTACTGTGATCTTACTACTATGATTTTATATTAGCTATGATATATAACTTAATCATAAAAACAATACCCACATCTATAGTGGAATATAATCTCTTGTTTTTGCTTTTGTTTTACTGCATTAACATAACTGTACAAACAAAGCAGCTTGTGCAATAGCTGCTCTTATGATGGTGCCACCCAAAATGGGCACACCAGTGGTAGTTCTGATTAGCATCATTATTGCATTCGTACCCAAATTCCCGATACACCTGGACCATACCCTATTCACGGACGATCCAAATGGTCTGCTAACATATGACAGGTCTTGCTGGACTGACACAAGTATTAGACTGACACTAGCTTTCACCAGAGACTCCCGTAACAAGTACCACACCAAACTGGCTTATGCAATCCCTACATCGGGACACAAAACATGTTATCTTGTCCTACTAATCCACTGTGGGGACATCCAAACAAACTCCGGCCCAGTCAGACACCCCTGTGGATTTTGTAAAAAGCCTGTTGCTTCAAATCACCGAGCAGTCTGCTGCGACCGGTGCAACCAATGGGTACACATTAAATGTTGTGACATAAGTCCAGATCAATATAATCTCCTCTGTAACAGTTCCTGTTCCTGGCACTGCATGAAGTGCGACCATCCTAACTACAGTCATTCCTTCTTCCAAGACCACTTATTGGAATGTTCTCACAACCGATATAACAGCCTTAGTGACACAGACCAAAATAACCAAAACATTCACCCCCCACACACAGATCTCTCAAACAAACACGAGTCGTACATCCCAAACCTGGGATCCAACCTTTGGACCAAACTCTCAAAATGCATCAACCCCTGAACGTCTTAAGAAAACCAAACGTAACACACTTAGCGGAATTCTAATCAATACCAACAGTGTCAAAAGCATTGCAAAGACAACCCAATTAAAAACAACTATTCAGTCAAATAATCCTGACATCATATTCCTAGTCGAAACCAAAATAGACGAAAACTACCCTACCTATTCGTTCCTACCACCTAACTGTAGCGCCATCCGAAAGGACAGAAACATCCATGGTGGTGGACTTCTCATAGCCTTCTGCGATGACATTGTAGCAGAACCACTTACAAAACTAAACTTAAGCTGTGAAATAGTATGGACAAAAATCCATTTCACACGAAACAAATCCATATACTTTGCATCCTACTACCGACCTCCCAGTGACCACCTTCAATCCCTTGAAGCTCTCCACGAATCCCTAACAAAACTGCACAGATCACAACAAACTTCTCCTAATGTAGTTATAGCAGGTGACTTCAACCTTCCTGATATTAACTGGGGCAAGCAGCAAACCACTGACAACAGAACTGCCAGCAAGCATAACAAACTGCTAGAAATAATTAGAGAATTTGGATTACAAAACATGGTCAACGATCCCACACGAGTTGATTCCGGCAATATTCTTGACCTCATACTCACTTCTAATCCATCGCTAATTGCTAACACTCACACCACTCCCGGCATGAGTAATCATGAAGCTGTGACCTTTAACGTAAACCTAAATCCAATCCGTAACAGTAAACCACCACACAAAGTGTTCCAATATAAATCTGCAAACTAGGATAAGCTTAAAGATGACATAAAACAACTAACAACAACATACTTTGACACGAACCCAAATTCAACACATGTCAACACAAATTGGAACTTTTTCCAGAATAATCTTACTTCATTAGTCAACAATAATATTCCCAGCCGCAACACCAAAACAAAAACCACCTCCCCTGGATAACACGTGAAATAATAAGAATGCAAAGAAAACGCAACAAAAGCCATAAAAAAGCAAAACAAACTGGACGTAATAGTGACTGGGAAAGGTTTAGGCAACTCTGAAAACAAGCAACTAAAGCTACAACCAAATCCTACTCAGACTATCTAAACAATCACATTGGAGACAGCCTAAAACAAACCCAAAACAATTCTGATAATTCATTAAAGCAAACAAACGAGACTACATTGGCATCCCTACACTGCAAGCAAACGACCAACCAATCACAAATGATCACGACAAAGCAAATACACTTAACAACCAATTTAGTTCCGTGTTTACTCAAGAAATGTACCCCATCCCCCAACTAGCTCCATCCATCTATCCCGATATGCCCTCCCTCGAAATCGGGATAGACGGAGTAATTAAGCAACTGAAAAACCTAAACCAAAATAAAGCTACAGGCCCCGACGAACTCCCAGCCAGAGTCCTTAAAGAGACTGCAGTGGAAATTGCCCCCATCATCACACACATTTTCCAGCAGTCATACAACACTTGCAAACTCCCAGATGACTAGCTCCAAGCACTAGTAACACCAATACACAAAAATGCCACAAATCAGACCCTGCTAATTATAGACCAATTTCGTTAACATGCATCTTCTGCAAAGTTATGGAGCACATCATTTTAAGCAACATGTGGAAACACACAAACACAACATCATCCTCCACTTCCAACATGGATTCCAATCAGGCCTGTCTTGTGAATCCCAACTCATCGAGACAGTCCACGACTGGATGACTGCTATGGACAATAAGACACAAATAGATGCCATCCTACTCGATTTCGCCAAAGCCTTCGACAAAGTCCCCCATAAACGCCTCCTATCCAAATTAGTTTTCTATGGAATAACTGGAAACACACAAAACTGGATCAAATCGTTTCTATCCAATCGCAAACAGAGAGTCTCAGTCAATGGAGCCCTGTCGGACAGAATAAATGTTACATCTGGTGTACCACAGGGCTCAGTCCTAGGACCTGTCCTATTTTTACTCTACATAAACGACATAACCGAAAATGTCCAATCTTCCGTATGTCTCTTTGCAGACGACAGCATTATATATCGCAAAATCACATCCGAAACCGACCACGAAACTCTCCAATCTGACCTGATCAAACTCCAAACATGGTCTAATAAATGGCAGATGGAATTTAACATATCTAAATGTGTGCATCTCCCAATAACAAACAAAACAAAACCCAGACTACATTAATATTCACTCTTTGGCGTACCACTCTCTACCGCCTCTAGTCACACATATCTTGGAATAAAATTATATTCTATTCTAACCTGGGCTAACCATATCACTGACATAGCTTCCAAATCTTCAAAAGTCCTAGGCATGATCAAACGAACCCTCGGACCATGCAAACCTAAAGTAAAAGAAACAGCCAATAACATGCTAATCCGACCAAAACTCGAGTATGCCTCTCCCATATGGAACCCACACACTGCCACCCAAATTAAACACCTTGAAAGAGTACAACACTGTGCTGCCAGATTTGTCAGAAATGACCACAGACGCCAAACAAACGCAGCAGACCTAATAGCCACCCTTCGATGGTCAACTCTTGAACGACGACGCATTATCAAACAAGCCATGACATTTTACAAAATATTAAATAACATAATCAACATCACACCCCCACCAGGTCTACTAGCACAGTCAAAAAACCGTGCCGCATCAATGCAGCAGTATTCTCTTTCTACCTTCGAGCAGTTCGAATCTGGAATATGATTCCACCACCGATTACCGAACTAGAAAGCCCCATAGCGTTTCAAACAGCGATCATGAACCTCCCTTTCACCACACCCAATCATCTAAAGTGCCTATAAAATAAACAATAAAACTACCCACAACGCATGCGCACAAACAAGCACCATAAAACTCTTGCGTTAGCTCAAGTTTGAGCTGTTTGGAGTAAATCACCTAAGACCTGCCAACTTTGTTTGTTGAAATGCGGGAGGCGCAGCCGCGCAGATTCATCAGCGGTTCAGCACGCTTCAAGTGTCGCGCTGTGTCGTCGCACTGTCTCTGATCTTGACATCGGAAGACGGTGTTGAATTTTTGTTGCTGCCGTGCCGCCATAACTTCAGCTTTTCGGGTTCTCCGCTGTCTCTACTCGGCTCATGACATCGGAAGTAGGGATGCTGTTGAACATTTTTTGCTGCCGCGCCGCCGTAACTTTACTTCAGCTTGCCAGATTATCCGCTGTCTCAGCTCGACTCATGACATCGAAACAGAAGACGGATTGGGGGTGTTGTTGAAATTGTTCTGAGAAAATCCGGAAGATTTGCCTGTATATTCCGGCAGGCCGGGAGATCGATACACCCAATATCCGGGAGACTCCCGAATTCCACGGGAGAGTTGGCCGGTATAATGTTGTCCATCAAATTCATTCTAAGTTAGACATTTATGTATGGATGCGTCTCTTTCGTCTTCTGTCTCTCACTGTGCTTTAATCTGGGAGGATTGTTTTTGCCAGTCCATTACACTCGTGATATGTCGACGCCATCTCAGTTTTGTGTCGTTTTAGTTGTACTGTTTGGATTCGTATTTCGCAAGAACAGCAAAAAATACATGCCCTTATTTAATCGACCGCTCAGACTTGTTTGCCAACTTGTTTTGAATTCTGGGAGATGCATCAGCGGTTCTGTTCAGCACGCTTCCCGTGTCGCGCTGTCTCGTCGCGCGGTCTCGGATCTTGACATCGGAAGACGAGGGGGTGCTTTTGGAGATTTCTCGCCGGAACTTCAGTGGTTCATCATGTCTCCCGTGAGGTCGCGCGGTCTCGGATCTTGACATCGGAAGACAAGGGGGTGCTTTTGGAGATTTCTCGCCGGAACTTCAGTGGTTCATCATGTCTTCCGTGAGGTCGCGCTGTCTCGGTTGATGACATCGGAAGACGGTGAGGAGGAGGTGTACTGTTGGAGATTGTATGCGAAAGTCCGGGAGATTTGCCTGTATTCCGGGAGAACAGGAGATACACCCAAAATCATGAAAAAAAATCCGGGAGATTTGGCAGGTAAAGTTTTATAACAAAGTTCTGTCTCCACAATTCTGTAAATTCCTCATAGCCTTCGTAATATCAAAGTGTTTCTGAAAACGGTGTTATTGAGCATTGTTTATAGAATATGTACGGGGTATTAAACGATTGTTCGCAACGCCATCTTTTCTACAATATATTGAATGATGCTCCAGGTTATATGTAATTGCATGTCGTACACGTGAAATAAAAAAGAACGAGGCAAACAAATGACGACTGGATAAACGAAAGGTGCACCGAGATAGAGAATGGAATGAAGGGAAACAGCACCAGACAGACTTATTCCATCTTGAAAGCCTTCACCAAGCAAAGGTCAAGTCGATCATCAAACATCGAGAACAAAAACGGCACCCTCCTTACAATGCAATACTTGAGAGATAGTCTGAGTACTGTGAAGAACTCCATAACTACGAATAGAACACAGATAATAATGTTCTCGGAACACCACCTCAAAATGAAAATACTGACACGCCTAAGGTCATTCTCCGAAGAGAAGTAGAAGAGGCATCCCGAATGCTGAAGACACCAAAATCTGGGAGATTTGGCAGGTATAGTTTTATAACAAAGTTCTGTCTCCACAATTCTGTAAATTTCTTTCCAGACCAACACTGACCACAATCGAACGGCGAGCGGTCGGGAACGTCTAGGCGCGGATCCGGCGATGTTAAAATCCCATTCAATACTCATCACAATTAATAAAGGCTTGGAAACAATGTTGGCTACATATAGGGAAGTAAGCAAACGGGAATGTATTATTATGGGGGATTTTAACCACGGGCATATACAATGGAAATATCTTCAGAGTATGGGGAGTGAGAACCACAAGTTTTTAGTTTTAGTTCAAGATACTTTCCTTTCTCAACATGTGCTAGAACCAACCAGGGTTGAGAATGTGTTAGACATAGTTTTGTCCTCACAGAATGAATTAGTTGACAATGTCAAGATATGTGAGCCACTGGGGAGTATCGATCACAACCAGATACATTTTACCATCAAAGTAAAATCAGAAAGGAATAGTAAAAAGCAGTATAGGAGAAATTTCCACAAAGGAAGGTATAAGGACATGAGGAAATATTTAGCAAAGATAGATTGGAATAACACAATGAAAAATAAGACAGCAACAGAATGCTGGAATATATTAAAGAGTGAAATTAAGTGCATAGTCGTTAAATTTGTACCCTTCAAAAAACAAGGGAAACGGTCCAAAAAGAAACACTTATCGAAAGAAGCCATTAGAAAAATTAAGTATAAACAAATTATGTGGAAGTCATATAGATGTACTGGAAAATGATGAAGACTACAACAGTTATAAAGAAGCACTTAACCAAGCTACAGCTGAAATTAGAAATTCAAAGAGAAGCTATCAACAACAATTAGCTAATAATATAAAACATGACAGCAAGAGTTGTTATGCGTATGTTCGAAGCAAACAGAATGTTCAAGATAAGGTCGGTCCTCTAGAAGATAGTGCTGGAAATATAATATCAGAGGGATTCTTAATGGCAGAAGACCTGAATGAGTACTTTAGTTCAGTGTTTACCAGAGAAGATATTAGTTCACTGCCAGTACCAGAGGCTAAGTTCAAGGGGGCAGATTCAGACTATTTAGGACAATTAATTGTAACCCCGGAAATGGTAGCTAAGAAAATAAGGGCTATGAAGGATAATAAATCACCTGGAGTGGATGGGATTCCGCCCAAACTACTATTGGAAATTGTAGAACAAATTAGCGTACCGCTTGCAACAGTTTTCAATTTGTCATTAGAATAGGGAGTGGTTCCTTTAGAATGGAAAGAGGCAAACATTATACCGTTATTTAAAAAAGGTTCGAGAAACAAGTCAGATAACTGTAGACCAGTGAGTTTAACATCAATGATTTGCAAATTATTAGAAAGACTAATTAAAGATCACATGGTGGATTTTCTTGTTAAACAAAACTTGATAAATCCATCTCAACATGGTTTTATTAAAGCGAGGTCATGCTTAACAAATGTGTTATGTTTTTTTGGAAGACATCACTAAGTGGGTAGATGAGGGATCACCAGTAGATATCGTATACTTAGATTTTCAAAAAGCTTTCGACAAAGTACCACATCAAAGATTACTGCTTAAACTAAAGGCCCATGGCATAGGAAATGGTATAATAAACTGGATAGAAAAATAGCTGATTGACAGAAGACATCGTGTAGTAGTTGACAGAAGACATCGTGTAGTAGTTGATGGGGAGGCTTCAAACTGGAAATCGGTATTGAGTGGGGTACCACAGGGATCAGTACTAGGACCTATATTATTCTTAATATATATCAACGATTTGGATGTTGAAATAACAAGCAAGATGTTGAAATTTGCGGATGATACAAAAGTGTTTAGAAGGATTAAAAGTGATGGAGATAGACAGCATTTACAAGATGATCTTGACAGGTTGATCAAATGGTCTGAAAAGTGGCAAATGCTGTTCTATTTTGGGAAATGTAAATGCCTCCACACAGGACATGGGAACGAAGAGGTAGAATATAAAGTGGGGGTACTGTACTAAGTACTACTGTAAAAGAAAAGGACTTAGGGTTAACCATTAGTGCTGATATGAAGGTTTCAGGGCAATGCGGAATTGCAGCTTCAAAGGGAAATCAAATCCTTGGTTTAATTAGGCGAAACATAACGTATATGGAAAAAGAGCTAATAATACCGCTGTACAAAACAATAGTTAGGCCTCATTTAGAATATTGTATTCAAGCGTGGAGGCCATAGCGCAGGAAGGACATAGATATGCTAAAAAGAGTGCAGAGGAGAGCAACTAAAACGATACCAAAACTGAGGGATCTTAGTTACGAAATACGCCTAAAAAATGCGGTTTAACAACACTAGAGACCAGGAGATTGAGAGGAGATCAGATAGAAGTGTTTAAAATATTGAATGGTTATGAAAATATTCATAGAAATATTTTTTGTTCAGTTAAGAAAGATAGAAGGACTAGAGGACATGAAGTTACATTAGCAAAGGAGCAGAGTAGATTAGATGTAAGAAAGTTTTCATTTTCACAAAGGACTGTAAATGAATGGAACATATTATCTGCTGATTGTGTGGGTGCTAGTAGCGTGAATATGTTTAAACATAAAATTGACACATACCTCAGACGGGCGGGATACACATAGATAAAAGGGTCGGACTCTCGATAAGCCAAAGGGTTTCCTTGTCCACCTGCCACCTACAGTTAATTCTCTGGGTGACAATCTTGTTAAATATATATAATAATGTGAAGTCGATTTCCAGTGCGATCGAATAATTTGGACAAACCGATGCCAGCCCGTCTACAGCGCCTGCAGTTCGCCGTTTCGTCAAGAAACTTTAGCAATGCGACGTCCAATGTGGGGTTTTAGTCCAGCAGAAATTGGCACAATTTTGACCAAACCCGGACATTTTAGTTAAAAAGCCAAGTTTTGTTTTAAGATGTCCAGTAGGATTTTCTGAACTACCAGAAAAAACCTCAACCAAAATCAACCCTGTGGAACCTCGATTTTTTTCAAGAAAAATATACGTACCCTATGTATTGAATATGCTCGCTTTTTGTATAAGTTTCTTTATATTGGCTGTCCATATACAGTTGCCAGTCCATTGAATATATGTGGTATGGAAAACCAAACCGTGGCAGGGACGTTGTGGGGAGGGTATGGCAGGCCGATAGGGCCGTAAACGCGGTACATACGTTAAATACGAAGTTAACGCGTTGAATTAGCAACCAATGAGAATGCGAAGAAGTTAACGCTAATTTAGCAACCAATGAGAACGCGAATAACTTAACGCGTTAACTTAGTAACCAATGAGAACACGAATAACTTAACGCGTTAACTTAGCAACCAATGAGAATGCGAAGAAGTTAGCGCGTTAACTTATCAACCAATAAGGATTCGGAGAAGTTAACGCGTTAACTTAGCAACCAATAAAGACTCGGATAAGTTAACGCGTTAACGTAGCATCCAATAATGACTCATTTAGCTACGAATCAGATATTGAACCAATGAATGTTAATCTTTGTTATGCAGTATGAACAAGAAAAGGCGGTACTCTACAGTACAATTGATGAACATAGCTACATTTTGGCAACATCCTGCGTACATTAAGAATTGCACATTAATCCCCGTATGTATAGTTTCTGGCATCATATTAGGCCTTGGTATACACCTTTGCAAACTAAAACATTAATGGCTGTCGTTTGCTATTTATTCTTTGTATCCTGTGGACATATATTCATGATATCTAAATATAATACAATGTATAATAATTAGTGCCCGCTTGCAACTAAATTTCACATTAGTTTAATTAAGTAACATTGTTGAACCTAATGGCATACTATTTATTTATAATGAAATCATGAAAAAAAGCACATACATTTGGTTATTTCTCAGATGTGTATATAGTTATTCATTTATGATTGTGACATGAATGCATATATCTGCTTCATTTCATTGTCAACATGGCAGACACAGGAAATATGTATGCGTGCGTGCATGCTTGTGTGTCCCAAAGACAACATATAATAATATTTTATACAGAAACCATATATATATATATATATGTATATTGCATTCATATCGACCGGGAAAATGAGTAGTTTTTATAGTAGTCATTTTAAAACAGGTTCACTGCTAGAATAAATTAAATGGAAAATATAACAAATCCCTATCCGAATAAGTTAATTTGTTAGTGACGTAAATATTTCTTCACATGATTACCTTAACCTCCGTTTAATAGTCCTTACAGAGACGCCGAGCAGCTGGCTCATGCGTGGTGCAGCAAACCCACATTGGAACAAGAAACGAAGCTGTTGATTACTAATGGCAAATCTTGGGGCACCTCGCATTGATGCGCTGTTGGCCTTGCGACCCAGTGTCACTGGCAATCTTTCTGGTCCACTCCTGGATTTAAATGACTTTACAGTGCTCTCGGACACTAACAATAGAAACAAACCGCGACGCAAGCGGGGCAAGAGAGGCGGCGTTCGCCAGAGATTGAAGAAAAAGAAGGTACACACCCTCCCCCTGCCCTCTATCATATTAGCTAATGTCCGATCATTACGTTCGAAAATTGACGAACTTCAGGCCAATGTTGCACTACAGTGGGCATATAAAGAAGCTTGTTTGATATGTATGACTGAAACCTGGTTAGATCAAACATTACCGGACAGGGAACTTTACGTTGATGGCTTTGGTATCCCAGTGAGATTGGACCTGGACAAAAAGCTGAGTGGCAAATAACAGGGTGGAGGGATCTGTGTGTATATTAACCAGCTCTGGTGCAAGTCTGTCATCGTGAGGAAAGAACTGTGTACCCCGGACGTGGAGCTATTGTCAGTGTCGCTGCGTCCGACCTATTTACCCAGAGAGTTCGGACAGCTATTTTTAACTCTGGTCTATGTGCCACCGTCAGCTAATGTTGCACGCGCAGCTGATGCAATCACTAACTGTGTGCATCGGCGTGAGACAATGTCACCAGACTCGCCTAACATAATACTCGGAGATTTCAATAGCTGCCGACTAGACAAAACATTGCCTGTTTACCAGCAGTACGTGACGTGTCAGACACGCGGTAGTAACACCCTGGATCTTTGTTATGGCAACATTAAGGACGCGTACAAGTCCGTGAAGAAGATGGCACTCGGGACAGCTGATCACAATGTGGTACATCTGATCCCAGCGTATAGAACTAAACTGCAGAGACAGAAAGCAGTGCAGAAAACTGTAAAAACGTGGGACTTGAACTCGGTCGACACCCTCAGGGGGTGTTTTGACTGTACTTTGTGGGATGTTCTTATTGAATCCAGTTCTTCGCTTGAAGAAGCAGTTGATGTCGTCACAGACTATATCAAGTTTTGTGAAGATATGATTGTCCCTACAAAGACTGTGAAAATCTTCTCAAATAACAAACCGTGGGTGAGTAAAGAACTGAAAAACATAATCAAGGAGAAGAAGAGGGCTTTCATGTCTAACAACCGCACTGAAGCAAAAAGGATCCAGTGTACTCTAAAAAAGCAGATCAGGCACGCTAAACTAGAATACAAGGACAAAATTGAACGCCTGTTCCAATATGGCAATATGCGCAGGGCATGGCAGGGACTAAAAACGCTGTCTGGTGTTGAGTCCGGCAAACGTGTCATACAAACCTCAGAGTCAGCGGAAGAGAGTCTCAAGTTCGCTGAGGACTTGAATTCCTTCTTTGGGCGTTTTGACCGACATGACTTCTCACGTGAGCGTCAGGAGGCGGTGGATGATATTGAGTCTCAGCTCACTGAGGATGATACCCCAGAAACAACTCCTGATGACGTCAGTAAGATCTTTAAGCACGTTAATCCTCACAAGGCAGCTGGGCCTGACAACGTCAGTGGTCGGGTCCTCAAGGAGTGCCATGCTCAGCTGGGTGCAGTGTTCAGCATCCTTTTCAACTGGTCTCTGAAGCAGCATCGCATCCTCCCGGCCTGGAAATCGTCAGTTATATGTCCTGTCCCCAAGAAACCTATGCCATCTGTTCTCAACGACTACCGCCCAGTGGCGCTTACCTCAATCGTCATGAAGTGCTTTGAGCGACTCGTACTTCGTCCTCTCCTGCAGCATGTTGGGGATCAACTGGATCCCCTCCAATTTGCGTATAAACACAATCGAGGTGTGGATGATGCAGTTCTCACTCTATGTCATAGTGTGTATACTCACCTGGAAAAGCCCAAGTCGTTTGCCAGGATAGTCTTTATTGATTTTTCGTCGGCTTTCAACACCATCCAGCCACACATCATGATGAGTAAACTTGTCAATATGCATGTGAACCCACACATCATCTTGTGGGTAAACCAGTTTCTTACTGAGCGTAAGCAAGTAGTGCGCTATAATGGTGCTGTTTCGAGCTCACTCTTCACTTTCACCGGTGCCCCCCAGGGCTCGGTGATCTCCCCTGTTCTGTTCACACTTTACACAGACGACTGTCGTAGCAGCCAGGAGAGCGTCATTTTCATCAAATACAGCGATGACACAGCTATAGTCGACCTATCCGGCTCTGATCAAGTGTGTGCGTGCGCTGTAGCTGATTTCACAGTGTGGTGTGACAATAATTTCCTAGACCTGAACGTTCGTAAAACTGAAGAACTCATAATAGATTTTAGGAAAAATCCTACTTCTCCCAAGAGACTAATCATTAACCGAGAGTGTGTAAAGAGAGTAGATGAATATAAGTATCTCGGCACTATCATTGATGCAAAGCTCACATTTGGTGAAAACACAGCGGTAATTAACAGAAAATGCCAGCAAAAGCTGTATTTCTTACGCAAGCTCAGGTCACTCAGTGTCAGCACACATGTTTACAAACCTTTTACAGATGCTACATAGAAAGCTCTATTACATTTGGGTTTCTTGTGTGGTACGGCGGCTTGAGTATCGTGCATCGCAACACTCTGGCACGAACAGTCAGGATTAGTGGCAAGGTGGTGGAAAAAAAGCAGACCACTCTATAAGATCTATACAGGCAACGGGCAGAGAGAAAGGGAAGGAACGTCTCCTCAGACCCCGAACATCCCCTGTTTCCGTGCTATAAACTACTTCCTTCTGGCCGCCGCTTTCAACTCCCTCACTGCAGATTGAACCGCACGCGAAACTCTTTTGTTCCCTCGTCAATAAGACTAATGAATAAGTAACTGACCTTCGTTCCCCTCCATCTCTGGCAGTCTTCCCTGCCAGTATGACACTGAGTGAGCCTGAGATGATTTGACTTCTTAAAAACTGTTGTAACATATTTAACTTATTTTTTTATTTAACCGATATAACTTTTATTACTTTTTATTTTTACATGGTTTATATTGCATGTACATTTGTTTTATTTGTCTTAATATGCTGCTCTACACTCCAAATGAATTTCCCTCCCAAGGGACAATAAAGTATTGTGATTGATTGTGATTGATTGTGATTGATTGATTGATCTTGGTCTCTCGGTCCTTTCAGAATGGTTGATGTGTCATCACATTAGGTGAATGTATGTATGTATACAATAAATATAATAATTGTATTAGTTAATATTCTTTCTGTACGATGTCATGTATTGCATGAAGGTGTGGATGAGTTGTAATTTAATACAATAAAGAATAACATTATTTGTATTGTTATAACTGAGTAAAGCTTATTATTATAATTGTATTATTATTGTGTGGAAGTGAGTTGATAACCTGAAATATTTATGATGCATGTTCTTGATTAGAGAAGTAGACACAAGTTTACAGCTTCAACATGCAGTACCACCAGGATACACATGTATAACACTACTTTTACCAAATGACCTTTGACAAATGAAAGCTAACACACTGTGATTAGCAACATACAGTTTCCTTGTAAGATGGTTTAGTAGTTGTGTGTCCTTTCAATTCATATCACACTCGGCATGTAAGACCAATGCACATCGTCATTGAATAGTTTGTGTTCGAATTCACTTTAAAAGTTACTTAATTTATTGTCTTACCTTGACTTTCAACATTTCCTTTCCTAAATTCTTCTATGATTGGTCCCAGCGACTCCAGTAATTCTTCAGCAGCACTACCTGGTAGCAAAGTTCCATTTGCCCTCCTTGTATGCCTCTCTAATGCGTCTAATATATAAGAGAAATGTTTACTTTAGGCTATATACATGAACGTCTGCTATATTTTTATTAACTGTATTTATGATTATATTGATTATAATATTTATATTGCATATTTAGTAGGGCGGGACTGTTAGGCAATGCCACTTTGTCTTAATTGTAGGTGAATCACCAATAAATGATAGCAGGGTTAACTAACGGGTAACTAAGTTTGGCCCCAACCCCGACAGTCAACGTATATAACTGCGGTGTAAAAATGCAATCGCAGAGACGGTTGGGGGCCTACCATAAACAATATCACGCTATTTTGCTAATTTTAGATCGCTCTATTCCATTGTCATGCTTAAGAATGAAGCTTACCGAGTGATGCATTCAGCTCGAGTTGAAGCCTGTGGGTGGTCGGTTGTGGCAAGGCGGAGGCAGTCATCGACGTTACGTTTAAATCGTGCCAAAACAAGGTGGAATTAGAACTACTCTGTGGTCGCTCCTGTGCTCGCTGAATGCGGCGAGGAGGCATTTCGTAATGCACATTGAATAGGATGTTGCCAGGGTAGTCGTACTGTAGATTCTTCCCGCCTTAATACATTTAACTAAGATCATTATTCATTGGTTCAACATCTGATTCATAGCTAAATTAGTCTTTATTGGTTGATACGTTAACTCGTTAACTTCTTTGAGTCCTTATTTGTTGCTAAGTTAGCTCGTTAAGTAATTCGCGTTCTCAATAGTTGCTAAGTTAGCGCGTTAACTGCTTTGCATTCTCATTGGTTGTACCGCGTTTATGGCCCTATCGGCCTGCCATAGGAGGAGTGCTGCCATAGGAGGGTTAGCCCCCAATATTTAGAGAAGACGCGTGGATTTTGTGGTGTACATTTTTTGGGTGGAGGGCTGGAGATAGGGTTAGCTCCCTAATATTTAGGGAAGGGTGGGTACAATTTGAAGTTTTGGAGAGCCTGAAGGTAAATTTTTTGAAAATATTTTGTGGTGAACCCCAAGGCGGTGCAAATCTAGGTTTTTGTTGGAGAACATGAAGGTGGGGTTTTGCTGAGCCTCAAGGGGGTGCTACAAATCGATGTTTTCGGAGAGCTTCAGCAACTGCTAACAACTATTTACAACATCGCCGAAAAATCTTCAAAGCATACCCCCGCCCCCGCCCCCCATATTCCGATGTCACGATCGGAGACAGCACGCGAAAGAGTGGTGCGGAAGCGTGTGAAGGTCTGGTGAATAATCTTCAACATAGCACCCCCCCCACCCCACCCCACCCCACCCCTTTTCCGATTTCATGAGCCGACAGCGACGAGCGGAGTGGTGCTGAAACTGAACATCTACTGGCGCGAAACATCTTCAACTGCCACCCTCCCACCCCCACCCCACCCCCACCCCCATCTCTGATGTCATGATCCGAGAAAGCCCGATAGCGGAGTGGTGCTGAAGCTCTAGCTCAGCCTCCATATTTATTTCGTTCCGACGCCAGTATGAGAAGTCCGTAGTTAGTAAGGTAGAATTTGTTTAAATTCCAAATCACGAGTTAACGGCTGTATGTGAATGGATGAATTGTGGACGCCATCAGCAATATTACACACTGCAGGATGTCAAAGCAAACTTGTCCTCTTTCCTTCCCCTGGTATTCCAGCATACACGACATACACATCAAACTCGTTTGATAGCATGCTTTGGATCCAAAGTTACACTTGCGATCTCCAAGGAAATACAAACGTTGTAACCCTAACAAGGAATGCAGCATCACTTTTCCACGACTCCTATCACGTTATGGATGCTGGGAATGACGACACCATGAAGTTTGTGGGAAATGCCGCTCGGGCCATAAAGATGACATTGGCATACTAGATCAGCCATTTGATATCAACCCGCCACCTGATCATGTCGGCATTAACAAACTTGAGTCGCAGTATTCTTACCCGCACGAAGAACTTGCTTGACAAGAGACGTGGCAGTATAGTAAAACAATAAGTGCAGACTACTGTTAATTGCAATTAGCTATGTTATGATGGGAACACTTTCATTTGCTGTTATCTGTTGGGCTTACCATTCACCAGACAACTAGACCAAATGTCTTGTTAAATGTGTTATCGTCCTGGAGCTTCAGTGCTACATAATGAACAAGTTATAGCATTTGAAAAATCAACTATCTTGAAAGAACCAACCGGCGATTTGGCTCCTGGATCAGTACAGACTGATGACAGTAGTGCATTATGTCAGTGGGTGGCATACGATTTTGATTACAATGAGGATACTCTACAAGGCCAAGAAGCACGTCGTGTAATTGATGTTATAGCTTACTTACCAAAAGAGGATCCACGTACTGATGTCATCAAATGCGAGAACGTTAGCACTGATGACATTACACGTGCAGGAGCTCTCGGCAACAACAAACGCCCTTACAAGCAGCCCAATAAGAGCAACATGGCAGAGGTCCGACTTCTGGCAGTCTAACCCGTATAATAACTGGTTGTAATAATTAACTAACAACTTAATTAATTAAACTATGTAATTAATGTGTGGCATAATGCAACATTATACATATCATTACAAATGTATTGATCAATAAATGAAACAGTTACATGTATGATTAACAAACGCAAACGTAAATTGCAGCCTCAAAATTGGACCGAAACACCTCAAATCATTGATTGGGCTAAAAGCTATTGGATCTAACTCTTTCTTTCTAAGTGTTGCATTTAAGCCGCCACCACCTTCTTGACCAATGACACATTGGTCCGTATCAGCGACCCGTTCCTGGAAAAGACGTATGACTATTTTTAGGCACACCTCATAATATGTTTACTATATAAATCAACACAGATATAACATTATCGTGTAATAATATCAAAATCCACATCTTTCCCCTAAATATCGGAGGGGCCGATTTTATTTTTAAACATATTCACGCTACTAGCACCAACACAATCAGGAGATAATCTGTTCCATTAAGTTATTCATCAGTATAACCCTTAAAAGAATAAATGGTAGTACGACGGTATATTAGTTAACGAAATTGTACTACTTTGCATAAACAACCACCAACCACTATAGGACCTCACAGATATATAGCTTGTGCACCCAGTACAAGTTTCAACGATCTCCACATGCTATAATGGGTGGAGCATTCAATGACAGGACAACTTCGTATCGTCATAATACCGTACGACGTCATCTGCCAAAATGTGTAAGATCAGGTTCATCGCATCAAGCGCTCCTGCCGCAACGACGGGAAAAAATTCAACAGAACCCCCCACTATCCGTCTTCAGATGTCACCAGTTGAGCCGAGACAGCGGAGAAGCTGAACTTGAAGTTAAGGCGGCGCGCGGCAGCGAACAAATTTCTACACCATTTCGTTCGGCTGCCAGTGGAGGTTTTTGTGCTCCCCTAGTCTAGACTACCCTCTCTGGACTCGCCCTTGGCTAATTAGTTATTTGTCATCTATCACAATAGAAATGTGACGTAGTAGCTAAGCGTGACATAGATGACACTGACACACCGTTCACTTCGCGCGCAATACACTTGTATATTATGAAAATGGCCGGCATGTGTACGTTATTTCTGAACGATCAACAAACACTCATTTACCACATGTTTACCAATTACCACTGTAATTGAAAACGATGCGAAAGGGACAATCAATTTTAGTATACGTGTACACTGATAAGTTCTAGAGAAATAGCGAGAATAACAACTTATAATATCAAGATTAATTGTGTACAACACGAATTAAGAAGTGTTCCTATAATGTACACGTAGGAAATAATGTGATGAAATCATGAATATGCGCGAATTTCGCGCACCAAACAGTAGCGTTTTCATTGGCTAACATCGTATCACGTGATGTAAATTTACTCGTGCCAAAGCGAGGCGTTTATTTTTGGCGAATTTTTTTCAAACAAATACGGTGCGAGTTAATGGGCTTACATTTTCACGAGTGTGCGACTCTCTGTTGGCTTATGGAGAGTGGGTCATGAAACCGGGTAGAATGGAACACGATTTTGAAGATTTCTACAGGACATCAGGTAATAATAATTAGGACCTAGTTGTAAACATTCTGACCGGCAAATCGAGCAGACGACAAGCAAGTTTTAACACGTTGCGGACAAATTATATTATTACAATATCTGACGCTGCATTAGACGATCATCTACACGATGACACACCTTGACAAAATCTGGTTAAAATTGAAAATGACGGGATCAGCAAGTAAACAAAATGTAGTGACTTTGTGTAACTATGGGCGATAATAGGTGAAATCCGTATATTGTTTGTTACATTATCTCCCGTGTCACTGCAAATAAACGTACGCCGCCTGGCGTAGCAATGCACAACTGTTGCAGAAGTACATTTTAATTGTTTATCAAAACCACGAATCCTCATGCAACTACTAGTATTATATTTATAAATGTTAATATCCTGTCTGCATGTACTAACGCCGGCGACGCACATCTCGACTTTAGTTTAGTTAGGCACTTCAACAAAAAATTAAATATCATGCTAGAACATTGAGAATGGGCTTAAATTAAAGGTAATAGGTTAAGGATCACATAACTGTTTATTTTATTAAGATACCTTTAATAGATCAAAAGATATTGCGATTTTAAGACGGAAAAACTGTTTAATTTTTGTGTATCTCTTACAAAATGTCAATGGCAAAATGGACTCATAAATATTTGCTTTAAAATGTCATAACTTTTTTATTTATACAGATATTTAAATATTGTTTTCAGGGTTTTCAAACACATTGACCAGAGTAATAAATTTACAATATTTTTTGTAATAATTGTAACCAAATTAATGCAATTAATGAGTTAATTTTTTTTTAAATCAACAGACCGATACATTCCAATTAAAGGCCATAATGCCCATGATTATGAATATATTTATACATATTATGCAATGTGTATAACCACATTAATGATGGTAATAAATAGTCATTAACAAATCAATTAATAATGATTTAATTAGTCAATATTGGGTAATTAGCACGCGATATCGACAGACCGACACATTTCAGTAAAAGGCCATATTGTCCATGATTATGAAAATATTTGTATAATTTATGCATGCAGTAAACCACATTAATTATGGTAATAAATATATACATTAACCAGTCATTTCATATTAACAGTAACTTAATTAATAAGTTAATATTGGCTAATATTAGCACACTAACAACTGACCGCTACATTTCGTTGAAAGGCTGGAATGTCCATAAACAGTTATATAATTTATGCAATGTTTATAACCACATTAAACATTATAATAAATATACATTAACCAGTCATATAGCATTAACAGTAACTTTATTAATAAGTAAATATTGGCTAAATATCAAACAAACTCAACATATCAATACATGACAATGAAATACAAAAGTCATACTCCTAGTTCACTGTGTCTATGTGTGACTGTGTCATGACAGGTTGGATGACTGTTGCTGCAGGCTCTTTACACACCAGTAATCAACTGTCACTGCTTCATGATGTAATGTTCTGCATTTTAACATGAACTTTATGAACTAATGTTCATAAATTGTTCACAGTATTCTGTCGCTGAATCCAAATGTGCCAAATGCAAGATTGCTTTCTGCATTACTCCCCATGGCCCATGGGAGTCAAGCCATGAAGAAATCTGTTCTGCTCTTAATAATCTTTTTGTAATATTGGAAGTTGATTGTCTCATAATTTAATGCCAGTAAGCTGCAAGATCTGTACAGCAAGGTTCATATTTCAGTATCTTGTAAAATAACGTTGTGTTCTTCAGCATGATGTCTATAAGTAATGTTCATGTCGTGTTGAATGGGCACTGTTCAATCTAGATATCAGATATATAATCAGTCAGATTAAATGTGTACGTATGCAGACAGGTGATGGGTGTCATATTCAGACGACTCTGTGGCTCGGTACCTTCACAGTCAAACACAGATCAGCGCAAGATCAGTGTCACTGCATGTAATTGCGAACAATATCTGAAATAAAAAGGCAATTGTGAATCATATTATGATAACTGTTTTGATTCTGCATGCAAATCTTGTGAAATACTTTTCACATCCCTGCCTCTGTTACTCAAGAGAGCAGTGTGAAATTCTATTATAATGCATTATGTCACACACATAAATTCATAATAATTGTGATATTTGAGATGTAAAACTGTGGTGTTTAAATGTATTGCGTGTTGTCACACAATGAAACAAATGATGCTACAACTGATCAAGGCATTTATGGTTTGTATTACATGTTTTACAAAATTTTGTGCAGTGACTGTTTATCTTGAAACACTTTTTAAAACAAATTAAGTCAAATAATTTACGTATTTGACCACAAAAACAACTTTTCTAACAAACTGTTAATTTAATAGGTAACAACAATTAATAAAAATTATTACATAATGAAATTTATATTATTTCTAAGTCTAAATAAAAGCATAACCATAAATAATGGAATAAGCCATGCTAAACCCAAGAGTAAGCAGTAACCAACCCTGGCCTAAGGCTAAGACTACCATGCTTGGCCCGTAGTATGGGCTGGCATGGGCCATATTTCTACAACTAGCAAACCTAAATATAAGATTCTGTATTGCAGAATTGACAAGGATATTATTTAAATATGATATAAACAGTATTGGTTTTGTAGAGATTTTAAGTCAAAGAAATACTAAACACATTGACAACTTTTGATGAATCATGGTACATAATTTTTATTTAAAGTGACAAACTGGTTAAATAATCTATTTAATAAAACAATTAATTGATTGTTACCGGTAGTTATTTTAAATATTAGCCTTTCAAAACAAATTGAATATTAACAGGACTGGATATAAAATTTGTATTTTCTAAATTTTAGCAAGCCTAACTCAGTCAAACTAAAACGTATAAACCTAACTCTGACTAACAAATACTACTACTTGACAACATCATACTAATAATACTACTATTACTAGTAATAATAGTAATACTATATCATATTAATTAATACTAGTACTAGCAGAATTGGCTTGACACGTATAACTATAAATTATAATCATTAAATAAATTAATAACTTAAGTAATATTATTATAATTATAGGCCCTATCTTAAGTTAAAGTTAAATCAGATACTGTTGTTTTTGTTTTCACTAAAAGGCACAGACATTAATTAAATAAATATGTCATGATCAAGGCGCTCCACGATCTCGGTCCGCGTCTCCGGTGACGCACTCTCGGTCATATTGACACAGATCGCTCAAATGTCACATGTTTTGAATGGCGCAAAAACCACATTGCACGAGCATTCACACCAACAAAATTTTCATCACATACTAATGTAATCCTATAGATCTACCTACAAACATAATCGTTCGATACAAATCATTACTAGACTATAAATTTTGCAACTGAAACACAGCTATGTCATCAAATCGATTAAATTTACCATAATTTTGATCAAATTTGAAAAAGAAAAGGACATACAGAAAGTTCGACTTACCCGCAAAAGGAATCCCGCTGCGAATGACGTAAACGGGAAAAGAGCGCGAAAATAGAGGTTGAAAAAAACCGCTACCCAGGTGCCGAGAAAACGAAATGGCGCTGCTGCAACGCCGCTGCGCGCACGTAAAAACATCGCGGTAGCAGGATTCGTTGAAGTGCCTAGTTTAGTCTAGATTCTATTTCCAGACTAGCTAATCGGACAGACGTGCTAGTAGGCATGGCTTTAGCCTATGCACCAATGGCAATAAGGGTGTGGGGGTAAAAAAACGTGCATTAGATAACCTAATCTTTTGTTGGAATTCCCATATTAGCCATTCCAAGCTAATGTATACATCATATACTTTTTTCAAATGTCACCAGGACAGGAGGTGAAAACTGGAACTTTTTACAAAGATATATATTTATGGGTAATAAATATGAAATATCCCTATCAGCATGGTCCAGGACAACACACATATTACTTCATGAAAACATAAACAAAAAAAGTGTAAAGAAAATCAAAGGTTTGCATGCTGTCAGGATGGAACCGGCGTCGCCCGATTGTAAAATAAATGACAAGTAACCAACGTGCCTACCCACTGAGCTAGCGGGACCAACGGAAACTCTCTGACTGATTTAAGTTGTTATGATAAATTGTACTCCGTCATATATCGATATTCTAGTGATATTATGAGATTATACACGTTACTTTATGTAGCTGGATACAATATATGTTTGCTATGTATGTTTATTGGTGTAGATTATCTCCCGTTGGTTGCATTAGATATAATTATTCTGAAAATGAGCCCAAGCTCGGCAAAACCTAGTTGACTTGTAGGCCCATTTGCATTCGTTGTTTTGAATAAAATTCTATTCATGTGGAACCGTAAGATAAATGTTTGTTCCTCTATGATGACTAGTGTTTGTATTATGTCGGAATATTGCACAATAACTCGTTCTGACGCTCGTTTTGACCCAAAAGCTATCCTTGTAAACATGCTCTGAATGCATGGAAAGGGTCGGCCTGATGCGAGTGTGTGTCATAAGTGACGTCACGATACCACGTGATCGCCTAGCTCATTAAAATTTCATTTTCCACGGGAATCGCTTCACAGACAGGCTTAAAATCGAATTTATGCTACAAATGTATTTTTCTGTATTTGTTTAATGTTGTCAAATGTTACATACAATGTTAAACTTTGTGTACACATGGAAAAAGGATTTTAGCTAATGCCTTATTTTTATTTCCTTTAATAATATTAGGGGTCAACTTTCTATGCTGACACTGCATGCATACCAGGCTAACCAGAGATCTGTTTATTTCAAGTAGTCACAAGAATAAACGAACCTAGAACATATTTTTAACAGTAATTCATTAAACATTTTATCCTTCATTTACTTCATATATACACAGGATTTGGAAATTATAATGTTTTGAGAAATTGGTATCATCAAATTGTACTTTTGACTTTATTTGTTTATTGTGATTTGTGTTTTGAGGTTTTATAAAAAAATAAATGATAAAAAATTAACCTTTGCATTTTGTTTTATACTGGTAGAGCTACTCATCACAGAAGTCATGTTTTTTTTCTGTCACGGAAGTCACGTACATCCAATACTCTCTAAAAACATAAAATGACTGAATGCTGATAGCTTGCCTCATTTAGGAATCTTTAAACTTACATGTAGTCAATTATGTGAGACAAAATGGTGTCTCTCCTAGAATTTAGAAGGCTACAAAATGGCTGAAACATGTATTCAGTCTATATATGCTTTGAAAGTTAAGCCAAACTGTGTTTTTTTCTCAAGATTTTGTTACTTTTATTTTTGTTAACTTAATATTTAATAAATCATTGTTCTAGGGCCTACAGCTAAGACGTATTTTGTTATTTCTTTTCCTTTCTGACTTTGATGGGAAAAATGTCAGCATGCACCATTTTAAGCAAATAAATCTTGAAACAAATTATGGGGACGTGCCCCAATCTAGCAATGGTACGTTTTTGCATCGAATGTGCTCGTCTTGTTCAGACCACCACCTCATACCTCATTTGACCCAGGGGAAACACTGAGACCATTTCTTGAGAACAGTTGTACTGTCTGTGATGTTATGTACCTGCTTTACCCCAAAGCGTACTGTCTCCCATCAATATGACATGGTTTTCATATGGTAAAATATTTTAACTTTAGGAGTGTGGAGTAAAGGTGAAACATGACCAACATTTTTATAATTAGTGCGCCTGCCTCGATTCGTTTCGGTATGTTGTGTTATATGTAGCAATAGATAAATCTATGTGGAAAATGGTGAATGACCTCTACCTGAAGCATGTAGTCAAGAGTGCCAGGTTTTGCATCACATCACGTCTGGTATCATAACAAAGTTTGTTTATGCTAAAGTGGTCTAAGTTCATTTGTGTCTTAAGCAAATGCATGCTGGCACTGCCTGGCAGTTGTCTGATGGACTGGAAGTAGATCAGCTCTTACCATCAGTACTTCTGTGATGCATACCGGTACATGTGTTTTATTTTTCAGGTGAGTCCTTTAGTGACACCTTTAAACCACCACACGAAGCACCAAGGAGCGCTGCCCACTACAAAGTCAGCTCATGCAGAGACCCGTTTGACATCGACATCTACAACTTTGAAGACCCGCAGTTTGCCAACAGCAAGTACATTCTGACAAGCCCCAAGTCTCTAGAAGCCTGCTGTCGTGTTACTACAAAGGTACGTGGCCAGACAGCACAGAATACAGGTATCCCCATTAATTGTATAATATAACAATGACCATCAACAAAGTTAGCAAGTAGATGCACCAATGCAGTCATTAGCCAGGGGCTATTATACTGTAATTAATATCATGGTTATTGAAATACAATCAACTCATAAAAAGTATGTATGCTTTTCACATTTTCTGAGAACAACTTTTCTTTGTTTATAATCTATATATATATATGTACTGTTTTTTATTCCAGTATATATGCAATATGTATATATATATATATATATATATTGGAATAAGAAACATAATTAGTGATTATTTTTGAGTGATTTAAATCAATATCAAACAACTCTGTCCACGTCACATGCCATAGTTCTGGATTCCAGACCAGGCACAGTACATTTAAACTAAAAATCAGGTTGTCAACGTTGTAACTGTGTATCACTTGCGAATTAGCTGATCCCATCTAATTAAGTTAGCACGTTAACTTTGTTAAAAGAACTTTTAAGGACCACATGCATTCTGTCAGTGACCACCCTCACTGCCATTGTAAAAAGATTGACTTGTGAATAATATGCTGGAAAAGGTTGAATAGTTGAATGAGGCGACAAAATATCACCAGATCTCTCTCTTCCCACAGCCAGTTGAACTACTGCACAAGTCATCTGAAGATTTCCAGGAGGAGCTGAAAGATTTAGGCCTCAACTGTCAAGAGATCTACGAGATATACAGCAAATTTGAATCTGCGCGGCAGGGTAAGGAAAATCTATGGTAAAACGCTCTATGTATGATTCAATCCACATTATCATGAGGGTAGACATAGGCATTATTGTGTCAGCATCTACTTCATGTTGTCAAATCTGCAGGGGCTGTTTTCCCGAAATATTTGCAGTTCCTGCGAATGTTAGATTACGTATTACGCACACATTACGTTTTATGTTCCAAATAACTTATTTACTCCATAAAAGTTGAGAATCTTGACATGTGGGGTATTTTGAAAAGGTATAGGTCTTACTTCCGATTCTAGGGGTCATAAATTAATCCATGAAAGTTTGGCACTCGAGGTTCTAGCCGTCTAAGAGGTAAACTTTAACTTACCTGTATACACATGCTTGATTATAAGTAAATTCAAAGTGTTTCCCATTATCATAGGTAAATACATTGACTGGCCATTAACTTCCAGAAGTTGATATTGTATGTTGCAAAGTTGATCAACTCACCCACATTTTCCAATCTAAATTGTCCATAAACTTTATTTTTCATCCTTGAATGTAGTGATAATCCGGTTTCTTGGTTATTCATATTGGGTATATTTACCGCTGAAGAAACTTTTTTTGCTCTATAATTTCGGCCGCATCTCGCAGCCTTTTACAGCAGATTGAATTTACAGTTGTGTCACATGACCTCCGTCATGTGACACAAGCTGGAGCATGACTGGTGGGAGCTCCTGGCCGACGTCTCTGTTCAGTGAAGCCTTCCCCCTGTAGATGTTAAACGCCTCCTTGATCTTTCTCCTATGCCAGGTCTCCTCGAGGTCTAAGATTTTTACATCTTATTGAACCCTGGTGGCCTGTGTTCAACTTGTGTTCATGTATCGCTGATAGGGGTTGGCGACACGATAGGTGTACTTTAAATCGTGTGCCCAGTGACCTCACTGTTTCTCCTATGTAGTGTTGGTCGCATTCTGGGCAATGGATGTCATATACCACCCCACACTTTGCTGCCTTGTCTGTTTTGTCTTTTGGGTATACCAACAGGCAGAACCCACGCTACGGTTTGTGGAAAGGGGTAATGTACCCCCTGCTGTTGAAAACAAGGGGTAAACATGAAATCAAGGGGTAATTTGTTCAGGTTTTCGACCGCGTATGTGAGAACATCCATCTGTACGTGTGAGTGTGTGTATGTTTTTAGTCAGAACAATGATAGCCTGTGATTATTTTAACCACACAAACAATGTTGTCTTCCAATGAAGTTCTGTAAACAGCTGGCATGAGTAGTTCTCGGATGATGAATGATAAGAAGAAATGTATATTTAGCACATCGTCTGCACGTGTCATACAGATATAAGATTTTCTTCAGGTATCAATTGATCTTTTATGTAATTAAGGCCAGACACGGCAGTTGAATAGGATTATTTTATAATTTATGCAAATAGTCCAATCTTTTCTATCCAAATTATAGAATTTAGAGGTATGTAATTGTCATACAAGTAAACTCTTTAATGATAGCAAACATAAAAGCTATCATAATCTGGCAGAAAACCATTTTGAGTATTTTTGTAAAAAAAACAATTTCACATAGGGTGTCTGGCCTTAAGATTGTCATGAAAAATATGCAAAAGATAACCAATTTATTTTAATATTATTTATTTAAAAATTTCAGCTGCTGCCCTGCAAATATCCATGTTCTGTTAATGAGTGTCCAATACGTTTAACTTTCTACACAACTTGCCCTGCGGCTGTGAATGTGCAAGTTATGTGGGTGTCCAACACATTATTTACGCAGCTAAACAATATTCTTATCTCGTTTCTTGTTTACAATGCAACCATTCCCCATAAAAAATCATACTCTTAAAATATTTTAAGCGCCTTTGTTGTTAAAACATTGCTGCAGTTTACATCTGCTGTGAGCGATAATACAAAGTTGGTGGCGTTCCCAGACAACGTCGAAGACCCTCACCGCCGATGCAGTCCGCGGCGCCAGTTGAACTGCAAGCATGCACATATATAATGATACATAATAATACTGGCAAGTCCACACATTGTCGAGAAGTTAAAATAAATCAGGTTTTTTTATTTAAAAACCCAGTTATCGTTTTCTTTCTGTAATTCTGACCTATATTATAACCCCGGCACGAGTCGTAAAACTTCCAAACTTCTTCACAACATGTCAACAGTATTTATGACACATGTATACTATTATACATATCACATGTAAAATACACTTACTATCTTATAACTGTCACTATTTACAAAACTGTAAGATGTTTTTGTGTTACGGTGACGTTTTGCGATTGCTACGACGATGTAGTACTATGACTAACAAAACTCCTTGGACAAGGCTCACGGCGTGCGTCTAGTTCACGGGGAGCGCGCTCACAGGGATTGGTATTACCAATCAGATCACTAGTAAAACGTATCAGTTTCCAGACCAGTGTTCACAAAACTTCACCCGCCATCATAATTTTTACCGACGCAATTTTCTGGCTCGGCGAACCCCGACTGCGTGCACCAGGTCAGTTTAAAACATGTCACTGCCGATGCGTAGGTTCACGCAATGGTGTCCAAAATAATGCGTGAACTGAAAAAATCATGCGAATATATACGCATAATATTACGCTAACGGGAGCTCTGAGCAGGGACCTTAGGGTGTTAACAGGTTTGTAGTACGCTGGTATGTCGTAGGACTTGAAAAACCTTGCCAATTGTTCAGACAGCTTACTTATATAGGGTAGACCTATGACATGTTGTCTTCTGTTGGTTTCTCTGGTGTTGCCATTCTCCTTATTTCTCCTTGGTTGTGTCATGTTAAACATCCACTCTTTGGTCTTATCCTCCTCCTCTCCAGTTACCAAATTTTCTGCCCTTTGTCCTCACCACTGATTGTTTGTGTTCTAATGGGTGGTTTGAATCCCATTTCAAATACTAGTCTGTGTGTGTTGTCTTTACACGTTAACCTTGATCCATCGTCCTTCAGATATGCACATGTGTCTAGCATGTTGTCATGTTCTGTTTCTACAGTGAACTTGATGTTATCGTCCATTGAATTCAGATGGCGTGTGAACTGTTCTACTTCACTCCCTTGTAGCACCGTGTATCTGTCATCCACGTGTCTCAACCTTACCCTCCAGATGACTGGAGGATGAGGTGCTTCCCTGATGGCTCTTTCTTCAAAATGTTCCATGTACAGGTTCGCCACTTTTGGGGACACCGGTGAACCCATGGCCGCTCCCTTCTTCTGCTTGTAGAACATTCCATTATAACTTTGTTTAGACAAATTTCTAACAATGTGGTGATCTGGTCTACTGATAGTTCACATCTGTCTTTCAGTGTTGTGTCCAGGTTTAGTCGGTCCTTGATCACTGATTCTGCCTCTGTCACTGGAATACTGGTGAACAGGGCTGTAAAATCGAATGATACCATTTTCCTCCCTCTTGGAATTTCCAACTCTTTGATTTTCTTTACAAACTGTGTGCTGTTTTTCACAAAATGTTCAGTTTGTCCAACCAGTGGGCTCAGAATGGTGGCTAAGTACTTTGCTGTATTGTACGTTATACTGCCTATACTTGAAACGATAGGTCTTACTGACACGTTGTCCTTGTGGAACTTAGGCTATCCATAGAATTTTGGCACTGCTTCTGATGTAGGATAGATCCTATGGTATAGAGCATCCGATATAGTCTTGGTCCTTTTCCACTCTTTCATGGTGTTGACTAGTTTACTTTTCTACACTCTGATGGGATCCCTTTTTAATTGATCATAGGTGGTGACATCTGCTAGTAGACCTGCTATCTTTGCATCATATTTTGTGGCCTTCATAATCACTGTTGCCCTCCCCTTGTCTGCTGGTAGAATCTTGATCGTCCTGTCCCTCCTCAAGGTTTGAAGTGCTTTCCTCTCTTCCACAGATATATTAGATCTGTTCTGCTTGGATCTGTCTTTCATCACGGCTTTGGCTGCATCACTTCTCAACCTGTCGGCCCTGTGTTTCTCATTGATGTTCTTACATGCCATTTCTGTTACCGTGATCAGATCGTCAATGGGGAGGCTCTGCGGGGTAACCGCAAAATTGAACTGTTCAACAGACTGGCTTCGCCCATGTCTAACTGTCTATCCGCCAGATTAATGACCCACCCCTCTGTGATGTTATCTGGGTGATCGCGTTGCAGACTATCCGCACTCTGGCCAACTTGTTGTTGTTTTAGTAACAATTAATCATACTTCCGTTATTGCCTTTCCCGCGTTTCACAGAAAGAGGTGTCGTGCGCATGCTCAACGAACTCTGTCATTTCCTCCATTTCCGCTTCTGTTAGTTTCATACGCAGGTTCATTTCTAATGACTCCTTCTCGTCTTGTTATTTATTCACCGTGAAATGAAGCTGAGATATTCTGATGTTTACCAGCTTCTTCTCTGCTTTTCTCAGGATAGTTTACACTTTTATTCCCTTCACCATCGATCTTAGCTGTAAGCTCTTTGGAATTACGTTGTCATGGAGACAGCTTGTATTGGAATGATGGTTGTTCTTCCAGCAAGCTACCTTCTTAGTCTCTTCTCCAGCCCCCGTAGCATTTTCACAACTTCTCGTTCATGATGTCGAATGATCCTTGAAGGTAGTGATAATCCGGTTTCTTGGTTATTCATATTGGATATATTTACCTCTCAAGATATTTTTCATGCTGTTCAGCCATTACATTTTTAGTTCAATCCGCTGGCGTAGGCCATATTAAAATACAGTCAAGTGACTTGTTTGACAAGTTGAAGAATATGCATTGAAATTAATTTAAATCAAGTTAAATGAACGCTCTCATGGAAGCAGCTAGCTGATATATCATGTCAAATGCACATGATATAACATGTAACCAACTTAACCACAAAAAGACTGTAGATGAATACACAAATGACACCTTCAAGGTATCAGCTACATACACGCAAAACTGACAGAGACAAATGATTAAACAAACAAACAGAGACTCATGTTCAGTTTTATAATATAAATATTGAAGCTGACATTGGCAACAGGATGAATACTGATCTATTGTGCATATGTATGCTGCTTTGCAGAGAAAATTCAGAGGGTGCGGAGCATGAGACAAAGCATCATCCTTGAAGATTCACGACAACAGCTTCTACACGCACCTCAGGCGTCATTGACTTCTGAACGCATCATGACACCAGAGCCACAAAACACAACAGGTGCGAAAAACTCACCTCGCCACACCATCCGTAGTCCTCCAACAGGTGGCAGCTCTGTACGATCGCTAAGTGCCACCTCATGGCACCCTTCTGCCAGCGCCTGTGTGGAGGTTGACAACAGACTCCTGTCTCCAAGTAAATGCACTTCCTCTAAAGACAGGGTGAATTCATCACAATATTCCAACACCAACATGCCTTGCAAGGTTCACCAGAGTAAGTCCAACAAGTCGGCAGCTTCTCGGTCGCAGAGAGGCAAATCTCCATGTACTTCTACACAGGGTGCATCATCACGCAAACAGAAAGCACCTAGCCTTAAGGCACAATGCGAGAGAAAGTCGACGTTGATGGAGCGTGATAGAAATCGTTCGCCGTCGCTTGGACGCTGTAGTAGCGTGTCCCGCAGTGCGCGGTCATGCTCCAGTGAGAGCTTCTGCCCACAGATGCCGTGGGTGGGGTATATATGTCCACATACCCCTCCTGCCAAGTACATCGACATCGGCCCAGTCCACACGCAGTACGTGTCGCCAGCTCGAAAAGCGGCGCAAGAGCGTAAGCAGCGGAGTTCATCGGCCAAGGCCCGCTCCAGTTGCTCCAACAGTCCGTGTCCCACGGCTGTCGACTTCAGTGACAACGGGGCTGCGATGCTCGACTTCCACAAAAAGGACACGTCAGTGGAGCAGGTGATGTCACAGTTGGAGTACACCCTCAAGTTTGCCCCGGGGTGTCAGCGCGGTGAAAGCAACAGTATCCCCACTGCCTGGAGTCCCAAGGCTGACTCCGACCAGAAGATCTGCTACGATATAGGTATGTGGGGCATCTAGCTGCAAACACCATTTGTTATTCCAATGGCATACACCCACCCGTGGAGCAACCAACCATGGGCAGCTGTTATCACCATTACACCCACCCATGGAGCAGCTGTTATCACCATTACACCCACCCATGGAGCAGCTGTTATCACCATTACACCCACCCATGGAGCAGGTGTTATCACCATTACACCCACCCATGGAGCAGCTGTTATCACCATTACAGTATTTTGATTTGTTTTGTCGATCAGTTAATTTCCGCAGTCGCCAATCATAGCATTACATACAGCTGATAATCAATAATTTCCAGGTAACAAATGATCGCTTCTGAGTAAATCAAACATGACGCCATGCCAGCCTGAGATAGTTGATGACCCACCATTGATGTGGCACTTGTGTTGTAGGGGAGGAGGAGGAGGAGGCAAAGAGGGACATCACCCATAAAGAACTCGGTGGTGACATCTCATGCGTGTATTCTAAAGCCAGGTGAGGTGACAAACACTGACACCTGTAATAATAGGTCTGTGCATTAGGTAATCTTCAGTAGGAACAGTGCTACTTTCTCTGGATGAGAATTGGTTATGAGGAAAATGCATGTGTAATGTTAAACTGTAGATAACATTCTGCTTTGTATAGTCTGTGTACTGGTTGAAGTAGTCTGTAAATGTGATGTGCTGATCCGCTATCACGATTGTACCTGGTTTTGATGTCAGCGAAAGGGGGATCTCGAAATGACGATTAAAGAGATTTCACGTCAGACATACACATGCATCATTTATTTCATGCATTAAGATGAGGCAAGCCGCAGGTCTGATGAATATGACGTTTCCAGTATAATTCAAATGTTCATGTAACAAGGGTGGGGAGGTGTGAACTTAAGTCAGAATGACATCAGGTTCAGTGTGTGTAGTACGTAAATGTAGTGAAAGTCTGAGATACTTCCAAAGGCATCTATGGATTTTTATGCCAGAACATAATAATATTTGTTCATTTCCAGTCATGAGATTGACTACAAGGACAACAAGATATTAAGGTGCGGATAATTGCAGGAGTAATGAGGATAGATAAACAGAGAATGTATGACCTGAAGGAAGAGGTTGAGATGCAGTTGTAAGAATGTCAAGCGTGCAGAGAGGTGATGTGAACTCAAAATTAGTGAGAATGGAAACTACCAAAGAGAGCAGAGGCGATAAAGCAGTTGTCTTGGGGGAAAGGACAGGCTCTGGTTAAGATAGGAAGACCACAAAAAGCGATGTGAAAAGGCAGGAAACTATGACAATTGGGGGATAAAGGCTGCGATAGTGAGTAGTGGACAGGGGTAACCTCCAGTGGTCAGTTTCATGAAGCACTCATATCATACAAAGGTTCGTATGGGGTTGTTTAATGTAGATTACATAACTTGATAATATAAAAAAGATAGTCAGGGCATTGTGGACACTACGTAAAATTCCTTCATATGAAGGTTTTTAGGTACAAGTGCTTCGTGAAAGCGACCACGGTGGTGCAGAAATACAGGGGCTAGCCTCACCCAAAGATAGAGTCATCAACGAAGAAGAACATACAAGATGTTCACCACACAGGTCTTGTTTCATGGATTGTCATGTCACCCATTTGTTGTATTGTTTCAGCACCGAGCAGATGTACCAACACATGGAGAAAGAGGTAGCCAAGGTCACTCACACAAGGTCTCGGCTCGACAACTTCATGTGAGTTCTTCTTTCAATCTTCTCAACGTTGGTCGGCGTAGTGATGTATTATAGCTTGACGGTCGTCATCCAGTTCAAGTATGGGTCTGACATTAATTTGTTTACACTCAAGACGTATGATCAGAACAATTTTGCGTATTCCTTTGCTAAAGTTAATGTTTCTTTGGCAGCTTTTAGACGCCATGACTGAATTAATTAATTAATGTTTATTTATTTTATTTTATTAAATAATCTTTTTATTGTTCCATGTTTTTCAACTACATCTGTATGGCCCTCAGTTACCAGGCCCTGTCTAGTTTGCACTGCCTATCTCTTCCAGGACAGACTGAATGTTTCACTACGGGCATGTGTGTGCCTACACAATCTGCTAAATACAGTGCCATAGCATCATATTTTTCTAACAAGCCCAGCCATTCACACGATATTTTGAACTGATGCATTCTTCACAGTTCATTTCATGGATCCACATATAAGCCTTGGCCTACACCAGGTACTTTACACAGATCCTTTCCTGTGTTACACTGGCAGCCTATTGCTGAGTGGTCGTTGCAGAAAGGTGAATGTGCTCTATAACGGTTTTCATCCACCAGTGGTCAGACGTATATGGGTGGTTACAAAAACTCCATTAGGTGGAGCCACTTTCACCATTCCTTGTCGTCGAGTAGGTAAACAGTTGTCCAGCATTGCATAAAACTAATGATGTTTCTTGCTGTGAAAAGCATAAACATTTTTTAAATGGTTGTGATTATGTTATGGACATATGCAAATTTTAGTAGTATAAGCCTTTGAATGATGCTGATATTTACCAAAAATCTCAATTTTGTTCTGTTTGATTTTTAAAAACTATAACAATTGATTCAGCCGTTTATATAATTGTTTACAGTTATTTATTAAATTGGTCATATATGTGTTCTGCATTTGTTGTAGTATCCTTCCAACATATTATTGAATTGAACTTTTATTGTATGTGTGTTTACACAAGGAGGTTCATTCTGGTAGGACCGTACTAACAGTTCATGTTAGGACTGACAGTTCATGTTAGATATAAGAACTGTAGTTTTAATCATTGTGGTAACAAAACAGTTGTGTTTTAATAAATTAAAATTCACACCTGATCATGAGGAAAGCTGTTGAAACATGTTTAAATCTAGAAACTAGAGTGTGACGTTGTCACGCTTACATTTATCTGGTGTTAAGTATTATCCGGTTGACATTTCTGCACATGCGCGAGTCAGTTGTTGACATTAGTAGCCATTGGGTACATTTACGTTGCTATTGGTGTCCCACCCCGCAGCACCTCCCAGTCAAATTATTTCCTTCGGGACAGTCGTTTCCAAGATAACTGGACACTTTGGCAGCGTTATCCACCTCTACCTCTACTTATAAATAGCGGTCAGTGGCGTTAACCCTAACCCCCAAGCTCCCCTCCCGGTCCCGATGCCTAGGTATATCAACATAATAATTAATTATAACAGGGCATGGGAAATACAGGGTGAATTTCCACTATCTTCTGTAAATTACTTTCCTTCTCATGTAACCTACAACTACTAATTGAAGACCTGACAATCATTTATTTAACCATACATTAAAACAAAACACCACATACACCCACACACACACACACACACACACACACACACACACACACACACACACACACACACACACACACACACACACACACACACACACACACACACACAACGCAAGCACAGTGGCACACAAACACACACAAACACAAAAGGCTTCCTTGACCACCTGCCATCTAGAGTTAATTCTCTGTGTGGCAATCTTATTAAATCTTGTTACTGCATGATACCAAATAGTATGCACAGAAACATCAATGGATAAAATGTAATGCCTGGATAAAGGTAAGCATGACAGTCGTAGCTGGTGCCAAATATTTCACCCTAGATATACGGTTGCGCAGAAAGGATCAAATGTAATGCCCGGAAAAATGTAAGTGCGACAATGTGTATGTGGCCTTGATCTAGGATTGTTGGTCTTCTGGATATTGATTGATGACATGATATGTTCCTGGTGACGCAGCACAACTTGCTGGAACACTGGGTAATAATCTATCACCACCCCCTCTTCCGATATAACCACACCCTGTCCAAAGACACCATTGTCCACTCAGACTGACCACAGGGTCAGGTGACAGGTAGATCACTCATTGATGCTCATTTTCTGTTTGCCTCTAGTCCATTAGCCACCTCATGGACTTTGTGGTGTCACTCATTAACTCATTTTCATAAATATAAAACCTTGTGCAGAAAGACAGGTATAATTAATTACATCCCTGTTACCTGGTATACATTGTCTTTTTGTGCGACTCTTATGGTAAGGTGGTTCCTTTGGAAAGCTTTCATTTTGGTGTACGACAAGAACGTTTGCTCTGTTTGAGTCTGTTTGCCTGATGGCAGTACAAAGTTTATACCCTTATGAAGTGTGATTGAAAAACGAAACATTTTATGGAAAATAAGGATAGTAAACAAAACAGCAGCTGCTCCTATGAAACCAATTTTGTTTAGTGCTGTACAACTGAATTGAGATCATCCCTAAGCCTATAACAGGTTGGTCAAGAAACTGCACTTGGCAGGTGCTTGTTACACAAGTAATGACTGTCAGTCACAATGGACTTAAGCACTTACAGCTCATGTCATTTACACACCTTCTGAGTACACTGAAGCTTACACAGGCCCTCTCTCTTTCTACTTGGCAAGCAACAGTTGCTGATACAGTGCATCATAAACACAATCCCAGTGTAAGTATATGATCCAGCATCATAAACACAATCCCAGTGTAAGTATATGATCCAGCATCATAAACACAATCCCAGTGTAAGTATATGATCCAGCATCATAAACACAATCCCAGTGTAAGATTATGATCCAGCATCATAAACACAATCCCAGTGTAAGTATATGATCCAGCATCATAAACACAATCCCAGTGTAACATTATGATCCAGTATCATAAACACAATCCCAGTGTAAGTATATGATCCAGCATCATAAACACAATCCCAGTGTAAGATTATGATCCAGCATCATAAACACAATCCCAGTGTAAGATTATGATCCAGCATCATAAACACAATCCCAGTATAAGTATATGATCCAGCATCATAAACACAATCCCAGTGTAAGATTATGATTCAGCATCATAAACACAATCCCAGTGTAAGTATATGATCCAGCATCATAAACACAATCCCAGTGTAAGATTATGATCCAGCATTATAAACACAATCCCAGTGTAAGTATATGATCCAGCATCATAAACACAATCCCAGTGTAATATTATGATCCAGCATCATAAACACAATCTCAGTGTAATATTATGATCCAGCATTATAAACACAATCCCAGTGTAAGTATATGATCCAGCATCATAAACACAATCTCGGTGTAAGTATATGATCCAGCATCATAAACACAATCTCAGTGTAAGTATATGATCCAGCATCATAAACACAATCCCAGTGTAAGTATATGATCCAGCATCATAAACACAATCTCAGTGTAAGTATATGATCCAGCATCATAAACACAATCCCAGTGTAAGTATATGATCCAGCATCATAAACACAATCCCAGTGTAAGATTATGATCCAGCATCATAAACACAATCTCAGTGTAAGATTATGATCCAGCATCATAAACACAATCCCAGTGTAAGTATATGATCCAGCATCATAAACACAATCTCAGTGTAAGTATATGATCCAGCATCATAAACACAATCTCAGTGTAAGTATATGATCCAGCATCATAAACACAATCTCAGTGTAAGTATATGATCCAGCATCATAAACACAATCTCAGTGTAAGTATATGATCCAGCATCATAAACACAATCTCAGTGTAAGTATATGATCCAGCATCATAAACACAATCTCGGTGTAAGTATATGATCCAGCATCATAAACACAATCTCGGTGTAAGTATATGATCCAGCATCATAAACACAATCCCAGTGTAAGTATATGATCCAGCATCATAAACACAATCCCAGTGTAAGTATATGATCCAGCATCATAAACACAATCTCAGTGTAAGTATATGATCCAGCATCATAAACACAATCTCGGTGTAAGTATATGATCCAGCATCATAAACACAATCTCAGTGTAAGTATATGATCCAGCATCATAAACACAATCCCATGTAAGTATATGATCCAGCATCATAAACACAATCTCGGTGTAAGTATATGATCCAGCATCATAAACACAATCTCGGTGTAAGTATATGATCCAGCATCATAAACACAATCTCGGTGTAAGTATATGATCCAGCATCATAAACACAATCCCGGTGTAAGTATATGATCCAGCATTATAAACACAATCTCGGTGTAAGTATATGATCCAGCATCATAAACACAATCTCAGTGTAAGTATATGATCCAGCATCGTAAACACAATCCCATTGTAAGTATATGATCCAGCATCATAAACACAATCTCAGTGTAAGTATATGATCCAGCATCATAAACACAATATCAGTGTAAGTATATGATCCAGCATCATAAACACAATCTCAGTGTAAGTATATGATCCAGCATCATAAACACAATCCCGGTGTAAGTATATGATCCAGCATTATAAACACAATCTCGGTGTAAGTATATGATCCAGCATCATAAACACAATCTCAGTGTAAGTATATGATCCAGCATCGTAAACACAATCCCATTGTAAGTATATGATCCAGCATCATAAACACAATCTCAGTGTAAGTATATGATCCAGCATCATAAACACAATCCCAGTGTAAGTATATGATCCGGCATCATAAACACAATCCCAGTGTAAGTATATGATCCGGCATCATAAACACAATCTCGGTGTAAGTATATGATCCAGCATCATAAACACAATCTCGGTGTAAGTATATGATCCAGCATCATAAACACAATCTCGGTGTAAGTATATGATCCAGCATCATAAACACAATCTCGGTGTAAGTATATGATCCAGCATCATAAACACAATCTCGGTGTAAGTATATGATCCAGCATCATAAACACAATCTCAGTGTAAGTATATGATCCAGCATCATAAACACAATCCCAGTGTAAGTATATGATCCAGCATCATAAACACAATCTCAGTGTAAGTATATGATCCAGCATCATAAACACAATCTCAGTGTAAGTATATGATCCAGCATCATAAACACAATCTCAGTGTAAGTATATGATCCAGCATCATAAACACAATCTCAGTGTAAGTATATGATCCAGCATCATAAACACAATCTCAGTGTAAGTATATGATCCAGCATCATAAACACAATCTCAGTGTAAGTATATGATCCAGCATCATAAACACAATCTCAGTGTAAGTATATGATCCAGCATCATAAACACAATCTCAGTGTAAGTATATGATCCAGCATCATAAACACAATCCCAGTGTAAGTATATGATCCAGCATCATAAACACAATCTCAGTGTAAGTATATGATCCAGCATCATAAACACAATCTCAGTGTAAGTATATGATCCAGCATCATAAACACAATCTCAGTGTAAGTATATGATCCAGCATCATAAACACAATCTCAGTGTAAGTATATGATCCAGCATCATAAACACAATCTCAGTGTAAGTATATGATCCAGCATCGTAACAACAAAGCTGTCCTTTAGTGTGTTGTACCAGTGTCCCTTCTATTGTAGGCTCGTAGCCATCAGTGGGTGTTCTTGGAGAGTTCTGACGCCCGAGAAATTGAAATTCCAATTCAGGAATTGATTAAAATTAATTGGAATTTGTAGATGCGTAATTGGGGTGGGTGAACAATTTTCAATAACGTTTTACAGTGTATATCATATAACTTTTTAGCTTTTCCAAAAAATCTTTTTTAATGCTGCCAAACTTTGATTGGATGAGTAAGATACATCTGATGAAGCAGCTCTAAAATATGTTTTTTTGGCATTGCGCATATGTGTTGATGGTTATTAAATGTTCAGAACTATCATTATTTTGATTTAGAATTGATATATTGGAATGTGTATTTTATGCTATTTCATTACCTAGTCAATGTCTGTCAAGGTGGGAGGGTAATTAAAATTGTACACCTCAGTCGTTAGTGAATATTGCAGGTTTGCCAGTGTGGATTAGATTACATTTAGTAGTCGAGCATGTGACAGAATGATAAGGGACCAGTACATGTCTGTGCATGTTGCAGCATGTGAAGCACTGCGGGCGGGTGCAGCATTGCCTCTTGTTTGTAGTTGATACTCATCTAGGCAGAAAATGTTGAGTGAAGTGTTAGTATGCATGAAAACATGCACGCACACACATGCATACATACACATAGTCAGAGGATACTAAGAGCAAAGTGAATGCACAGACTCCACAGAGATGTAATTATATGTGCATCCAATGACAATAGAAGGCCAATTGTGCATCACACATGGCATCACATTCCTGGCCTGCTTTACAGACTCTATACACAACAATGGATTGTCTATCTCTGTTCCAACTGATATTGTGGTAGGATGAGTAAAAATGCTGTAAATAGCTTGTCAAGGTTGATGAAACCCACTTGAACACAGTGGGGTGTGTGTGTTGGCTGTTTTGTTGTTGGTCAGCTGTGTCATATATATGTTTCTAGCATTGCAGTGGTGGGGAAGGTGAGGGCTGTCAGTGGTGGGGAAGGTGAGGGCTGTCAGTGGTGGGGAAGGTAAGGGCTGTCAGTGGTGGGAAAGATGAGGGCTGTCAGTGGTGGGGAAGGTGAGGGCTGTCAGTGGTGGGGAAGGTGAGGGCTGTCAGTGGTGGGGAAGGTGAGGGCTGTCAGTGGTGGGGAAGGTGAGGGTTGTCAGTGGTGGGAAAGATGAGGGCTGTCAGTGGTGGGGAAGGTGAGGGCTGTCAGTGGTGGGGAAGGTGAGGGTTGTCAGTGGTGGGGGAAGGTGAGGGCTGTCAGTGGTGGGGAAGGTGAGGGCTGTCAGTGGTGGGGAAGGTGAGGGCTGTCGGTGGTGGGAAAGGTGAGGGCTGTCAGTGGTGGGGAAGGTGAGGGCTGTCAGTGATATTTGAGCAACAATAGGGAGATTTCTTTTAATAAATTGTGCCTAAATTATTAAATGTGAATTTTGCCATGATAATTTCCAGGTTGTTGAGAAGAACAACATATATACAAATTGTCATATTTTCCTGGTTTTTTTAAAAATTGATATATACACTATACGGTAGAAACACTAACTAAATGTATTTTATCTTAAAACTTATACTAGACAGGAATCTTAACGTTTTGTCAAATATGGAAAAGTACTGAGTCGATATCAAATAGTTAGTTACAGGACCCAAGCGGTGAGTCCGTTAGGATTTCTTTTACAAGAAAACGACAATGATATAAATACTGCCACTGTTTACTTATACGTCTGGCCACTCCCGACACACGGTAATGACTCCTTTTAAAAACAAAAACAAACAACGGTGATTACGTCATAATATCGTGTCTGTGCGCACTCGCACACCACAGCACAAGGCAGTTACATTCTGTACTGTGGGAATAACGAATTCCCGTAACAATATATATACCGGTAGTATAAAATAGTACTATTATCATTAATGACTGCACCATTCTCTTTCTACAACTGGTGATCTCAACATCACTGACAGTTTTCTTACTACATTGTTATTGCATGGTCTATAAACTGTATATAGGAGGTTTGTCAATAGATGGTACTGCTCATTGCAATGCCATATTGACCAGTCACCTCTGTGTACTGGTGGCAACTCTGGTTGATTCAAACTTACTTGTTGAGTAATTGTTCCACTGAGCCATGGTAAATTGGTGCCATTGTTTGTTCCACTATCTGTCATGCATGAGCGACCACAGCAAATGTCTGATGACATCACATAGGAATCTGGTTGTGATAACACCCCCATCTCTAAATATTGCTGAGAGGGTATTTGATAGAGTACAATGGGGAGCCTCATTGTCACTTGTCATATGTCTACTGTATCTGCTGGATACTTTGACATATCATTTCACGGATCACTGCACAAGGGCAGAAACTGGACAAGTTCAAAGATTGCATTGTTCAGCACTTTGCCAATTACTCTGCATATAATTAGTTATCAGTTCGAACAAAGGCAGATGGTTTGCCTTTCTCAGGTGTTGACCAGTGGTGACAACAGGTGGACACCGGAGACTAACCCACAGGAGATAGCAACTGAGATGGGGACTTGCAGATTATCAGTGACATCTGTGTGGTAGATAGCTGCTATCTGATAGTGGTGGACACTGGCTAGTCTGGGATGACCAGTATTATTGTAGCTAGTGTGTGATATGTGAACCTGGATGTGAGGGCTCCAGTGTTAGATTATCCTTGGAATCTCATTGTCTAAGTGTGACACATGGATGGCCATTGTGGATGTTTGTCTCATTTAAGAGATACTGTACAAGTAATTGTTGGTGACAGAACAGCAGCGGTTGTCATATTTCTTACATGTGGTTGTTTGGTGTTTGGCCTTATCCTGAAGCATCATTGTCCTGAAGCATCATTGTCCATCTGTAGTAGTGCAGTGGTAAGAGCTTTGCACTCTCGCCGGAGGCAACCCGGGTTTGAATCCTGTGCGGCGGTGTCGAACCTTGGGCCAGTTTGTTTACTCTACATTACTTCAGTTCATGCAGCTGTCTGAATGAGTACCTGGCTATAGACAGTGGTGGATATTTGTGTATGAATAGTTTTCGCGCATTAATTGCAGTGTGGCTGAACGCTTCCCAGAGAAGTCGAGATGGTGTTCAATTTAACATGTCTGCCAGGGAGTAAAGTGTAAAGCACTTTGAGCAGTCCTGAGGACTGGATTCTGCGCTATTTAAGAACTTACCTTTACTTTTACTTTTATACAGTCTATTTCATAATTTTGGCCATAATGGTTTCCACATCCATGTAAGCATCCTTTGGCAGGCTAAATACATCATGATGAAGATATACTTGATATCCTTTAGTCATTTCGTTTCATAGAATAGCATAGTACATATTCAGAATGTAAGATATACCCATGCTTCAGATCAGGTGTCGGAGTGGACATTCTGTGGACATTGTATTTGCTGTGTAATCATGGCAAGTTGTGGAATATTTAATAATATTGTTATATAAGTGTTATAGGAATATAATTAATTCAGTCAAACAGACAGTTCACCATTGTAAATTATTTCTTTGTGCTTTGTTATGTAAAAAATATAGAAATAATAAAACTGATGATTTTCCATAATTAGGCATAAATATACAATCTAAACTTGTAATTTACACTTTATTGCAAAAAATCTCTTTAAGGTATTGTTGTGGCTTTTATTTATAATTATATGTCTAGTACAATTCTTCATGTGAGAGTAAATTTAGATAAGTTCTTTCGTTTGAATCACTGCCTTATACAGTATTAGACTGAGGCAGTTTTAATCACTACCCTATACAGTATTAAACTGAGTTGGTTTTAATCACTACCTTATACAGTATTAAACTGAGGTGGTTTTAATCACTACCCTATACAGTATTAGACTGAGGCGGTTTTAATCACTACCCTATATAGTATTAGACTGAGGCGGTTTTAATCACTACCCTATACAGTATTAGACTGAGACGGTTTTAATCACTACCCTATACAGCATTAGACTGAGGTGGTTTTAATCACTACCCTATACAGTATTAAACTGAGGTGGTTTTAATCACTACCCTATACAGTATTAAACTGAGGCGGTTTTAATCACTACCCTATACAGTATTAGACTGAGACGGTTTTAATCACTACCCTATACAGCATTAGACTGAGGTGGTTTTAATCACTACCCTATACAGTATTAAACTGAGGTGGTTTTAATCACTACCCTATACAGTATTAAACTGAGGCGGTTTTAATCACTACCCTATACAGTATTAGATTGAGACGGTTTTAATCACTACCCTATACAGCATTAGACTGAGGCGGTTTTAATCACTACCCTATACAGTATTAGACTGAGACGGTTTTAATCACTACCGTATACAGCATTAGACTGAGGTGGTTTTAATCACTACCCTATACAGTATTAGACTGAGGCGGTTTGGTAAATACTGGTATAAAAAGTATGTTTTTAGAAAATGTACCTACTGGAATTTATGATTCATCAGAATGTTATTGTTACTTTGGAAGTACATGTTAGTAGTTGTACACTTTGCCTGTACCAATCAATCTACTCCAAGAGTTTTTGTGGCCTGATAAATAAGATTTTGCCTGTTTAAACTGGAATTATTCATGAGAAGGCCAGATGCTGCCAACAGTAGTTTTACTGATAGTGCAGTGTTTTTAGTTTTCAAATTAAAATGTTTACACTCACTTCCAACATATTGTAGGACAGCTGTGAGGTAAGAATCATTCCATTACTCAGAGAGTATAAAAAGCTAATTGCTTTTAAAGTTATACTTGTGAAACGTAGTCAGTCACCTATTTGTAAAGATGTTGTTTTTATATATAGTAGTTGTAAAGTTTCACCAAGGTGCCATTTATAAATAGGCAGACAGTCATAGTCTTGGCAGTGTGTAATAAATGACTGAAATAGTTGTGGGGCATTTGTGAATGTTTATGACCCTATAGTGGGTGGGTTGCCCATGTTCCCTGCTAGAATGTATAGATATGTTTCGCACATACACTCAGTGTGTGCTTGCTTAGGGCGCAGTGACTTTTATAGTTAATTGTGTGTATGTTGACTAGAATATGATAGTCTTATTCAGACTGAGTAGTATATAGACCCCTACATATTATACCACTATTGCGTCTCCAGAGTCCTGTAGTTAATGTTATGGCTGTCATTCGGTGGAGATAAATTATATGGCTTTTTACCTGTTACGTGTACCTCATTATTACCGAACACAGACTAGGTATTCCGCCCTCCTGTGAGGTTGCCGTGTCTAGCAAGCTTCTTATGTAAATGTCAGAATTGGTGTGGTGAGTGTTGTGAGCCAGTGAGATATCAATGTCCTTTCTAGTTTGGTGCACACAGCGCTGCAGTCTAGACGTGTTGGGGCACGAGTATATCAAGTTCATGACTATATTATGGTCCATGCTGGAGTATGTTACGGCTGAGTCAGGCATCTGTTTGCTCAACCACTCTGCTTGTTTGATTGTGGATCATGGCATTGCTACCTGGGGTTGCACCACAACTCCATCGTAGTGACGCAACTGATTTTACACATCTAGAAAGTCTGCAAAAATGCATTTTTCTTTCTCCTGTGTTGATGTTGACTTAATTTACTACAGCTGAAACCAGATATGATGTTACCCTCACTAGAGTGAGCCAAACATGACCACTCTTTCATGTAAAACCACAATACAAGGCCTATCTTATCTGTCAATCCAGTGATATGACACATTACTTCTGAAAATTTGAAATTATTGCCTGTGTATTGACATACTTTATGAGCATGATATATGGTGTGTCAATGTGTGAGCACAAGCATTATGTGGCCGTGGTTAGCTCTATCATAAGCTGATGTTATTGCTGAGTAAACATCCACACGCGATTGTGATAAACCATCGTGCTACTTGATGGATGACTCCATTTATGATACTGGTGGGTCTGTACAGGTGCCCGTCCTAGAGCCTATATTAGCCATGCATTGTATGTTAGAATAACATTTAAAGAGGTTCGTGAGTCGTCTAAGTGGCCAATATGTCGGTCTACCTATGTTGAGAAGGATAGCATTTCCAGTGTTTGCCAGCTACAAATCAACCATTGACCATAGGAAAAGCATGTATTTTTAGTCAATTTCTATTTGGTTGTATGTGCATTGACATACTGCAGGTGTATGTGGTGACCATAATAGAGACCAGTGTTTACATAGGATGTGTATATTTGCCTCGTTGCAAGCAAGTGCAGGTGAAGAGGTAGAAATAAAATAAACATGATAGTATAAACATAACAGTGATGAAATAATATCTTGCAATGTCTATGTGTAGATATGACAGATATTCTTCAGTGAAAATTAAAAGAGAGGTGTATTACAGGGGATTAATGGTTTTCTATATTTGCGGTCAAATGACTGAAACTCTATGCCTGCATAATGAGATGTCCCGGTGCCGACCTTTGGAGAATTCAGGGTGACCAGAGGGCCTCTTTGGGTCATTCTGTTTGGAATCGTCTAGGCCTTGAGTTGAGTTGCAGCAGCTCCTCGTGTGAGACGGTGCTAAGCTCTATAATTTCCTCATTGACACACCATTGTCCATTTGATTTATTGTGTACAATTCCTTCCTTGCGTAACCTGCCCTGTGCAAGAAACACCATATGTAATATATGTTATTTTGCGTGTAATGATGTCTTCTTTTTTGTTTATGTAAACCTTATTTAGATCCATTTCATTTACTTTTAATATTTAATTTTTTTAATTGCTTAAATAAAATAACCGCTTGAGAAATAAATGCTACTGCTTGAAATGTTATATGAATGGTCATGTGACTGGAGCTCTTCACCTGTGACATGTTCTGTGGGCATCACAAATAAATTACATTGTACTTGATATTTCTTGCTTGGTGTTTAATTGATGTTGATGCTACCATTTATCCTTGTCAGCTCATATTTGTGATTTTATCTTATCACTTTATTCTGTGTGTTCGAATGTGGTATCTGCTTACGAGGTATCTTAGTTGGCAGCCACACAGCAGGAACCTTTTGTATTATATTGTTTATCATTCAGTTTGCATTTCTTGTGGTGAAAGATAGCAGTACACACTGCCTTTGAGAGAATTGCCTGTAGGATACTGATTTATGGCAGTTACCAAGTTGCTCACTGAGGGGTATTACACTCCACATGAGCCCTGAGGGGAACTTAATACACACATTTTGGCAAGTTATCTAATTGCAAGGGTTGTACCCTGGAGGCGGAGGTTCTGCGTGGGGCCTACAGTGACATGTGAATTAAGCCTTTATGCATTTGAATAACACTGAAGTCTGACCTGTACTCACTGACTACAGCCTGATCATGTACTGACAGACCCATAGACCAGATTACCTTGCTCTGTTTCATGCAGGACAAGTTGTCCATCTGAAATCCATGTGTGCCCATATGAGATATACAGGTAATATTTACTAACTAAAAAATTGAAGAACAATGTAGCTGGTTATGCTTATACAATATTCTGCACTGTCTTGCGGGGTTGAACCTTAAATAAGTAACTTTTAAACTACATGTGAAAAGCATGCACACACCGCACTGTCACACATGCACACACACACACACACCGCACTGTCATACACGCACACACACACACACCGCACTGTCACACACGCACACACGCACACACGCACACACCGCACTGTCACACACGCACACACCGCACTGTCACACATGCGCACACACACGCACACGCACACACACACGGATTTGCAAAATAGGTATTTATTTGCAATATGTGTTATCTCCTATTTGCAACTTTGAAGTCCAGTCTCATCTGCATGTGTTGACATTGATGTCACTGTTGTCTCTGACCACTGGCCTTGCTGTTAGTGTAATTTACCACCTGTGGCCAGTGGCTGCATCCAGCTGTCCAATGTCACAGTAAGACAAAGGTGAGCATCGCTTTTTATGACTGCCATGATATCAAAGTCCTTTGTACTAGTTGTTTAGCAAACATTTAGTTGTCAGGTGTGTTTAAAGACATGTCATGCCACATTGAGACACAGAGACACACCCATCATTAGACGCAACAACCGTTTCAGTTGAGATGTCTTCAGTTGTTCAGTGTCTAGGTGGTACGACAGTGATTCGACCTTGGTATAATACATGTTTATAAATGTTTTATATACTTAAAGCTTGCATTGTGAAGGATTAAAACATATTTGATAATGTAGTTATGATTTAATTATACCCATGCCAGAACCCTACAGCCATTTAATGCTAGAACATAATATACACCCCCCGTAATTCATAATTTTCAATCAAGTTTCTTATGAGTTAATCCGTGTCTAATAATATTCAAAATATCTTGTAACTGTGACATGTAATAAGTGCATAGATTGTGTTTCGTATGTAGGGTCCAGTTGTATTTTAAAAATATCCATATTATTATTTTTACAAATATGGTGCTTTAATAAAACAGATATACCTGTTACACAGATGTGTTGTTTTTCTCTTCATCCTTGTTTACAGAGGATGTTTTACCTTGTAGATTTTCAGTTTTTATTTATTCCCATCTTGTCATCTAGTTTAATACAAAATGCGTAATTATAATTTGTTTAAATCATGTATCATTTTCTGTGAGATTCCTTTTGTGTTGTGTACACTGTTGTTTTAGAAATGCTACTTTGTGCCATCTAATTCTACTGTACATACATGTTTCAACATACAGGCTGTACGTGTACACACACGCATCTGTGTATATATGCATGCACACACCTATACACGTTACACACATATGTTCACGCATACCAAAAATAGAAAAGTGAGCGAAAAATTTACAACTGTCAAACTCGTCCCCAAAATGCTTTTTTGAATGATTGCTAGTACCATTACGGTTCGTCGGATCCCAACAATCTTGATATCGTTTGAGAGTTTACACTTTCTGCTATTCAACCATATAAATGGTTTCCTGATATTCATTCATTCATATATGAGGAAAACAGCTGCAATCAGTGTACTGAGTACCCGCCACCAACATCATTTGGAACCGTACAGAACACCAAAAATGGCATGATTGTAGGTCCGTTTATAGGTGTTCTATGAACGGTTACCGGGAAATATAGATGATGGTAGAATAACAAAAGTGCATCCTTTCAAATAATACCAAGATAGTCGGGACAGGTCGAGCCGTGAGGGTGCTAGCAACTGTAGAATTTCATGTTTTGGACGTGTTCTGAGTTGTTCATTTTTCGCTCGCTTATCTATTTTTGCGCATACACATATGTATGTATAATAATATATATATTTTTTTAATTGTCACTATACATGTATACATATTACAATACAAATCTGTTCATATACCTACACATAAGAACTTCTTTTACCACAACCTAGTCAATGCTGGACACTAGAATGCGGTCACGACATTCACCAATAACATGTGATTATACATATCTTGATAAACACACAGGTAAAGGGTTAATCTAGCATTGTCAGTCAGTCCGGTTTGTAATGGAGCAAGAGTTAATACACCTCCCCATGCACACATTCCACAGACGTTTTATATTGTGCGCTCGCAACGTAATGACCCCCTTCGTTATATATTTCCCCAGATAACAGGCGGCAAACATTATCATTTTGTAGAAAATTAACTGCATGTAGACGCCGCTACTGACGGCTGAAGGGCCTGCCATTGTTGACGAGTCACGCGAGAGTAAGATAAATTAGTGGAGCACCTGAATATGGCCATTAAAACGACAATGGATTGGCAGTAAAGCGTCTGTGTTTTGGGGAGATAATTAAATTTAAAATTCAAAATCCTTGAATTTTACATGCAGCCAACCAGAATGTTTGATGGGGTAGGCATTTTTTGGGAACCAGAACAACAAGTGTCCATGGCTTTGACTAACCTGACAGAACCACAGCAGAAGTGTCCTTGACAGACCAGACAGATCCACAACATAAGAGTTCTTGACAAACCCGCCAACCATCCTGTATCGGAGACTTTTGAGAGCATACGTGAATGGAAGATCTTCTGTGCTGATCCCATAAGATGGGACATTATAAGGGTTTCACAGAGGTCAACACCCAGGTCAACTCTTATTTTTATCACATCTTTATTTGCCCCGTATACAATATACCGCCAGTTGAGACGTGCATAGTAAACAATACCATTATGTAGTAGTTATCTCTGTAACTCTATAAACAATCATGCCTTTTCATGCTACGTGTGTTTAGCACTCACTAAGGAAGCTGTCATGTTTTGCACAAAAAATACTTTTTAACCCCTCCCCAAAGTCATACATAAAATAGGTCAGTGAAAAGTTGAAGGATCATGGCACTTTGGTTGTGCTGGCCTGTGTGGGTATTCAAGAAACAGCCGTAGTCAATGGCTTGAGGGCTGTTTGCGTACACTTCAATGTATCATTTGGTGAAGTTTCTTGAGGGGAATGCAGCTTGACAGACAGATGGAGAGATTGGCTGATGTGAGGCAGATAAGTAAATATGGCGATTGCTGGTGGAGCAAGGTTGCCAGAGAGGCACAGCTTTAGAAAGTCATCATGGATCACAGGACCTTGCAATGAAATGAGTCTTAAAGTTTAGAGTGACTAATTGGTGTAAGTGGCTGTGTTGCGGTCACACCAACACACTGCAGTTCCTGCTGCTGTCACCCCTACACTCCTCTCAGATCCCCATTGTGTTCACTCTAGTTTCTTGTCTGATCAGAAGACTGTACATGTAGCAGTGCAGATTGTAGTCGCTCACCCATGACGCCATGTTGGTAATCGCAATAGCCAGCGGTCATATCCAAGAGGCCAGTGCAGTGACCACAGCGGCTCGTGGATTGCTTGTACGGGGGTCAGTGGCACGCATACCCCGATATGGTGACCGTGCTGTGAAGCTGTGCCATTGACACCAGTCAACCAGAACAATCACTTGCCCTGTCTCTGCTGCATGAATGGCGGCCGTTCTCAGCAATTGAGGACAGCTACAACAAGGACTGTGTAGCGGCGGTGGCGGCAGTGACGTATGCTGACTCTGTACACAATGAGAGAACTCTGCTGCGTCACAGCGCTTCATTCACCTGCCGAATGTCAACGGCACTGGTCGAAACAGACTACTGCAGTGCTGCCTACACACGTCCAGGCGGTGTGTGTCTGTGAGCGTGTTTGATTACCTCGGCTCAGATTACTGCCGGTGCCTACCCACAGGGGGACTAAATACCCTGGTGCTGGGGAACTGACTGTCTTGGGATAGCTGATAGGGGACGGTGTGAGCCAGCCGTGGACTGGGAGACGAGTGTCACCACCAACAAGGTGACAGTGAGGAACTGTTTCTGTCCCTGCGTTGAGGGAGCCCAGCCTCTGGATGAATCAGTGTCAGTTCAAGGGAGCAGTGAGGGTGTCGTCTGCGGGTGCCAAGTCTCCCGTCGCGCGGGTCCGGCCTCAGTCGAACTTCAGTGGCGCTCTCGGGTGCAAGGTGGACAGGGTCACGCTGGCGGAGAGTTGCCCGGATCTTTGTGGTGGCAAGTCGCACGAACGCGATCACGCCACCGAGCAGACATGTCTCGAGAAGATTGACAGCGCCATCTCGCTGTCGGCCGACAACAACGACAATGATGTCCACTCGCCGAACGGTTGCGAGGCCGGAGCAGTCGGAGACAAGACTTGTGATGATGAATCGAATCATTCGCAACATTCGCCTGCACACAAGAGTGTCTGTTGCTCACTTTGCAGGTAAAATCGTTGCTTTCTTCTAGACACGACCCCTTAAAAATCACAACCTTTTTTCGGTTTCCGTATCTAGATTAAGTGAGATACTTGTATTTCAGGTTGTCGTACTGTGGATATCAAGCAAAATCGGTTTGGTGATAAACAGACGTACAAGGTAGTTGGCTGGTTTCATAACCAGTACTGGTGTGGTCTCTCTCTCAAACTGGTTTCTCATCATAAAATGTGTTGCTTCTTTTACTGACAGCTATAACACTATGAGTGCATAACCGCTGGCAATGTACACGGCTCCACTGCTCCACTGCTCCACTGCTCCACTGTACATGTTACACTTGACTACACCAGCATACATAATGAGATTGTCTTGAGTAAGACAAGATCCAGTGGCGTTGTATGCATGTCTCTTGTTTCTGCATGCTTTATGTGCACACATCACGAAGTGTGTATTGTTGCACATCAAAGGCAATGACAGGTCTGTGTGGGGTGAGGGCCACAGTGGTGACACTCCACATGTACAGCTACAGCATTGTACCAACACGTGCCACTGTGTGATATCTGAACCTGTGTTCCCAAACTCAATTCGCATACAGCACAAGATTCATTAAACATTTCTTGAATGCAACACACAATTCTAGAATTACCCTTATAAATATCCATCATCAGAGTTCACCCCTTCAAATGTGTCTAAAAATTACTTATCTGCATTAATGAATTCAGACATTCATTTTTTTATTTTTATGGAGCAAGGCATTTAAAATGATTTGAGAGTTTTTATCTGCGACACAGGAAATGGGTTAGACATTTGGTTGTAGATGGGGAACAGTTGATATCTCTGCTGGCAGTTCATTATGTGGTGTTTTTAGATACTTTCTTCACTTATACTTGTTGCAATAGGGTTGTTTTTTTATAACACATTTGCCTGTGACACTATCACACTTTTCTATGTATGTTGAACAGCTTACCTTGATAGACTTTGAAATTACTTAACTTTAATTTACATTAGGAATATATTCTGTTTACATAGCCTGGCCTATTTGCTGGCACCAAAGTTTGACACAGACGTAGTGCATAAAACACTGAACAGGTGTGTTACCTGTGCACGTCATACAAAAAGGTTTTGTATGGTGCTGGGCGTAATACAGTCAACATGGCCTTCAGGCAGCATTCAGTTCTGACTGTTTGGTACTGGAACATTCCGGCGAACTCCCATTGAGAATGGTGTCACATGGGGAGGGGGTAGGGATTGAGAGAGGAGCGTTTCTTTGCACCCGGACACTTCCCTAACAATATTGATGTGTCCTATTATATCCGGGGGGGGGGTACCTGTGACTAAGACGGGTGAGACATTGTTATGTGATTGGTATGGTGAAAATCCTCTCATCCGAAAAGTCAACATCGCAAAACCTTTGTGAGGCTTGGTAGTGTTGCAGTTCACACTTCCACTCTGAAAAAAAACAGGTCCTAGTTCAAGATGTGGACCAGGCAAGCCACGGTACATTTTGTGTAAAAACTTGGAATTGAGTATTGGGGGTGGGTATTCCTCATGATTTGTCTGATAACGATAATGTCAAGTCTTGTTTTGTTAATTTGGGATGTAAAAGGAAGACATGCTTTCTGGCTGTGACCTCTCTCAGTGCCTTCTGGAAAAAGCTGAGTGATTGAATGAAGCCTTGTGAAACTGTCAAATTCTAGCATATATATACAGATGGGAAAGGAAGAAGACAATTTCCGTCCTTGATAATAGCTCCCTGGGACACCTACCAATTGAACACTTCTGTAGTTCACAGGAGAACACAAACACATTCAGTACTTACAGTGTGTTAGAAGTGAATACTGCCACCAATATGTAGAACAGACACCCACCCTCTCCCTCGCCTCTTCTGGCTTATAGTTGTTGAAACAATATCAGCTTTGTCACATCCCCTGCATGACATCTGCCATGTAACTGTAAACATCTGTTACACTGATGCACAAGAACGTTACAGCCATGCAACAACTTGGTGTTAAAGGAAAGACCCGCATCGTTGCAAGCAGCGTGGGAATGTCTTGCTCTACTATATATTATATAGGTGCAGTATGACCACTGATTGTGCTTACAGGGTGTCATGTTGGCTCCGGTTGCATAGGTAAGCAGCCGGATCCATAACTATCTTTCTGGTCCATCTTGCTGAGAACTGTTCACCTACAGATGCTTTTTGTACCCATCGTGATGATCTCGTGTAGATGGAAGCCCCGTGGTTGTGGCCGAACAATGACGTGTCACAGTGTAAACTGCTCATATGTGTGTAATATGGATGTACCATATTCTTATCAGAAGTGTTAGATTCTTACTACGAGCCTGGCTAAGCCAGTCTGTCATTGGCCTGGCACTTACTATGAGCTTGGCTAGCCTAATCATCACAAGTCTTGTTAGGCACTGTATATGCCAACTTATTGGGGAGGGAATGGGCCAACTTTCCAAGAGATTAGTTAAACCAACCATAAGTCTGGCAAAGCCAGCTTATCGGGGGATTGACTAGACCAAGTTATAAGGAGCCCGGGTAGGCCCATGGATTAGCCGGGCCATCCCAATTTTTCAAAAGCTTAACGACCATATACCAGGAGTCTGACTTAAAGTAAGATATTAGGAGACTGGCTAAACCACCTACCAGGAGTCTGACTTAAAGTAAGATATTAGGAGACTGGCTAAACCATCTACCAGGACTATGACTTAAAGTAAGATATTAGGAGACTGGCTAAACCAACTACCAGGACTATGACTTAAAGTAAGATATTAGGAGACTGGCTAAACCAACTACCAGGAATCTGACTTAAAGTAACATATTAGGAGACTGGTTAAACCAACTACCAGGAGTCTGACTTAAAGTAACATATTAGGAGACTGGCTAAACCAACTACCAGGAGTCTGACTTAAAGTAACATATTAGGAGACTGGCTAAACCAACTACCAGGAGTCTGACTTAAAGTAACATATTAGGAGACTGGCTAAGACATCTAACAGGAGTCTGACTTAAAGTAACATATTAGGAGACTGGCTAAGACATCTAACAGGAGTCTGACTTAAAGTAACATATTAGGAGACTGGCTAAGACATCTAACAGGAGTCTGACTTAAAGTAACATATTAGGAGACTGGCTAAACCAACTACCAGGAGTCTGACTTAAAGTAACATATTAGGAGACTGGCTAAGACATCTAACAGGAGTCTGACTTAAAGTAACATATTAGGAGACTGGCTAAGACATCTAACAGGAGTCTGACTTAAAGTAACATATTAGGAGACTGGCTAAGACATCTAACAGGAGTCTGACTTAAAGTAACATATTAGGAGACTGGCTAAACCAACCACCAGGAGTCTGACTTAAAGTAACATATTAGGAGATTGGCTAAACCAACTACCAGGAGTCTGACTTAAAGTAACATATTAGGAGACTGGCTAAACCAACTACCAGGAGTCTGACTTAAAGTAACATATTAGGAGACTGGCTAAGACATCTAACAGGAGTCTGACTTAAAGTAACATATTAGGAGATTGGCTAAACCAACCACCAGGAGTCTGACTTAAAGTAACATATTAGGAGATTGGCTAAACCAACTACCAGGAGTCAGACTTAAAGTAACATATTAGGAGACTGGCTAAACCAACTACCAGGAGTCTGACTTAAAGTAACATATTAGGAGACTGGCTAAGACATCTAACAGGAGTCTGACTTAAAGTAACATATTAGGAGATTGGCTAAACCAACTACCAGGAGTCTGACTTAAAGTAACATATTAGGAGATTGGCTAAACCAACTAATAATAAATAACACATTTTGATAGGCTGTTTCCAATTGACTTTATATAATTGTGAGCAATTAGTGAAATACTAAAATAGACATTTTAGAAACCTGTATTTGTAATTGTTTTTGTTGTTCATATCGTGTGTATTTATTCTTGTGCCAAATTCAGCAAGTCAGCAAGTTGTATTAGGTGTAGTTGTATTAGGTGTAGTTGTATTAGGTGTAGTTGTATTAGGTGTAGTTGTATTAGGTGTAGTTGACCTGTTTGGACATCTTAGGATCTCTAAGACAGTGTCTGTAGGTAAATGCATTCCTCCAGTTACCAACATAGCTTAACTCACTTTTTTGCCATTTAATGCAGTGATTTATGTAAATACACCACCTTTTTCAACAGTTTATACACCAAAAAGTCAAATATAAATACTATTTATACTTTATAAAATCAAACAAAGAATAAATTATACATTAAATTTAATCAACAGATTGTCTTGCATATTTATCTCTTTTAAGATAGCCTATTTGAATTTAATAATGTGTATTTGAGCTTTTAATAGAGTGTATCAATCAAGTGTATTTGGTCTGCATTTGACATTTTACAACAGAGTGTACCAACATTTGGCTTGACTGTACATATGAAATGGTAAAATGCCACTTTTTTATATTTGATTCAGAAAAGCGCAGTTGACCCCCAACTCGGCTTGAAGGACAGAGATGAATTAATTTTGCCAAGGTGTTGCTGTTGCCTAGCAGGGACACAACATTCTTTGGTCTGTTGGTGTTATTTCTTTTGTTCCTTCTTGACTGTGACCTGAATTTAAACTCATGGTGTATTCAATCAAGATCTTTTATGGATGCATCAGTAGTGGACAATGGAACTGGTCAAGATTGGTATTGGTGACTAGCCAGACTACAGTGGAGTGGGGAGATGTGAAGGTCATTTGGAGGCATGTCCAGTCACATGTACCCCACTGTTTATGTGTGTTGATGACACAACAAGGGTAGTTACCCTTGTAGAGCATGGTCTCTGGCCCCTTGTCTGCCTACCCTGGTGCCACAGTAGTGGACATGGTCTGCATGCTTGCATGTTTCCTGGCACATGCCGAGTCATTCTACTTAATCGCTATGCATATCACCTGTATGGCTCATGCTGGGATACTTGTATGCTTGTTTCCAAGCGTCTGAGAACATTGATTCTAATTCAGACAGTGAGTACTTGGTATGGAGCAGTGGGGTTGCTGCTAGCTTTGTGGGTGGCTGTAAGTGCCCAGTCAGGCAGTTTGAAAATTGACTGAAGTAAAGACTCTACTTTATAACAGTAGCCATTTTATGTTTATGATCTGATTGTCAGTGGGCCATTACAGTCACTACACAACCTTAGTTGTGTAACTAAAGTGAAGTGAGTCCATGCTAAGTTGCACATTTTCCTTTGTCTGGGAACTTTTACTTGTAGACAGGGTACAGGGTGTGGGTAGTAAAAACGCTATTTCACTGTGGAACCATTTTACATTTATTGTGTGATTTTCTATGGGCCATTACAGTTGCACAGAGTCATAATTCCGTAGTGATACAACTTCAGTGGAGTGAATGCAAAGCAGATTACACATTTACCCCCTGTGTGGGATCTTACTTCCCCTTGGATAGATGCCAGAAAAAAGGATAATTTACTCCAATCACATACCATCCTGCATGAGAAAGAGCATAATCTGCACTGGTCCATACTAAATTTACTCTGTACTCATTAGTATTTTTTCTAGGTATGGATTTACACATAGTCTATCAACATTTGGTCAGACAAACATAAACTATATAACTGTAACAAATAATGTCTTCCACTGATTGAAACCATAGGCTTCCACTGTTCACATCAGTCTATTACACTGGGCTACTTTTGAGGGCTTCCTGCAGGTAACAATTACAAACTGGAACAAACTATTTGTTTAAGTACAAAACATGTTTGTCGGTTTCCATGCAACATTGCAGGAAATACTGAAATAGCAATGGCTACTCATCTGTTTAATGACAGTCCAGTCACCAGGTCTGGACACGCAACATACTTAACCAGGCTATCTATTACTGAGGTGTAGCACAGACTTAATTGCAGGGAGGTGCCTTTCGTAGATGAACAACTAAGCAACGGTGTGTTGTGTTATGATGTTACATAGGACTGAAAAGTAACAATAAAATACACACACCGTTTTAATATTTAGTCTGAAAATAAGTTGATGTGTCTATAAAACCATTGAAAGTATTGATTTTTAGTACCAATAAATAGCTTTTGTCTGGGTACTGATTATGTTGAAATGTTCTAATGGTATTGCCGAGTGATATTTCTGGAAGTGGTCGGGAAATGCGGAAGTGCGGAAGACAGAACTGTTCTACTTGTTGAAAATGTTAGTTATCTTAACTGAGGTTTTACTGGCAGTTATCAATATTATAAAACAGTTAATTCTCTGTTTGTATGTGCACCCACATCTCCATCAGTTTTGCATGTATCGGGCTGAAATTTTGCATGTGTTCTAACGGGCCTATTGAGATGGTTCGTAGGTTTAAAAATTTTCTAAATTCGTCCGGGGTGTGGAGAACTTGGGGGACTCAATATTTCAAAACGCTGTACGTGGAATAATTTAATGTTTTTCTATATCATCATAACGATAATTATGCCATCTACAATGTATGCAGACATTTTAAATACTGTAGTTTTTAAGTTATTGACGTTTGAAAATCATATGTGCTTAACATGCACGAGGTCTACCTGTCCCTGGTCACGTAAGCATTTTTTGGAGTTCCAGCCACGGAATTTAATGTTTTTGTATATCATTGTACAGGTAATTATTTCATGTACAAATGTGTCACTGGGTGTATGCAGACAAATGTATTAGTTTTTATGTTATTAACGTTACAAAATCCCAGACGTATAACCCAGCTGCCTGTTGTCCTAAGAACTAGGCCAGTGACCAGTTACAATTTATTAATGCGTGTAGGCTGGAAATATTTGTGATGGGTTTGGGGTGTCTGGAACTCAGATGTTCGACATTTGAGGTTTGGTCTTTTTTTCCTGGGCAATGCTGGGTACCTCAGCCAGTATTACATTAAATAGAGGTTTTTATTAATGCTTAATGCTTTACTTAACTATAAATATGTTAAGATATAGCTGAACATTACAACTGCAGGTACAATTAAAAGGCGTTTCCTTTCCGTATCAATTTAGTATTACTAGTAAAATCTAAAAAAGGGCCATTTTGGCACTAAATGCTGTTTGTTGCACATCTGGAAGTATTCTAACAACTGCTGTGCACTGGGCATGATGTTGATTGGTGCATGATATCGTTTAAAACTTTACAAATACAAGACCCCAGGCTTTGAAGTCTAAAATTGGCTGTTTAAGATTGATGTCAGGAAGACCAGGCCATTACCTATTGAATCGCCTCTCGTGGGTTACCACAATGAAAGAGCACATACCAAAGGCACTCCTAATAGTGTCATACACTCTGTTTGTCACCAGTTGGAGTGTCTTGCAATTTGTCATGAGAACCAAGCGCCCTTTAAATGGAGCTCCAGTCAGTTCTGTCTAAGAGAGTCATTCCGAATGAGCAAGTGTTCCCGCGATATCGGACGTTGTTGGCATTGTCACCAACGCACTGATTCGGGTTGAACTACGGGAGAATTTAATTTTGTAAAACACATTGATGACCACCGCTGAACTGGCAGTCTTAGCTCCCGTGGACCTACAACTGGCTTCTTTATAATTATTGGGTCCTTGGTCTCCATTGACAAGATCTGATGGTATTATACTTAGACAATGTTTTTTGTGTAATGTTTTGCAATCACCAGCGTGCCCCGACTGCCGAGTTGCCACATCTGTAAATAAACTTAGATGTGTGGTTTTATAAATAGGCTACGGATGAAGTATTGAAAGTCAGTGTAGACCTTATATGATAAGTGAAGGTCAATATTGACCATATATGGTGTTTTTTTGTATTTTATAAACATCCCACTTTGGGATAATGAACTTTCCAAGGTGTTTCACGTTGAAACCTGTCAGAATTGCTGTGTGAATCACCCATCGACAAGGTGTTTATCCATTACACTACCAGTTGCCCCCTGCTGTCTGCCCCAGTTAGATGCAACTGTAGTTTCAACGTCTCGGCCAATAGACAAACATATTCAATTTACATTCCTGTGACACATACCTGGTATGACATCATTGATTACAAACAACATTCGGGGTTCCAACATCCACACTCTTTTCATAATGTTATGTGCTAGCTGGGGTATAAAGCATCCAGGTATATCTAGAGGCCATATCTACCCTTAGTTTATACTACTACAGTAATACAAAATATTGATATTTATATACTGGCCTGCATAGCTGGGGTATAAGCAGCCTATGGAATGGAACTAAACGTGGATTGTAGTTCATCTTCAAGTAAACAACACTTTGCCAATCTGATGTACACGAGTTGGATATTAATGCTTTTTAACTTAAGACATATACATATATATATATTGGGTCAATAAAATCAAGATTTGTGATTCAGGAAAAAATTATTTACCATAAAATTCAAATCCACAAATGTAGGGTGGGATCCACTAGGGTGATAACCCCTGTATTATGAGGATTGAGGGTACATAGTGGTTTAGCACTGGGTGTTCGCCACATAGTTCATCAGTGAGCCACTGGGATGGACGGAGTGACAGTGCATGTATGTACAGTGTACTCGCAGGTAACGAGGGTACAGCAGGGTGAACCTTGACACTATAAACATGTGTGCACGGAGCCTCTCTGCTGATTATCTCTCACCTGCCCCTTTCTTTACATATGTACTCCTAACCAGTTATGACATACGTGGCTGCAGATAAACCCACTTACCTCGCCCTAATCTCAGTCTGGGACCATGGCTGCTGTTTACCTGTAGGGCTGGGATTACACGGAAAGATGATGTAACAGTATCGGTTGTGGCATACAACGGCTGTTTTGTGGATGGAAACAGCAGCAATACTTTCAGTGCCACCTGATGGCAGATATTTTTAATACTAAACTGTTGTACAACAAAAGTAACATTTATTAATGAATAAACATATAATAATATAGTGTAAACATTTTGTTAGTACATGACAGTTGACAGCCAAATAGATCTGGGCTAAAAAGTCAAGAATCTCTAACATTTCAAAATGTCAAAATTATGCAAATATACAAAAATGTAAACACAAGATAAAAATAACACATTATAAATGGTAATATTTTAATATCTTCTGAGCTGAATCAAACAAGATACTGTATAATTATGCTTCCTGAGTAGGAGCTTCTAGAATACAACAATATATTTATTTCTGAGTTTCTAATTAATAAAAATTACAATATGTGGTGCACCTGTGTGATGAAATGATGTTATCATATTACAAAGTATACATTCTTTTTAATTTTAACATGTAACATATTTGTGAAGCATTATTCTGATCATGATCTTTTTGTATTGAATATTTGTTGTAAAAACGGTCAGGTTGTGTATTATTTATTACTGAATGTTGCCAATCGGACCCAGTGTGTACACGTACACAGGCAGGTTAAACCAGAGTAAACCTGAATTGGAAGAATATAATTACTTTCTTAGAAGGAAGTTTGTTGCGTGCCCCTGGCAGTCCATGTAAATATGTTGAATCGGCTAGCATCAAAGCTTTATGATCATTGTCGTTTCTATACACTTGCCCGGAGCAACATAATTAAGTTAATTTAAAATGCCATGCAGGCAGTTTTATTGGCAGATATTTTGCATGATTGCTACAGCAGTCTGATTATGTCAAAGCAGTTTTGTTGACTTAGAATACCTCGTTTATATCTTGCTGACGGCATATGTCAGGTACAACAATGCTTTGTTTGTCTGTACTTGAGTGTATGATAAATTAGGATTTTTGTGATAGATTCTTACCACAACACAGCAGGAGTTTTGCTTGGGACAAGTATTAATTGAAGTCACAATCTATATATTCTTCACAACAGAATTCTATGTCTATTAGTATCTAGTGTGTTTGTCTTGGTGTAATAATATACACCTGTTTCTTTCAGACAAAAGTCCATAACATACCGGTATATACTGTACATATATACATATGAAATACAAGTACAAACTATAATATAGGAGCAATAAAAGTATAAATTGAAATAGGAACCATAAATATTTGTAATTATTTACGCAACAAAAAACATAAATATGCACACATATATGCATTATAAGTATAATTAAAGAAGATAAATATACCCAAATGTCAAATAAAATGATGTCATGCATTAAAAGTAACAGTAGAAACGTGTGTGTGCCTATGGCACTGTACATAGTCACGCATGCCTGTGTGTAGCGACGTAGTCACTAGTTAATGCCATCATTATTATTATATTATTTTTATTAAACCACCAGTCCCGAAATACTTTCATATTGAATCTGTGATTGCACAGCAATTATAATTCCACGAGACACACCTAGTCACCGCTGGATGTGATTAACAACTGACAGTTTCACAAGCTTCTGTAAATGACACAGTTGCTGAAGTCTGTTTAGATTGTATGAGTGATGTTAGTGACAGTTGATTGTGTTGTCATTTTCAATTGAGGAACAGTTTATTTCGCATTAAAGAGTTTGTCGTCATTGAATGCTAGCCGGGAGAGTTTAGAGGCTGAAATAAGCCATGAATAATGAGCAGAAATTACCTCAACATTTATCATATTTTGTTTTTCTTCTACAGTATGAACACAAACTAGAGAAATAAACGTGTGTGAATTGATGTGAAAGTTTTAGGTTGATGTAGAGTAAAGTGTGCAGTTTCACTTGGCATAAAATTTAACGTATCGTTAGTAATTCTTTAGACATGACGTGGTAACTTTAAATAATTTATTTATATTTTGTATTTCCATGTCAGATACTTGACTGAAATACGAAACAAAATAAATTATTTGTAACTACACGTGATTGTACCAGTCTGGCGAATAGAACTTTTACGCCAGTGTTGTTTTTATCTACATTGATGTGTATGTACTGCATTATGATGTCAGACTACAGAAATGTTTGAGAAGTGTATACTATCATATGGCGATGTTGATTTATTTTTGAGAATATTGCTGCAACTGTCTATACAGTATACTACATGCATTTTGTGGCCGTTATGCTAGCAGAGTAGGACACATTTCAGTGTAACTATTTCCTTTGGCCATAACATTAACCAAAATGCAGGATCATAATGATATATACAACTGTATGTCGTACTCACAGTAGGGATCAACATGAATCCACCATGCCTCACTAAGCTCTAGTGTTCCCTTGCTGTAAATTTACCAGAGAATCTGGTTATATTGATGTTTTCTCGCTATAAAATGCATGTAAAAATGCGTGTTTGTGACTAGAGTTTCACCAGTTGGTGCCGCAACCCACCTATACCAGTGTATATATATGGGCAGTATAGAATTGATAGAGCTGCATTTGTAAAGCAAACACTACTTGACATGACTGTCGCTGGATTCTTTCATGTGTGTACATGCACGTTGCAATGAGAATATCAGAAAATGCTATTTTAGAGCCGCACTCTGGTGTGATATTTGCATGAGCTACTTTATTGCGTTTATTGGCCTAGGGTTATGACACATGCATGTGTAAATGGGCCTACTTAAATGTACATATTCACTTGTTGACATACTAAAAATAATATTCTACAGTTTAGAATAAATATTTCTTAAATATAATTACTACAAAAAAATGGTATGATTAGCTAATGAAAAGTATTAGCAAGAATGGAAAACCAAATGGTTCACACCAGATGTCATGTTCACATAGCACATGTGAAGGGATACAGTTATGTGGGTGTTAATTATAGTTTCTTCATGTGATCCCTTTAAATGTCTACAGGCATAGAACATTGTCGACAGCTGTTCACCAATGTGGGTTGATATTAAAAAAACTGATAATTTTAATTATATTTTAAAATTTACAACTTTCACACTGGTGGTCTGTTATATATGAACATATTCGTTCTATTAAACGTACATGCCCTAATTAGCGTGCACTCCTTTTTAGCAGCATCCGATGCTGTGACAGTGATCTCAATGCCAACCTTGACTGTTGAATCCATCATTGTGTTTTAATTTCTACCAATATCACACTAGATTCCAAGTTTGGTGATGAAACAACATTGAAAGGTCCACCTAAATTATCAGACTTACAGTGTTCTGGTATCCTGTTGCCCGTGTGTGATATGCACGAATCGCTTGCCAGTCATGTCTGCTGAGATGGCTGTACTCAGGAACCACAGGAACCAAAGGAAATGGGTGCACATCCCTGTATGCGTATTGGAACACAACATTTGACATATTTCCATGTCTCAAATATTTGCTGAGCGTACTGTACACTTAATAGAACGAATACGGTATGTTATTTAACAAACACTAGTTGTATCCCGTAAAAAGCCTTCACAATGCACACAACTGTGAGGAATCCTTCCAACGCATGTCCGACTGTCATAATTAAGAAAATCCCTAAGAGTTGTGTGGAAGCCTATGAGTTGAACATAGCCATGTACCTGATTACCCTCGGACAGAGACATGTGACCTATTGGAGAGATGGGGTGATGTCATAGCTCACTGCCTCTTGTATAGCAGCACTGTAGTGATACATCAAAGTAATGTGGATGTGGTATTTCACCCCATGCCATCTGCCTGGTCTCTATACAATGCTGATTGGCAATTTGAGGTTGAAGTTCATGTTAGGTGAATCTCTCTTCACTTTACTAGGTACAGGGCTAACCAGAACCCCAGACCTGATCTAAGGGTTGGCGGGGTAAATCAACCAACAAGAGAAGCTCCTGTTGATGAACTGTCAGTTAAGCTGCAGGCGATTATTGCTGGTTTGACATCGTTGGTCGTTATAGGTGTGCCGTTGTACGTGGGTTCCATTCTTCACCATTTAGTTGATTTATAGTCAAAGTCACAGGTTCTTATGGGGAAGTTTTAAATGAGAAAGAGTCCACAGTGGTGTGATAGTTTTGTTTATATGGCCAGGTAGTGTGATCCATCGTTGTGAAAGGTGACAACTTTTTGCAGTCATTTCTGTGGATTGATGTCCCCAAAATCCCTGCATGTGTCAGATGGACCAGGAAACCAATCCTTTGACCTGAAACAAGTTGCTCACTTGGGAAGGCAAATATACTAGGGGGGTCACTTTATTGACATTTTAATTGAACCAATGTCTTAGGGTGCAACTTGTCGGTTTCCTGGTCTGTTTTATTTTTTTAGTATACCTGTATATTATTATTGTATAGCACCTATAGATAGAAACCATGTTTGTATTTGGTGTCTCCTTTTACAGATTTGACCCAACAGCTGATAATACATAGGACTAGATGCTGTAGAAACACTGCCAGTAAGACTGTTAACTCAGTATTGCCGTGCTGTCTGGTAGCACAATACCTGCCAACAGAAGTTATTGACCTGATACAATAGTATGGAATCAAGAAAGACTGTTGTATTCAAGGTGCAGTTTATTACGCCTGTTAAAGACTCGTCAAAATCTGCAGTGTTTTGTGTCTGTGTAGCGCCATCTAGATGTGTCTATCAGTGTTATCTCAAGACTTGTCTATTTATTTTTCTATGCTTCATTGCTAATAATACACATTGTACTGAATGTGTAATAAGCAGATAGATTATTCACAACGGAATAACCTTGGACGTCCTTCTTTACCTGAGTCATTGGCTTGTACTGACAGGTGCCTAGAGTCAGTGTGAACATTCACGCAAACGAAAGGAACTTAAGTTAAATGTGCATACGTGAGTGCCTGTGTGCATGCGTGCGTGTATGCATGCGTGCGTGTATGCATGCGTGCGTGTGTGCATGCGTGCCTGTTTGCATGCATGCATGCGTGCATGTGTGCATGCGTGCGTGTATGCGTGCGTGTGTGCATGCGTGCGTGTGTGCATGCGTGCATGCGTGTGTGCATGCGTGCGTGTGTGCATGCGTGCGTGTGTGCCTGTGTGCATGCGTGCCTGTGTGCGTGTGTGCATGCGTGCCTGTGTGCGTGCGTGCGTGCGTGCGTGTGTGCATGCGTGCGTGTGTGCATGCGTGCGTGCGTGCGTGCATGCGTGCGTGTGTGCATGCGTGCGTGTGTGCATGCATGTGTGTATGCATGCGTGTGTGCGTGCTACTAAAACTGATGGGTTTTCATATTTACATGACTGCTTTCTCATGACTTTAGTTCCAGTGTCTTCCGTGCCATCCTGTCATTTCTTTGGTTTTTCCAAGTGTTTGCTTTGAGTGTAACCTGCAAGGTATCCACATTGTAGTAGGGTGGGTTGGTGCTATTCCTGGGGTTGCTGGTTGCAGGGAAGAGCAGTCTTCTCTCCACTCCACCTTGCTAGCAGTCTACTTGAAGGCCACATTTAATCACCTACGTCTTTCAGATTTCTGAAACGGTGTACTTAAGAAATTACAGGATGTTCATCATCTGTACAGTTTATAATTGTGGTAATAAAACAAACATAAACATAAGTCTTTTAATTGAGGTTAATTACCCACATTGAAAGGTGACCTGGCTGGCAGCAGGTATTATAGGGTTTTCTGTGTGGTTTTACCTACACAGGTGTGTTCCATACGTTCAGAGATAGAAATTTCAGAAAAGGTATACCCAGTAATTAGGGTTTGCCAAGATAATTACTACCTGTGTATCTTGGCATCAGGATGAATTAGCGAAGTGTGTTAACCAGCAACTGGGGCGAGAGGCAGGGGTTACTCCTAGTGTCATCAAATTAATAACATTTGATATATGTGATATTTGAGAGATTCATGATAATGACAAGCATTGCATTACAAAGATGTCTTCTTGCATTACAACTTTGATGTATGACTCATTGGTCATTGGATGGTAGTTTGATATTCAATGGTAGTATAATCATTAAATCAGATGAGGTATGAATCAGAAGTCCAGAACTTAGATATATCTTACGTGAGGCACCTATCAATTATATTTAATCATATTCTACAACTCTTGTCTGGTATATCGGTTATATTTTTAAACTGAACCGTTGAACAGGGATGTCAATGAAGGTATGCCGATGTTAGTTGATAGTGCAGAAAGAATGCCATTTGGAATGAAAGTTGAAACAGATACAATGTAGCTGTCACAGTGCCCCGAACATTTAGACACAGTTCTACAACACACAACCCAGAAGAGTTGCCGTATTAGTATAGTCCAAAATGAGCATCCCAACCTACATCTTTCAGTTAGATCTGGCCTACGTCTAGTACCAGGATAACCCGTTGCATTTAGTATCCATTCCCAGTCCAGTGATGGTACGTCTGTCGTGTGTAATTTTAGTAGTCAAACAAAGCACCCGTGTTGTAAAGGATGCATTGTCTGATTACTTGTAACGTGCTCACCACCTTGTAACAACAGCTTGTTTATGACAGCAACTTTTACTTGTAACATGCTCACCACCTTGTAACAACAGCTTGTTTATGACAGCAACTTTTACTTGTAACGTGCTCACCACCTTGTAACAACAGCTTGTTTATGACAGCAACTTTTACTTGTAACGTGCTCACCACCTTGTAACAACAGCTTGTTTATGACAGCAACTTTTACTTGTAACGTGCTCACCACCTTGTAACAACAGCTTGTTTATGTCAGCAACTTTTACTTGTAACGTGCTCATCACCTTGTAACAACAGCTTGTTTATGACAGCAACTTTTACTTGTGATGCTTCACTATGCCTGTAGGTGGAGCCACCATGCACACTGGGAAGTTTATTAGTGTTAGATGTCCTGAATAGAAGACCTTTAGTATTTATTTTGGCCATAAAAAGAAGCAAAAACACAGGTCTATAAACATGGCATACATGTTGTGGCAATTATAATCTTCCACTAATAGGACTTGGGAATGGAAAGAGACCCCTTAGAACCATTATGGGTCAGTTCATGTTTGGTCAGCCAGCTCTTACCTCATTGTTGAATGTCCAACATTTTTTAAAGTCAACTATTAAGACAATCTAGATGCATGACAACACCCAGTCTGCTGTCTACTGAAGTGGATCCCATAATGATAGAGCTTTCTACCATGACACGATGAGTTGATTATACATATTATTCGGATGCATTTCCATTTCCTCAGACATATGATTACGTCGTCAGAGTGTTAATGATGATCTCGGCTATAGAAACTACACCACCAAAACATGACATGCATTGAATAATTGAATGTTTTTGACTTCCTTTCTCTGTCGTCTTGGCCATGAATGCCATTCGTTGGATGTAGGGGAGCTGTCACGCCCCTTCAACTGAGATGTATGGGAACGTGTTTGACTGATAAGGTGGCAAATTGTTGTCACCTTCAGCGACAGAACCGGGGTTGGACGTCATGTGTGTTTTATCAGATTTGTGCCATTCCAATCAGTGTACAACCTTGGGAATGTCAGACCTGTTAACTTTGATGTTAGGACTGCAAAGTTGTCTAAATTCTACATCTACTAAAACTATTGCTACGTCAAGTTACATTTAATTCATTATTCCATAGGACCATAGATAATGGAACATATATTAACTAAAAGCTATTCACTTTTCTATAACTACTTTGATGGGGAAAGTGGAAGCATATTGCTGATTAGTTATATAACACTTTTCATAACTTTCACCATACTTGTGTGTAAGTACTTAATTGCATAATGACATAGTTTTCGAAGAAGAAATCCAACCTGGTATATTTCATTAGAATATCTGATCTATGCAGCAGAGAAACTTGTTCAATACTATAAAGTAAGTGACTACTTTAGTAGAATCACTTTTAGATATAAAATGTCAACAATTATTGTCCAATGTCAACCATTGGTAAATAGTAATTTATTGTCTGATCCTATGTTTCCTATTTTAACTTGTTCCGCGTGCATTCATTATTGATTTTAATAGAAGTTTACTGTAAACTACCCATGTATTTACAGAAAATCTTGTTATTTAGCTTGTGTCTGGATTCTAATATACACATACTGTATAACTATTCTAGTTCATTTGACCTACCTGTGTGATTTCCCTTATATGTCATTCCCTTGTTATATTATAACTAACTATATATATATATATAACTAACTACCTTGAAAGTTTTTGTGTTTTAAATATGTATGCTGGTGTCAGAATTAATTGCAGCTATCAGCGTCCAACGAAGGGTGACATTCAGGCCATGTCTGTGACTCACAGGGTACGATTAGTGTTTATATGTTTGTAATGGTTGGGGTGTTTTCTAAGGGTGACATTACATTCCTGAGTGTGGGGCGCACTTAGGTATTACCCGTGAGATCAGCGAGATTGTATGTCTCAATCTAACAGGTGTACAGAGAGATTGAGGGAGATCTAGATTTTAGGCTTGAGGTAGTTGGGGGCCAGAGGTGAATCGCTGCTTGAAAACATTCATAAACGAAATGACCGGAAATTACTGCTCGTTTCAAGGAGTATTTGAGTTTCATTTGTAAAGGCGTCTTTTGAAGGGGTGGTCTCAAAATATAGGTGTTTGACACTACAACCATTTGGTTTGTTGGGGTCTGTTGGGGTCTGTTGGGGTCTGTTGGGGTCTGTTGGGGTCTGTTGGGGTGGGAGTTACTTTCTGTGTTAAGTTGGCTGGATATGGATGGTATGTAAAAGAAGCAGCAGCAAGAATGAGGACATTTTCACAAGTTGCCACATGTCATTATATATCAACATTTTATGTAGAAGGTGGCCTAAGGTTAAATAACATTTGTTTTTATAGCGATTTTCAAAAACATCAGCATATTGAGATCATCCATAAACTGTTGCAGTCTAATAAGACTTGGAATCCATAAGCTCACCTACTGGACAAACCATTGAAGTCATGTGACCAGTCCGTGCAGGCAGACTACTTGTATGGCCAAACATAAGGAAATACATCTACTTCTAACTAGTGGACACATGGACACACACACAAATGGACAGACACACAAATGGACAGATTGTTGTAACATGCACATTAAGTATGTTGATTCGTCCCTTCAAATGATTACATCCTCACATACAACCCCCCTCAGTGTAGACTCCATCTTCTATGATCTGATCGTCCCTTCAAATGATTACATCCTCACATACAACCCCCCTCAGTGTAGACTCCATCTTCTATGATCTGATCGTCGTGTTTTAGCAACTCTCAATGAAGCAGAACTCAGGCAAAATACATCGCCCAATGTCCAATCTGATGTTGGCGATATATAGATAACTCCTCAGATTGCATTGTGAAACTTGTTTACTTGTTGACGTCAAATGTCCCCCTCTACCCCAGCAGTGCTCCTTGGTTGTTGTTCAACATTGGTTTCTTGTCTGTATTTCCACTTGTGTTGGTTGTAGGCCAGAGTTCACAGTCATAAGGACATTGGTATCTTGTGTATAGTGTCCAGAGCAACAAGAGACACCAGAAGAGTGCACCTGTAGAAATATGTGACCTCTGAAATAGGATCAATTACCTGCTTTGGTGCAATGCATCAGCTTATCTCTCAGTGTTCTCCTTCCCACAAGTTATAATTATAAGTTGTTCGACATATCTACTGGTCAGTACTTCACCCTCAGGACATGAACTGTTAAGTTCATGTGATGGACATGAATATTCACAGGTGGCATTTAGCTGGTCAGTTCGTCCTAATCGGTTGCGATCTTGATCCGATCTGACCACGAGCTCGTTGATTGGATTGGATTACTATAAGGCCATCAATACGCTGTGTACGCCATGGATATATATATAGCAATTTATAGACAATTCTACCTGAAATATACATTTGTTGTGCATGGCTGTGTTTTTGTGTGCTTAATGGAGCTTTCGTACTCCTTCGATTGCTTCATGAATAGCTGCCTGAGTCGAGCATACAAAAAACTCTGAGGGTATCTTAACATTTTTCAACCTGTTTTTTTGTGTATGCACCCTGTCAGTGTTACACCTGTAGTTTTCTCAGGCCTTGTTACGTGCCTAACACCTGTGCTGCTGTGGCTGGGATTCGTAAAAGATCCCCAATCAAAACACGGGTGTGACTTTGATCTACAACAGCAGACAGCAGGACGTGTCATCAATAGGCAGAACAGTGTTTTCATTGATGTTTTCATTCAGGTATTTGCCGGAGCATAGTAAATGGTGGGGTCCCAACTCATGATTCATAGCCGTGTATCTGACAAAAATTCAATGGTCGTGTTGATGGTCTGTCACATTTTGAGGTTTGATCAATGAGGAGGACCGCCATGAAAAGGCGCTTCACACGGTGCATTTTGCTCCATCATCCCGAGTCGGAACCGGTCAGGCATGACTATCTCCCATGGCCAGCCGGGGGGGGCGACCATATCTCGCCATGCAGCTATGTGCCCTTTCCGCTTCACTGCCCTCTGATCATGTGACCCGCATCCACCCCAGCTGATCCAGTATGTTAGTATGTCCGGCTGGACTTGCTACGAAGGAGGAAGACCAGTGTAGAGTGTGGAAGTTGAACGATTGACTGGGTTGGTCACATGGTTTTGTGTGGTTACCCCCAACTGGACATGTGGTGACCGCAAATGACAACGTGATGTCATCCATGGTCTACTATGCAGTGATGTGTTGCTGTTGATGACACAGATGCTGGTGACAACAGAAGAGGCTTAGATGAGTGCGGAAGGAGGAAGATGTCTTCTCATAGCCGAGTAGGTGCTCTGTGATGTCTTCTCATAGCCTAGTAGGTGCTCTGTGATGTCTTCTCATAGCCGAGTAGGTGCTCTGTGATGTCTTCTCATAGCCTAGTAGGTGCTCTGTGATGTCTTCTCATAGCCGAGTAGGTGCTCTGTGATGTCTTCTCATAGCCTAGTAGGTGCTCTGTGATGTCTTCTCATAGCCGAGTAGGTGCTCTGTGATGTCTTCTCATAGCCGAGTAGGTGCTCTGTGATGTCTTCTCATAGCCGAGTAGGTGCTCTGTGATGTCTTCTCATAGCCTAGTAGGTGCTCTGTGATGTCTTCTCATAGCCGAGTAGGTGCTCTGTGATGTCTTCTCATAGCCGAGTAGGTGCTCTGTGATGTCTTCTCATAGCCGAGTAGGTGCTCTGTGATGTCTTCTCATAGCCGAGTAGGTGCTCTGTGATGTCTTCTCATAGCCGAGTAGGTGCTCTGTGATGTCTTGCATCCTTGTGTCTTTGTCTTGTTGTGGCTGTGTCTCTAGATATGATCTGCATGGCAGTGGACACTTGTAAGAACAGGGCAGTCTGTGTACATGTTAGGGTTATACCAGGTAGTCTTAGGGGGACTACTCGACTATCCCAACCTTTCAGAATACCCAACTTTCGGTAGTCAATCAGTGGTCATTGTCATGGTGGTGGTCACTGGCATAGTATAGTCCTGTCATGGTCCATGCTGTCTACCAGAGTAACACCCCCAATTAATGTGATAGGTATGACATTTGTAGGCTCAGTTGGGTCATGACAGATACAAAGCACCTGAGTTTGAGTCAGTCAGTATTTAGTGAGGCGCCGATGGCCAGAAGGTTAGAGAGATTGGCTTTCAATAATGCTGAAAGTTGGGAATGTTTGTTCATCCCACATTGTCTTTATCTTTAGGACAAAAAATAGAATCTATAGGTCCTTTATGCCTGGTGTCTATGATAGGGGAAGTTAAAGATCCCATACTGGAGTATGTTGTGGATTCTAAAGAGTTAGTCTGAATCTGTAAAACCCACTATGAAACACCTAACGCCTCCAGCCCTGCCTCGGGTAGGTGCTACAACTCTCTGGCACTCCATGTTGGGTCAGTCTAACTCAGAGTTATCTCCCACAATATAGGGGTTGTTGTAGACGGAGGTGTAGGTTCCTCGCCCGAAGTGGGGGCGTGGCCACACCCCCAGTAAGATTACCCCACCATCACTTGTCCAGGAGTATGGGTGAAATCACCAACAACTTAATTATAGGCACCATTGCTAACCCTGAACCCTAAACTTGCTGTAGGCCCACACAAACTAGACCACTAGTCTCACCTTTGACCTGCAATTATGAGGCATACATAAGCTCTACTCCCAATAATGTGTCATTTAGTCAACAGATGTCAGCACTTGCTGGTGGAGTTTGTGCTCACATCAGCAACATGGTCGGTCCTGGGTGTGCTTGTGGGAAAGTGTCAACAATGACACCGGGGCATACAGTGTAGAATGGAGAGAATAGAAGCTGTGTTACAGCTGCACCGTTAGTTGTGTTATCTGTACTAATGGGAATAAACTAGAGCAGATAGCATTCATGGCAGTATCTTGATGAGTGGTGATGTACTGGTCTTACGTTACAGTGTTGAGTGCATGGTTCAGTGCAGTGCAATTAACCCAAATAGAGCAGCAGACACTACTCAGAAAGGCATGCATAACCTTAATTACTTAGTGTCTTTGTATATCAAATATAGTTTGTGACACAATCATGATATGTCACATAGCCCTCAGAAGTCTCTTAGAGATCAGACCAATAGAGACAGCAGATGTTGCTGTAGAGAATATTGATTGCCTCCCAAGGTGCCACTATCATTTGAATGAACGATGAGGCTTTCAGCAGTAGTCATAGAACTTCTTGACTTGTCCACATATGCTTGTGTTGGTCATCTGGTGGTGCTGCCATCTAGTGACCATGCAGGACATATTTGTCTCTCAAGTGGGCCTATATCATTTTCATATAACGTGGTAACTAGTAATTACAAAGCAATTCTATTCCTTCCAATAATTATGTTCAATAAAAATGTGTTCAAACTGTTCATACTTTTTATTTTAACACTTGCAGTGATACTTGACCTATTTGTCACTGTTAATGATTCTCATACGGTAATGAATCTACTTTCCATACTCACTTGGTTTGGGTCACAGAACCAGTACCTCTATTCTTTGTTGAAAACTAAATGATAAGATTGGACTGAATTATATAGTAGATCACGGTCAGCATATGTTATCAAAATACGTTGTTTAATTTGAATGTTATCCATAGCTCTGGAAAACTTTAAAATATTTATATAATTATATTTCACTCATCCTTTAATGAATAAAAATACTTCTTTCTTGTCTTCCATTTACAGTTGGCTAATTATAGATAATTGTGTCCTTCCATTTCTGGCCAGACCCTCCCCAGTTATCTGCTGAACTGTGCCATCCGACTCCAGTGTCTCCACCCTTACATGTGATGTCTATATATATGTGGCAGGACCATTTCACATGAAGTGTTGTCTGTCTGCAGCAGCAGTTGATCCTGTAGACCATCTTATATTCTAGCATCTTACTATTATAATATTCTTAAAGGACCATTTTACAGAAGGGACAGTCTAATTGCATCAATAGTTGCTCTTGTAGACCATCTCTCCTATGTCCAGCAAGACCTCTGTTCTTAGAGGACCTTTTGGCAGAAGGGAGACCATCTGTCATAAATGTCCAGAAGACCTTTCTTAGAGGTCCATCTGTCAGTCACTGTGATCTGGAGGAGCACTGGCAGGATGTAACTGACATGTCAGTGAAACATTGCCAGGACCTTTCAGTCAGTGCCAACTACGTTACATCCCCCTAGCACCCAACACAGTGACTCACTGTATTGCCCTCACCCCATAACCATCTCTACATTCACATGCAGATTGTGTCATGATGCTTCAGGGAGGGGGTGTTCATGTCTAATCACCCCAGTTACTTAGATCAGTGGACAGGTCCTTTCATTGTATTTGTGGCCACCCAATATCAAGACATGATGGCCGGGGGGGGGGCTAGTTTGGTCTGGACCCCAGTAAACTTGGCACCAGGATTGTTGATCTGGCTTGGACAGGGACCAGACTGTCGAGCCCCGTTAGTCACAAGTGTTTTTTGTTGGCGATATCTTGTCTGGTTGAACAGTATCAGTACAGGGCCCTGAGGGCGGTGGCAGCTTGCTGGCGGCAACGGGCGCGTTTGAAGTCCTGCCTCCTGCACATAGGCATTTGATTTTAAAATAAATTAAATGGACATAAATATGCCTGATTAATGCATTGTGTGGGAGATAGAATGCACCATCTGGTAGAAGTGATAATCAGATCAGACAACAGCTGTTTTAAAGTCTATGAAATGTACATTTTTGTGCCTGGTAAACAGCAGATTAATTTGTTGTGGCACTGAAGTAAACGGTGCGACACCTACCAGCTATGAGTGAACAGTGTCGGTGGTGTTGACTAATTTGTTGAGCACATCTCATGTTTCTGTTGCCAGTGTGTGTGAAACAAAGGTTTGGTGTGAGCTGTACTGTCAGTGTGAGCTGTACTGTCAGTGTGTACATTTATCATTGTATACTTGTCATGTTTATGTTGTCTTATTATGCAGGAGTTTTTACTGCATAGTGCATATCATACGGTAGTTCTATAAAACAGACTTAAAATGTGGGTTATTTATACCTCTGTTGGTGTAAAGATGATGGTGAAAAGGATACTTATGAAATAGTGTATTTTATACACTAGTTCTTTTCTCACTGGGTTCACTCTTATGTGCATTGCAACAGGTAGAATGGGAAACTACACACCATCTCACCTGTCATATTAGATCTAGTTGTAGCAACTAATGCAACTAGATATCTGTGTAACCTGCAGTTCTAGTATTGACTGATGTCAGTAGACAGAGGTAGAGGCGGGTGAGTGCGAACAAACAGTCAAATATACAAGTATGCACACATGTATGCACGCACGCATGCATGCACACACACATAAACACATGAATTTAGCACCTACCATATTTCCATGGATGTGTACAAGGCCTGTGCAGTAAGGTTTAGTAGGGAGACATCCACTGTAAGGGAAGAAACCCTAGAGTAGATCACTAAGGGGTAGTTATCTCTCCGGTTGGGTTATTCTGGTGATGTAGGCCCAAGGTACGTCTCGTATGTGATCACTCAACCATCTCATCAGACACCTCCGTCACATCTACCTGCGTGAGCGCGCCACTTATGGCCACCCGATATAACAAATGTCACATCACCTAACACCAGTCTTCCTCTGACCTATGCAGGTGTATTGTGTTGACACCAATCACTGCTCCTTAGATATGTGTGATCGTGTTAATGGTGAGATGTTCGTTGATCTCCATTTGATGTGTTTTGATGTGGTGACTGGTCCAGTCTCAAATATTGAGTGCCTAAACTACTTCTGGTGTTATCATTTCATCTCTGCACGCAATAGCAACTAGTGATATCATGACATCTTTGCATGCAACAGGAATCTTATGGATCTAACTGATCACAGTAATGTCAGGCATTTATTGTAATAGGCTCTATATTGAATCAGACTGTATTGAGTCAGCTAAAATTAAGGACACATAATTTCATGTTAACGTTGGTGAAATTGGACTTATAAATTATGGGGTGGAGGTACGTTTGCATGTGATATTCTGGGGTGTTTACTGTATTTATAATTCTTTACGGTGTGCATGTATAAACCTGTTCACGACGTTTGCATACATGTTACCGTGAAATCATTGTAACATGTAAATCAGTTAAATAACCCATTGGCAAGCAAGATGTTCTCGTCTTGTTTATAACACACTGGTTTATAGAGACAACAGAGGGAGGATAATGGTTTATTTAAGATCACAGACCTGTCTAAATATTGTCAACATTATGGTTGTCCTAGAGAGGATTCTAATTGTTCTTTATAAATGGGTGTCATTCTTTGCTTTATTAACAATGACATGTTTATAATTGATTTTATTAATTCTCCTGGTTCTATCATTTTATAAGGTGTAGTATTAAAATAAGTTTTCAGCCAGTCTTGTCATGAAAATGAGTTGAATGGTAGTAATTTATTACAACCATTTACTTTTGTTTTTTGGTAAAACTTATGAGAAATCTATTATTAAATGTTCTTTAAGTAACAGATGGTGTCATTGTAGTTCATTTTGCCAAAAAAATAGCCTAAGTGGGTTCTTCTTTAATGTCATTTTTAAAAGGGTAGAAAAAGGCAAGTGCTTACTCAGTTGACCCAAGGTAATAGTAACAAGACACATCTGTGTCCACTTGATGCTGATTGATAGCAGTTTTCAGGTTTTTTGTTTTGAAAATGATTTCATTATCAACATACGTCATCTGCACAAGAATCTCATCAATCCTGATTGAGTGTGTGAGTTGGTATGCATGGGGTCAATAGTAAGGGAATTCCCCAGACATGGGTGGTGATGTATCGGTCATCCATTATTCAAGAAGTGCAACCCGATGGAGAAGTTCCCACCACCTGTGGGTGTGGTCTCTCTTAACCCGTTGATGTGCATTGTTATTCACTCAGTCCGTCTATCCATGCCTGGTGAATTAATTGTAGCTAGGAGATAACATAGAGGCAGTTACATAAGTACTCGCCGAGTATACTTGATCCACTCATAAAAGGCACACATAGATCGCAGGTTTCTGCAGGTAACAATTACTTTTTTCTACACTTGCCTGAATGTCGCCCTATGCTAAGATTGGCTGTGGCACACTTGAGTGAAGACAGTCAGTGTGACTAACATGTTCACAACACCAGTGTGCTGTCATGCTCCAGTGACCACGCCTCTGCTCAAGGTGGTCACACGTCACCGAGCGCAGGGCCCAGCGTTTGGCTCACACACAAGTCGCTTTGTCAGTGTCATTCAGTGGTAGACCTGCTCAGAATGGAGCAGCACTGTTAGCTCAGTTCAACTTTGTTCTCGCGCTAGAGTCGTTTCTGACACTTTGCAGTTCCGCTAACGAAAGTGACCATTGTGGACTTACCAAGTAGTGTGTGGTCAGTGTTTCATCGGCGGTCAGACGTTTAAGTAGCAGCAGTGAGAGCCAGGAAATGCTGAGAAACTTGTAACAACAATTCGCTGGCATGTAGGTTGTCTTGTTCACAGTTCAACGAGCAGCGACACGGTTCAGTGACTTCGGCAAACGGTTGGTCGTGACTTGATTAGGGAACAGTTTGCTTGACAGTATAATGACTCACACCACCAGAATATAAGTTTGTGTGTTTTCACTATTGGATACATTTAGTTACAACAGTGTAGCTTATGTGGTGTGTCGGTGAGTGGTGACTGGCACCACTGAAATGCAACAGGAAGTGGCTATTACTTGAAACGTGAAGCTGCTGCCAAGCAGGTTTGTGGACCCAGTGATGGTACAACCAGGAAAGACCTGGAATGACTTGACATTTCTCCAGCAGCCAGCTAACGGAATAGGTGTGTGGACCTGCTTGGGTTGACAGCCAGTGTAATTGACGTTGTCACACATAACGACGCGTGACTCACATGTGACATGCAGTATTACCAGGACAGTTGAGAGCGGTTACAGCTGTTTACATTCTCCTAATCAATGTGCAATGTTCCCTGTGGACTGCGAATCACCGTGGATGGCATACTGTCGGCTCCCCGCGGTGGCTGACAGGTGAACCAGTGACGACCAAAGTCCAAGTGTTGTCTGTGATAGACTTGTTTTCATCCTGTGTGTGACGGGGCTCGGGGGGAGTCCATTGTTGATGTTGACTCTCAGCTGCAGTGTGTGTACAACAGACTGGTAGTGGCAGCGTTGAACCATTCAGTGTTCACTTCATCAACAGCCAGAAGACATGAACAGTTCACACACAAACAATGCAGGTTTGAGATTGTCGTGTTTTGTGTGATCATTACCTGTGTGTGAGTTTATGAGCCATGGATTGGAATATGCGCTCACAGTACGGGCAGGCCCCTGCAGACAGGAGTCGGAATTCACAACTCACCACGGAGCGACTGAAAGTGGGGCAGGCAGCTAGACATGTCCGCGCAGCTCCACTCAACTCTACTCCACGCAGACAGCAGCAGTTGCATTGTCGCAGTCTCGAGAACGGCCTTGACCTTACTGACGATTCGTATATCGACTCTGACTCCATATCAGGTGCGTTCTGTGACGATGAAGCCGATGAATTTGATCCGGTGGTTCGATCCCGCACCACTAGGGTAAACGATAACTATGGCGACGACATGGCGTACACACAGAGCTTGCCTCGCACGAAGCACCGTGACAAGTACCACGACAGTTACGGGACACCACGACTTATCAGACGTAACCATAACAACAGTCACAAGTCTGTGATGTTCAGTGATGACAGCAGTGACATATCAAGTTCCGTGTGTGATGACATCGACGACGCGCAGACTCTGCAGAAGTCTAGACAGACGAATCTACAGTCTGCGACACCCACAGTGGTGCCACCTGGTAGGAGATATGTGAAGAAACAAAACGCTGCAAACATATCGAGCGCATCAAGTAGTGGTACCACTCACAGGTCGACGCTGTCCAGTTACAGCCGGCTCGGCAGTCAATCGCCGTCAGTGACCAGGATGGCTCGGAGTCAGTCCCCCTCTATCTTGAAGTCTGCGAGAAGCCCTTCACCATCCATGCTTAAGCCTGGAAGGAGCCCTTCACCATCAATCTTGAAGCCTGGTAGAAGCCCTTCACCATCCATGCTTAAGCCTGGAAGGAGCCCTTCACCGTCAATCATAAAGCCTGGTAGAAGCCCATCGCCATCCATCCTTAAGCCTGCGAGGAATGAGTCACCATCGACAGTGAGGTCAACATCGAGTCAATCACGGGCTGCTCAATTGCAGGGGGCAGCAAGAACGTCGTACTCAAGTATGTTCCGTGGACAGACAGCAGGGACACACACATCCCGGGCAGCGGCGGGGGACCCTCAGAGTAGGACCCAATTCAGGGACAAATCAGGGGACAGATCTCTAGACAGTGGCACATATCGGAGTAGAGAAAAGTCTCAGGAGAGATTCGTGGACAGGGCTAGGTCCAGGGAGAGGTCAGGGGATAGAATGTTGGATAGTAGTAGGGGTAGATCAAGGGAGAAGTCTGGGGAGAGGATGTTGTATGATAGGAATAGGGAGAGGATGAAGTCTGGGGGGGATGCAATGGAGAGTAGCAGGGCTAAAGAACGAGAAAAGTCTTGGGATAGATTGCTGGCAAATAGCAGAACAAGGGGCAGGGAGAAGTGTGGGGATAGACTGTCAACCATCAGCAGTAGGGCTAAGGCGAGGGAGAAGTCTGGGGATAGAATGGTGGGTGGCAACAGGGCCAAGTCAAGGGAGAGGTTGGAGAATGTGAATGCTGGGAGGAAGGGGAGTGACAAATGGCTGGACGATGAGTCTTCCTGGGATACAGCGGGCAGCTATGGGCAGAACTCTCCCATCTCCCCTATCTCCCACGCTGTTCTCCCTCAGCCCTTCTCCAGCAAGGTGCGGACCGTTGCCAAGGTGACACCTCCAGACACTGCCACCAACAGCCCTCGTAGCAGGCAGTCCAGTGAACACACACCTTCGGACAAAGAGGAGGATTATGGGATTGATGAGGAGGATGCAAGTGAGTTGCTAAACGTGAACGAAACAAAGTCGTACTCTTACTGCGAAGTGATTTTGCATGATGATGACAATAGTGGCACTACCAGGGGGCGGTCTGGCCGTCGCCAGTGGTCGACCAGTGGCGCCGCCATTAGCAGTTTGAAGTACAAAATGAACAGCATGTCGACTCCATCATTGTATACAAGTATGGACGAGCAAGACTCGGTCACATCACCCGATAATTTATTACCATCAACACACCAGCACAGGTCACCACAAAACTACAGGTCACTAGCATCACATGACTATGAGTCACCAACACATGACTACAGGTCAAAATCACAGGACTACGGGTCATGTGATACGCTCTCCTCACCGCAAGAGTATCGTTCGCTGTCTCGTAACCACGGATCACAATCCCAGACAGTGAGAGAGGCAACTAACACCCCGTTTCGTCGTACACCATTGACCCGCAGTTTGCGCCGTCAGCAGTGGCAACAGAAACATGCTGCAGCAGATGACGCTACGAAGAAGTCATGTCCGTCATCGCTAGAGAAACTAGGCCAGTCTTTGTGCAAATCGCTATCCCCGTCGGCCATCTTTAACTCGTTTGATCATCAATTCGATGAGAACAAAAACAAGGTTTCTGTGGTGACGAGGACAGGAACACCCTCAGCTAGAGCAGGTGTACGGAGGGGGTCAGCGGACAATGTCACTGCTAAGACAAGCTTGAGAAGTGTGGGCACTGTCCGCCAACAGAACGACACTGACGAACTTCGCGCCAAGACTCCTGTTGTTACGCCTTCAAGAAACAGTGACAATGTTCGTAAAGTTAATCCGGTGACATCTCAGCCGCAGGGACATCACACATGGCAGACGCCGGGTGATGTGGCGAGTGACACTGCCTCAAGCTCCGAGGACCAGATAGCGAAGGCACTGCCCATTGATCCGGCTGCTTCTAATATCTCAATACCAGATATTATGGCAGAGGGGTCACTGCTTGGTAAGAATCGGGACAAGGGCCTTGCTGAGAACTGGATTCTGTGTGACGACGGCCACCCTGTTAAAGAGGGTGGGCGCAACCAGACTAAGGTGCCCAGTAAGCCAAAGGTTGTGGTGAACAGGTCAACCAGTAACCCCCTCATTGACAGTGACCGCCCTTTCAGTCCGTTTACCCCGAATCAGAAGCGTTTCGCTCAGGGTCAAAGTGCGTGCGATGACAACAACAACGCATCAAGTGGAGAGAAGCCGAAGGACATACCATCCAGTCGTCTCGGTATTGCGCTCTTTGGCAGTAAGACCCTGTTTGGGAGCAAGGCAATGAATCATGGGATGCCACAGCCTTGCGACTCTTTGAGTTCCAGTGAAGAGGAGGCTGATTCAGAACAACAGGTGGTGCCACATATTCATGCTCATGATAAGGCAGTGTTGAATTATCATGCCAAGCATACAGCTCCCCCTAGTGAGCAACCAGTGCAGAATCAACGTGATCATGTCAGTGAGGCAGCGTCAAACTATCGTGCCAAATATACAGCTCCATCTGGTGAGCAACCAGTGCAGCATCAACGCAGTAGTGCTGGTGCGAATGCAGTTTCGCAGAGACAACCTCGGCGACAGACGATTGCAGCGTTTTCTGCCGAAGGTGATGCAGATACTACAGGCAACAAACTGTCACCAAGAACAAGACTTTACGGGAACACAGCCGTGACATCACACAGGGAGACATATCATAACACACGTACTCAGCAGCACGGGGGAGAGGAAGAGGCTGAGTCAGAACAACAACAGGTGGCACCACATGTGCACGATCACAATGAGACTCTATTGAACTATCACAATAAACATGTAGCTCCACCTGATGAGCAACCGATGCAACATCAACGCAGTAGTGTTGGTGCGAGTGTAGTATCGCAAAGACAACCTCGGCGACAGACGATTGCAGCGTTTCCTGCTGAAGGTGATGCAGATACTACAGGCAAAAAACTGTCACCAAGAACAAGACTTTACGGGAACACAGCCATGACATCACACAGGGAGACACACAGGTACACACGCACCCAACAGCACGGGGAGGCTGACTCAAGTAGCCCCCGTGAACCGACACAGGAAGCAAGACTGGAGACTCGCAGAAAGACACTGGCCAAGTCCTGCGAGCAGCTCGACTCATCAGATAGCTCCCCTACTGGCACGGGGAGGTACCAATCACCCCGCTCTCGGGGCATACTCAAGCACACTTATGTGAAACCAAAGTCTTATGCAGCACACAACGGCTCCGGTCCATCGTGGCTCGATTCGCACAACAGAGGGCACCTCCGAGGCACCCATGCGAAGTCTTGCGAACAGCTTGATGCACCGCAAGACTCATGGGAGAGAAACGGCACCGAGGATGGGTCAAACTTTGCACGCAGTCGTTCCTTCAGAGAGCTTCAGCAACGCAGTCGAGGCAGCAGTAAGTCAAGTGTGAACGATATCACAAGTGGTGACCAACCGTCGGCCCAGTCATATGTGAACAGTCTGCCACGCAGGAGGTCTAACAATCAGACCCCTGGTGGAACGCTCACATCGGGGCGGTTCCGTCGTCTCACAGAAGGTGGCGATGCTTACAGTCTGAGTCAGGAGAACATCGCTGATGACGTTGTGTTCGCAGAGAGGAATCCGTCCAACAAGAAGAACAAAGTCACCAAGTTGACCAATGGCCAGAGCCGAGGAGAACCAGAGTTCCTTATGTACTTGTAGAAAGTATTGAATGCAGGTACAGAAACAGTAGTGGTTTGATATGTTTTGTGGCACGTGTACTTGAAAGGATGTGTTTAATATGTACCAACAACATGCTTCGAATCAGCTACGTTGGATTGTGTGAATTAGAATTGCCTTCTGATTTAACAAAGATCTGTACTGAGTTTTCCTCATGACATCTGCCAAAAGAAAGATCTGGTCAGTGATGACTGGAGGACATCACAAGTGTGTGACAGATATGACTCATTCATTCATTCACACACACACACACACCTTTGTGCTTTCAAGAGGTTACTTTGGCGGGGTGTGCATATTTGTGTTGTGACTCATTCCCAGAATGTGCATTGATCTCAGGAAGCAGGATACATATTGAGTACCGGAACAATTCTGTCCCCCCATGACAGAACTTGTGACTTTTACATTGGGACCGACCTTGTTGGTTGACAATGTGACATCGTTGCGTTAAGTGGTGAAATGGAAACAGTGACGCTATTGTGTATTGACTATGTTTACAATGTGCCTTCTTATAACAGGTTATTAGCTGGTCTTTGTTGTGTGTGTGTGTGTGTGTGTGTGTGTGTGTGTGTGTGTGTGTGTGTGTGTGTGTGTGTGTGTGTATGTGCTCATCTCATAGTGGCTGTATTTATGAATGAATATATTTATACTTTCACCATCTGACGTGAGTAAAATCAATCTATATTTTATACACATTTTCGCAGATGAAACCTCGATGCCAAAAACTAATTTGTTGTTATGGATGATGTTATGATAAGTCTTGACTCAAAATTTCACCTGTCATTTTGTAGCATGACAAATATGTATAATTATCACCTGCACACCTACTGTGTATGTGTCTATTATGCATGACATGTGATGATGTGTGATCATATTCAGGTCAGGTGTGTGTTAGATTCACAACAGCTGGCAAATAATCAATATGCATGGTGACCGTGTAATGTATTTACACATGTAGAGTATATATTTCTAGCTTCAGATATTTATGATGTGGTTCGATAAGGTGTGAACGTTCATGAATGCCTGCGTGAATTAAGTAGCGTTTAACTACTGTGGCACTTGCATTTATGACGAACTATAACCAGCTCGGCTGTTAGGGGTGTATGTTTGTAATAAATTTTGAAACTTGAGAAAGGCATCATTTTATTACATCTCCATGGCTGTGGGGCATGGCTGTAGGTGAGGCGAGACGTAGAGATATGATGATTGTAAAACTGGTCCTTTGTTCCCTTTTATGCCGTACATGTTATCTCCTTTCTCATATCTATTGGCATCATGTTTATTGTTCCGTACTTGTGCGGTTGCATCTTAAAACCTCCACAGATTAGTGATAAAACTTGGTACTTTTGAGCGCTTTTCATTTACAATTTCAATAATTTTCTGATTAATTCCCTTTCTACGGTGTACCTGTCACAATGGGAATGATTATTTGTTGTAAACATGAGGCATATACATGACTGTCTGTCTCACAAAGAACAACATAGGTTCTCAGCAGTTCTCATATTATGCTTCTTGCTGTCGGGAAACAGGAAGTCGTAAATGTTATGCCCTCAGTAGGTTTTCTGCTGATTGTTAATTTTCCCATGCTCTTTGCAGATACACTAAATGTTTGATCAATAAATAATAACTTTTTTGTAAGTATACGTGCAGTTGAACCTTGTTAATTCAGACACTTCGGTGTCCATGGTGTGTGTTTGGATTAAAAATGTTCCCAGAAAATCTAATCATGCACAAGACAGGATATATATCAATGTTTGAAACTTCAATTCCCATTAAATCTGGATGTAGAGGATTCCAGATTATCATGGTCTGAATTAATGAGGTTTCACTACCATTTTTGTTTAAGTAAGATAAGAAAAATGTCATGATCTAAAAAGCATATTGAAGACAAATCAGCAGCAATAGTTATTAGGATAGATTTTAGGTGATCTTGAGGAGAGATTTGAGGTAGTCTTGACTTAGTGACAGTAATGCTATAATTATAGTCACATGAGGTGCACATCTGCCCCCAACCTGAGACCCCCTGAGACACCTGTACGTGGCAGTGTTGTATTGAACAGGTGGGCTGGCCTCATACAGGTGTCCAGCGTGGTCAGCAAGCTGTGACCAATGGCCTACTGCGGCTGGACAGCCAGTACGTGTACCATTACCGGTGCGCCACATATGAGGGTAGCTTTGTTTTGCTGAAATACCTCGGGCTGTTTTTTGCAGCACTATAAGCTCCCCGCATGAACCCTTATTGAATTATGAACAATATTTTGTTCTACGACACGCAGGTGACATTGTTGAGTGTTTTGTAAGTCTCGTTTCATAGAAGTCATGTCAGCCAATGTACATATCAGTTAGCAGTGGTCACACGGGGCAAACATCTGGGTCGTGTCATAATGCAATTAACTGCTTTAATATGGTACAAACATTTTAATTAATCGCTCAAAGCAGGGTGCTTAATTTTATCTGAATTTCATTCGAGTTCCGGTGTATCCTGTGTGTACCAACTGGTGGAACTTTGCACGTAACCCTAAATGTTTACATGGAAACGTGTGTGACTGAATTGAATAACATGTTGTGGTGACTAAACGCAACATTATGGGCAGTAAAGTTGAAGCAGCACGTCATGGCAAAGTGGTAAAATCAGTGGTGCTGGAATGTTGCCAGAGAGCATTGTACTGTAGTGCCAGCAATGGATGCTACCCCAGGCCATGCACACATAAATCTACATATCTAACCAAACACCCGCGGGCACACCGACAGAGGATCTTCTCATGCAAGGCATTCCGTTGCCACCACGGGTCAACGAACAAGAAACGACCCAGCCTGGTGGCTCCCCTGGTGTGCTATCCAGTAATTGCTCAATCAGATAGCTGCAGATTTATGCTGAAAAGATCCCACGGCATTGCAAAATTACATGCACAAACACAATAGTCTTTGATTTGGTGAGAAGGTATATTTGCAAAATATTTCATTGATACACTTAAGTAGAGACTGGTTTTGGGACAATTGACCTTGAAGCAGTAGATAGGTTAGGTAGGATCGGTCATCAGACAAGATCTAAAATTAAGAAAATAGCTGATACGAGGTGTGGTGTGACTGAGAAGTTATGGTGTGATTAATCATATCAGGTGTGTGACTTTATCGTGTCCGGATGTCAAGAATCAATTTCTACAGTCGACTTCAAACATTTGGGGGGTGTGTGGGTTTCGTTGAATGTTTCAGGTTGAATTGATGGATGCAGTACTGCCTGGTCTTGACCATTGTTAGTGCTGTGATCTTGTCACCTGTGACCTTGTCACCAAAGTCCAACCGCCAATGAGTACTGGTCAGAGAAAAGAACAGGTTTTAGGGTCATCAATCACTCTACTTTCTCTCTGTTGAAAGCAGCCATTCGGACTAAATCACAACATTTGTGTTAGTTTTGAGATTCAACAACAGGCGTGGTGTTTTCACATTCCCCTCGTTCCAGTTGACATGAGAGAACAGTGGAAAAAGTCACCCAGAAATGCTGCTAACTCTTCTTCTTGAGTTTCTTGCAGCGGTAGGGCCATATTGGACAGATAACTGTCTTGAATAACAATGTTTTACATCAATTATCATTGGAGATACGGAGAACGACCATGACAATTTTAACTATGCAGTCTTTTTGAGAAAAAAACTAGATTTAATAGCTGTAGATGTTGCCAACCCTGTGCTAGTTGTGTAACGGTAACAGCCATAGTTGTTGCCAACCCTGTGCTAGCTGTGTAACGGTAACAGCCGTAGATGTTGCCAACCCTGTGCTAGATGTGTAACGGTAACAACTCTAATGTGTCAGTAACGACCCAGGATAATTGAACAGTTGGTTTGTATAGAGGGTGTGGCCGATAAATCGATGGGACTTGAGAAATGTTGACCACCTGTGTTATAATTTTGGGCATCTGTATTTTATAATGTGCATACATGTATTTAGGACAATTAGATGTACCCATACCACAATTGTCAGTTTCATTTTACAAATTCATACAGATCTATGCAATTTATGTCAGCATAAGTTATTAACATATCAATGTCTCTATATACCAGGTATATAAATATGTCATCAGTCATGTTTTTTATACAATGACGAGACCACCCACTTATCTCATCTGCGTTGTGTACAATGATGACATCACCAACTTATTTGTGTTTGATAGCATAATGACTTCATCCACTTATCTTCTATCCTAGTGTTCAGATTGACAGCTTTTGGCAGAAGGCGTTTCTCAGTAAGTGTAGACTAGTGTGTCTACCTGATCGTCTATCAGTGTTTCTTCTCAGGAAATATCTGGGTGGAGTAGTCTGGAACTTTGTCCACCTCCATTCTAGTATGGGCCTCCCTTATCTTTTAAACTATAATTAGTTTATTTACTACATGTGATGTGTAATTAATTAGTGAGTTATTAAATATAAAATAAGGTGTATTTTGGATCAAATAGGCCCACATCTGCTAGTTGAGTGCCCCAGTCAACAAGAAAGTAGGCCACTGCTGTGAATGGGTTCCTGCTTTCAATACAGTAGAATAATAAATAACATTGAAATTCGGTATTTTGTGAGTTACAAGATAAATGCTTGTTATGCTTACCTTGTAGTGCATATAGTGTGTATTATGCCAAGTGAATAATCAGGCGTAAGGTTTCACAGGCAGTTATACCCATTTGTCTGCCATTTTGTTGACTTCATCGGCAGAATTTTTGACAGGAGGCCTATCCCGTTAAACGTTATGTACTGCTGGGAATTTGTGAATCCTACCGAGGACAATGGGATGTGTTGCACTAGTGTCACCCTCTAGGCTGTAATACGTGCCTGGTAGTGTCGGCGACTTCCCACACCCTTCTTTCCAACCACCTCTGTCTCTCCCATCTCCATCCGTGTCTCTCTTGAGGGTAGATGAAATTGCCATGTCTATTGTTTGCTGATGTCTCTGTCTGAAGGGGCGGCTTTGTCTCACTGGCTGTATGTAGACAGTGAATTATACAGTGAGTGGTATGTGTAAAAGTAGGCTAGGATGAGTGACTCAAACAACCCATGCCATTGTGTCTGATGTCTGCAGGGAGGTATTCATTTCAAGTCTCTGACAGTCACTCTCCCAATCTAATTAATTATGTTGTGCAAAATCCTTTCTGCCCATAAAATAGTTTCAGACACATGTATGTATGTAGTACATGTATATACATACATATACTTGTTGTTGCCAAGTAGGCCTACTGAGGAAGGTTTTACAATAAAAGTAAAATGATCAAGTCATTGACTTTGCCACTAGATGTCCAGCTATGGCCAGTAGGGTCCAGTGTTGTCATAGGTAGTCAGTGTCATAACACTGGTGTGTGTTGGATGCCCAGCTGGGGTAGAGATAGTCACCAGATGGTGCTAGTTGCAGTGGTGTGAATCTTTAAGATCAGTCCACTGAATAGATCACTATCCCGTAATCATGGACCCAGACAGAGGTGACTGTGCCCACCACTGCTGCCATCTACTGGACATGTCTGTAGTGAAATCTTCAGATATGTGCATCAGCTATAAAAGGGTTTGCTGAAGTTGGTTTCAATGAAATTATAATAATCAAAGTACTGTATCCACATTAATCAATTGTGGTGTATCTGGTATTCACAGATTACTACTGCAGTTGCATACTTTTTCATAGGTAATGTCTGCACTCTGCAAGATATTATTCTGGCTGCTATTCTTGTTGAATTCTGGCAGAGACAATACGCCCTAACCTACTGTCACAAATAATGTATGGGGTGCCACCTAATGTAAACATAAACAACAATATAAAAATACTTTATGTTGCAACGACAACAACATCCACAAAGTTCTATGAACACTGCTCTTTTCTAAACTCATCCTGTCATATTTTGTGCATATATATATATATATAAATACTGTATATATATATATATATAGGTTGATGTGGGGTGCAGTAGCAGTGTTTCGAAAATCTCACTGTCAGTTGAATGGACCATATAAAATATATATATTGTCACATATGCTCTTTATTTGTGCTACCTTTTGAAGAGTGAACAGTTTTGATAACTCACATTGCCTCAGTTCACTCCGCTGTATAAACAAAGTGGAGTTGTTGGAATAAATCTGCCAGAGATGAAATGCTTTGAGCCAGGGACTAAATGCCTTTACATTGACGTGTTGTCTTCATGTGAGACGTGTTGTCTTCATGTGAGACGTGTTGTCTTCATGTGAGATGTGTTGTCTTCATGTGAGCTGTGTGCATTGCAGGAAGAAGAAGGGTGGCCAGACTGACAGCAACTACCAGAGCTACACTGATGTCTCCTCCATTGCGTCGTACTCGTCGACACGTCCGTCGTCAGTATGCGACGCCAAGCCCATCACGAACCCAGAGCTGTGTCGACACCTGCGGATGACCAACTCAACCAGCACACGACTCAAACCTCGTGTGAGTCACTCATTCCAATCTCTCTTAGCTTGTGTGTTCGGTTAGACATTTCCCTCAAGGTGGCAGCACTGTTTTTTTTTATTGTGGTGCAATGTTTGAATGTGATGGCCTATCCAATGGGAGGTATGCCACACAATGGATCTGGCATACGTACAATGTTTTTTTTTATAATATAAAATGTATATGTAAAATTGTTACAGCCTGTATTGATGGATAGAAAGAATATTTTGAACTAAGCCATTCTTTTGGGGTCTGTCAATTTAAGTTTAGTCAGTTATCAAACAATGTAACAAGTTTGAATGGATTACCATTAACGTTTTTTGCAAAATTTTATGTGAATTAATCAGATAATTTGTGTTTTTATTAATTCTGCATTATATTTTGTATTGTTAATGGTGGCTTTCTGTGTTTTGGGATGCTGCTGAAAACATCCTCAAAATCTGGTTTTATCCGGTAAACTTAAATTTTGGTCGGGAAACTCTTGGAAAGTAAATTACTATGTGAGCTTTCAACCTCTGCCCTTTGGCCGTATCCCATGTGCTCATTCCTGTCTCTCTAGCGGTCAGCCACTTTTACTGGACGACACTCTGCACCAGTCGTGCGATCATCCGTGAGTACTGCCTCGTCATATCGCAATCTTCGTTACCATGGCAACAACAGTGGGCGCATGGGGACTTCTGCACGGTGGCTCCCTCTCACTGTCTCTGATTACGATTTTGGTTTTGCATTTGGTGAAAAAATAAAATTGTAAGTTGTGGTAGTTGAAGTAATAATGAGAGAAAGGGACAGCTGCCGTGTAGGTCCTCTATACCTCTACACCGCACAGTAGCCATCATGTCATGCGTGATGGGGGTGATAGATAAAATAGGTGCTTCTTAATGATAACATCTTATCTGGGAATAATGTGAGGTCTCGTCCGTATATTAGTGCAGCACCGTAATAATAATATCTGCAGGTGTACCGGACAAAATGTATGGAAAAACCGGACTGGTATGTATCTAACTGCTTTCTAACCAATAGGCACTGATGGCGTCAGGTAAACACAATGCGATGTAGGTAAGATGTATGTCACTAGTTTCAGCAAGCACAAGTTACCATTCATTGTCTGTGAGACAAAGATGACTAGATCTGCCTTTTCTAGCTTCATGCAGTCATTTGAGATGTACATTATCTGTTGGGTGACACGTAAGACAGTTCATTGGTCTTATTAAGTTGTAGTAAGTTCAACAGATGATGTGGAATAATAAATGTTCTTAATCGTTAGTGTATTGGATAATAAATTGTAACTGTACCAAATTCAAATGGCAAGATTACCATGTTTTGTTACTGATTCATTCAGTTTATTTTGTCTATTGCAAATCAGGTTAATTGGTATTCACAATAAAAGTTTGATGTTTAAACTTTTGTTTTTATTGGGAAAATGTGAAGAAAAAAACAGTTTATTGACAGTTTATTTCACATATTGCAAATCAGGTTAATTGATATTCACATGGGCAGTGTTAATAAAATTATGTAATTTGCACAGTCAGTTAAATAAGAATGCATTTATTTATTGAAAACAGAAAGAACTGACTTTGATGATCAGGAAATTTGGGAAAGTTAATAGCCTTGCTGTGCTGTTTCCTGCAAGCTTTCAACTCAGCCAAGTGACAAATAATATAATAGTTTGTCCAATGGTATCGTCAATATTAAATAACATATTTGCACAAACCAGCTTGTGTGTCATAGTGACTACTACAAAGGTTTGATTTTTTGGGGAAATGATCCTAAGATGACAAAAAAATTTAACTGAATAATTGTGAAGCTGCTTTAAACTGTTGTATGAAAGGAAGATGACTTTCTTTAAAAAAACTAATCTTGGTGAAGATTAAGTGAAACACCTGATGCCAGTTGAATAGGCTGTGAATGTCATTTGAGCTTTGGAAAGACTAAAAAGTTTAAGTTCCTTTGACAAAATACAGGCATGACACGTACAGCAGAGCCATGGTGAATGGCTGATATGTGAAACTTGTGACACATGAAATATATTACAGTCTGCTTTCTAACAATTTCCAACCTCCACAACGCAGCATACTTAGCCACAATAGCACCAGGCTGTACGAGTTCACCTCATCTTTTGTCTATTCTGTGTCACATATTTTAGTTGTTATTTTGACAAGACCAAATATTTGTCTTTGTGTGTATGCGACTGTGCTTGTATGTGTGCACCATGCATGCATGTTGATATCAGGCTGTCCGTGCCATCAGATAAGCGCCAGTGTTGTCGCAAGGCTGCAACAAGAAGGACACTATCTGTGGATCTGTTCGTTGACATGCGATCAGATGTCGGCTGAACGGGCCATTTAACACGGCCTGTACCAGACAATCAGCATCCTATGTGTTTGTTCTCTCCCCTCTCGGCACGCATTCTGTTCATTCCATGCCAGCAACTTACACCATGTCCCCAGCGTCACTGCTAACCAGTCTCTCGCACTGTCAACGTCGCGTCGTGCAGTGTCAGAGTCACCTGTTTAGATTTTGCATTAAATCGAAGGTTAAACGACAGTGACATCAGGTGATGGTTTATCGCGGGTGAGTATGATTGCGACGGGTGACCAGTGTGTTTTTTCAAGGTCAGGTGCGGTTAGGTGGGGTGCATAACCTTGTCTTGTTTTTTAGTTCAGAGAGTGAATATGCTAGGGTCTGGTTCACACGTGTGAGAGGTTGTCTGGGTGTGTGTCTGTGAGCTCCAACAGGTTTACAGTTTTTTTTTGCTATACCTGACATCTCTGAAGCCAACTGGAGGACTAATGCATGATTCAACGACCCTTCCTGTGGGAGTTAATTAATTGTAAAATTTATTGATTGTTTGATTTAGTGCAGGCAGCCCTGGAAGGTCTGTTGCCGCTGTATGTCACCAGATGGCACTTTGGATCGTGTGTGTGTGTGCGTGCGTGCGTGCGTGCGTGTGACAGGACCAGAGGATGATGTTGTCACACAGCAATATGTACATAGCATTGCATCATGTCTGTTTATGTGATGCCTGTTTTATGACATCTATATATGACATGACCATTCTGTGCCATATGTTTGTATGACAAGACCATTCTATTGTGTGCATGTGTGACAGGGCAGAAGATAATGTAACAGCATTTTTTGACATCTGTGTATGACATAACCAAATGACATTGTGTGTGCTTGACAGGACCAGAAAGTGATGTTGTGTTGTTATGACGTCTGTGTTTGTGACAAGGCATTGTATGATGTCTATGTATATGTGATAGGACCATTGTGTGATGTCTGTGCATGTAACATGGTCACTGTGTGACGTCAGAATGACAGGACCATTGTATGATGTCTGTGCATGCGACAGGACCATTGTAAGGCAGTTGTGTGTCTAACAGACCCAATGTATGACAGTTGTGTGTCTGACAGGACCATTGTATGACGGTTGTGTGTCTGACGGGACCATTGTTTGATGGTTATGTCTGACAGGCCCATTGTATGATGGTTGTTTGACTGACAGGACTATTGTATGATGGTTGTATGTCTGACAGGACCATTGTCTGACGGTTGTGAGTCTGACAGGACCATTGTAAGATGGTTGTATGTCTGACAGGACCAGAAGATCCTTGAGCTGATGCTGGCCAAGAGGGAGGAGCAGTTGATGGAGAACCAGCGAAGGGATGCAGCCCACCGCAAGTGGGCTTTGGAGCGGGATCGCTCAGCGTCAGCCGGCGGTGTGTTGCGCAGGGACCGGCGCTTGGTCATGAGTGGCGACCGCAAGAGGGACCAGGTGAGTGCTGCCGTTGCCATAGCAATGAAGGACTATGGTCACCATAGCAATGAGTGTATCATGGTCACTATAGGATGAGTGCACTGTGATCACCATAGCAATGGTTGCCATAGAAACATGTTTAGTGCACCAAAGTCACTAGAGCACCTATGGCGGCCAGAAATGGGTTCACCATTGCTGTAGTGCCATAGCAACAAGTGCACAATGGTAGTGGGTGCACATTTGTCACTGTAGCATACCTCCCCAGGAAACATGCTATGACGGGTTTCATGTTATTCAGTATTGTTGGTTACCAATATTATCATGTCAAGCTGTAACTTAATTCATTTTTTTCCAGTTAAATTGTTGGATCACAAGTTTGCTTTTTGTCTTAAAAAACTAGAAATGTGATAGGAAACATTTATCATATAAGGGCATTAAATTATTTCACTAGATTCAGCTTAGCTTGCAGGTTTTTGTGAATTTTGCTGCATTTTACTTTGTTGTTGCCCTCTTTGTTTAGCATGCCCTGATGCTCTGACAAAGACATCTCTTGCGTAATTGTTTACACATTATACTTATGCAGACAGAGAACATGGAGCATAGATTGATAACCATCACAGGTTAAAAGGCCAGTTGCACGGCTACTGGAAGCTCCTGCTTGTTAACTTGTCATTACCTGTGTCTTGCACATGCTTCCTTCTTGCATGCTTTAATTAATATAATGATGTAAGTTGTTTTCGTATTTGAAGTATATCATGTTGGTGTAGCGGCGTGCCAGAGATGTAGTCGTGTAGCGGCGTGCCAGAGATGTAGTCGTGTAGCGGCGTGCCAGAGATGTAGTCGTGTAGCGGAGTGCCAGAGATGTAGTCGTGTAGCGGACAGGTCATTGATAGCTGTGTAATCTTTGATATTCCCTTCGCCCTCAGAATTCCACCCCGACAAGTCGACAGAGGCCGACCAGTATAGACCATCGACACAGTCGCGTAAGCATCAGTGTGGACGTAGACTGGACACAGTAGAATAGGCTTGACCACTGTAAATAAATAAGGACAGGTAGTAGCTGTGTAATTTCTGGAAGAAGGGCATCACTCGTCGGCCATTTTATTTCCACATATAATTTGACACATTTGAGTTAATTTGTCAACAGGTGGCACCATGTGTATCACTGTATAGGCCAGTCATTTGGACTTAATTAATCTGATGCGGATCTTAAGTTAATCAGTGGCACCATTTACTAGATTGTACACATGTATGACATTTGTTAGTAATTTAAGAACATGGTTGGCAAGCAACTGTAGTCTACAATTACTTAATTATTGTAAAAATGTGTAGCAATGTAATCATGATGTTGAATTCAAGACATGTAAACAAGGCCAAACAATTCATGATTTACAAATTTTTTCAATTGTCCACAATTTTTGTCGTGGTTAGGGGGTAAATATACACAAATTGCAATAATCTTAAAAAGAGGATGTCTGTGACTGGACCACTGATCTATTGGAGTATCACAAAGACATTGGAAAGCTATATATATATATTATTAAGAACATTTATTATTCCACATCATCTCCTTTCTACATTTCGACACATTAACACTGATCAAGTAATTGATGGACAATTCTTAAAATCTCTAATTGATAAAATCATCACTCTTTGTTCTCTTAAAAATGTCGGTTAACACTGAAGAATTTTTAAGAAGGCGGCATCAAAGAAAACGACATAACAAAAATTATAAATCTAAGGAAAATTCCATTAATATTAAAAGTAAATACCATACTGTTGAGGACTTAAAAAGACATTTCTAAAAAGGCACACAAATAAGTTAACAATCTTAAGCCTAAACATAGATTCTCTGAGCTCAAAAATTGATGAACTTGCTGAATCAAATGTACAAATAGATGTAATTTGTTTACAGGAAGCAAGAATTGGAAAACATACGGACACACAACATCTTAATCTAAACAATTATACCATGACAACACAGGCATCCACAGACAAATGTTCTAAGAAAGAAGGGCTAGTCACATATGTATCTAATAACATTACAATATCAAACTACAAATCATATGATACATACTCAACCTGGGAAGCATTATGGCTAGGCATTGTTGATAATTCAGATAAAAAGATAATAATTTATAACATCTACAAGCCCCCAAACAACAACAACCATGCCTCGATTGAACTATTTATTCAGGAATTCAATCCTATACTCGTAGACATAAACAAGAGTGCCAAAATGTAATGTTAACAGGTGACTTCAACATAGATCTTTTGAAACTTAACTTGAATGAAAAATTCTATGATTCTCTGTCCAAAATAGACCTCCTGCCTGTTAGAATTCTTCCTACAAGAATGTCAAGGAGAAATGCAACACTGATTGACCAAATGCACTGTAAATCACCAAACCCTCTTACTATAGCAGATAGTGGCATATTGGCTACAAAAATCTCTAATCACATGGCAATATTTGCTGCGCTTAATTTCAATATCATTAAAACATATACTGTAACCAATAAAATTAGCACGAGATCATTCACTGGGAGAAACATTCATGGTTTTACCAACGAATTTGGAAATATAAACTGGCATCAAGTCTTTGATCACAATCTAACAGCATCCACTCATATCGTATGATAACAAATTCTCCACCAGGCTAGAGGAGGTAATGAACAATCATTTCCCATTGAAAGATGTTAAGTTTAATAAATACAAACACAAGAAGTCAAAATGGATGACTTATGATCTCCTAACTAAAATAAAAAAGCGAGATAAACTGTACATGGAAGTACACATGACAAATCCTAACTCGAGCATAAACAAACTAGAATCAGTAGAGTTGGACAATATAACAAAGGAAGTAAGGAGACTAAAACGTAAAGAAAAGGCTGCTTACTACAACCTACAATTTAGTAAATATAGGAACGACATAAAAAAACATGGGAAAACATAACTGATGTTATCCGAAAATCAAAAAAAAAGAAACAACTACCGACATATTTCAATGTAAATGAAGCCAAGATAACAGATAAAAAAGAAATAGCAACACAATTCAACAACTTCTTTATAAATATTGGACCTCAACTTGCAAATAAATTAAGCATTAATGGAAAACCTGGATTCAAATTGTACCTAGATAAAATAACAGAAGATTCTAACTTCCAATTTACACTGGTTGATGAAAATGATACAAAAAATATAATAAATAATCTAAAGCCGAAAACAAGTATAGGAAATGACAACATTTCTTCAATCTTACTTAAAGCTTCCATTAATGTCATTGCCAAACCCCTTACCAGTATAATTAATCAATCACTACGCAGTGGAAAGTTTTATCAAAAACTAAAAATTGCAAAAGTAATTCCCATCCACAAAAAAAGATGATATCCATAATTTCTACAACTACAGGCCAATATCTCTTTTGCCATGCTTATCCAAAGTCTTTGATAAAATAGTTTATTCAAAATTATTCCACTATCTCACACTTAATAAGCTCCTCCACCCTAATCAGTATGGTTTCAGAACTGAACTGTACTGAACTAGCAATAACTGAATTAGTTGACAGAATATACTTAAATCTTGACAAAAAAGGCTTGCCAATGGCTATTTCTGGATCTGTCAAAGGCTTTCGACACAATAAATTATAGAATCCTTCTCAACAAACTCAAACATTATGGCATCAAAAATACTGATGATGGTTTAAAAACTATTTACTGCACAGACAGCAATATGTAGAATTCAACCACATCAAATCACCTTTAGAAACAATCACTACTGGAGTCCCCCAAGGTTCAATTCTAGGGCCATTGTTATTCCTAATATACATTAATGATCTAGCAACAGCAAGCAAAATTTTTTTTCCAATCATGTATGCAGATGATACCACCTTGCTGAGCTCAGTAAATACTTTCACAGATGAACAAACAAATGACTTGGCTACATCCAACAATATAAACTCAGAATTGACTAAAATAAAAGACTGGCTAGCAGTAAATAAGCTGTCACTGAATGTCGCAAAAACAAAAATGATGATTTTTCACTCGAAACAGAGAAAACTAAAGAACCACGAAATACCTAATATTAAAATCAATAGCATACCGGTCGAACCGCTGACACAATTTAAATTTTGGAGTTATAATAGATTCAAACTTAACATGGTCTCCTCACCAAAACTATATAGCTAACAAATTATCAAGGATATGTGGCATTCTCACTAGATTAAAACACTACATACCAATATACATCCTAAAGATAATATATTCTTCACTATTTATGTCATACCTAAGCTATGGTATATTAGCATGGGGTGGCAAAATAAACAAACAAATAAAAAACTTGAAAAACAAGCAATTAGATCTATATCAAACAGTAAATATAATTCACACAGTACACCATTACTTAAAGAACTAAAACTATTAAAAACAGATGACCTTTATAAACTATCATGCATGAAATGTTTCTACAGATATAAAAATAAAACCGTCCCAGAATATTTCCAAGACATGTTCTACTAATGAAAATATCTATAGACCAGCAAGACAAAGAAAGGCACCTCAACACTTTACCAATACAATAAATAATTTCCCACAAAACTATAACTGTGATATCCAAATTAAACAAACTAATACAATATACTGCCGCCTTTGTATCATACATACTATACCACATCTGCTTCAAGAAAACCTTCTTCCACAAATTGTCATGGAAAAAATTAACACCCATTCATATCAAGGCTTCGTAAGTTACTGCAAAACATATATCCTAAGTAAATATGACACGGAATGTGACACCAATAACTGCTACATTTGCAAATAGAATATACCAGCTGAAGCATGGAAATTATTAATTTTCCTGTCCAAATTTTAATTGTACTTTACTATTATTTAAGATTTGTTTCTATATTGTATCTTTACTTATGCGTAGTTATTGCATCATACCAATGATAATTTGATTTACATTCTAATCACACTCATACACATGTCAGAAAATTAAAATAAGGCATTTACATTGTTGACACTATTATGTAGTATTAGTTTTGTTAGAACTATTAGCACTGTTATATGTGTACTGTTATATGTGTACTGTTATATGTGTACTGTTATATGTGTACTGTTATATGTGTACTGTTATATGTGTACTGTTATATGTGTACTGTTATATGTGTACTGTTATATGTGTACTGTTATATGTGTACTGTTATATGTGTACTGTTATATGTGTACTGTTATAAGTGTTGTTTGTAACTGCAAATTTGTTTAAAACTTGTAGACTAATCAGGTAGCATTAACTATGACTACTACTACTAGACCACAACCACTATGTATTCATAGAGACATAGGGAGGCCTGTACGATAGCGATCTCTCAGGTCTTAGTGCAGGCCTCCCTGGATCATCCAAACTACAAAATATGTACAAAGTGTTTCTTTTACTATGTATGAATGATGATCTAAAAAATAACTTCACTTCACTTCCTGTTGAACTTACTACATATATATTATAAATAATAATATGACATTTTTCCCAGTTAAAATGTTTCACTAATTGGCTTTTCATGCACTATACAGACATTATCTCCTTTTATATTTGTGGATGGGTGACTGGGTTCATCTGATCAACAGATGGATTATTGTAATTTTGTGTATTTATAAAGCACACGTGGAGATATACACAACTGCATGGACAGAAAGCACTGTTATGTCTACCTGAGAATGTTACTCCGATGCCTGGTATAGACAAATGAACACTACGGCATATCTGTCATAATCTCTTGTAATATTTGCAATAGTTATTGGAATTTTGCACCAATTTCACTTTGCGTTGCTGGTCTGAGAACTCCTTGTGGTTTTGAGGCGAGCGTTTTGTGTGTACAGTGTAGATACTGTGGGTAAAGTCGTGTGTCTATGGTTGATATGTGTTACTTGTAGACTGACGTCAGCTCCAAGGCAGACACCCCTCGCACCAACCACCTGAGTGGCACCAGCAGGGGAAGCAGTGCATGCAGCTGTGGGGAGAGCTGCACCGACAGGACCTGCTCACGATGTCGCACGCCCGTCCGCGGCCACCACAACATGATGCAGGTAGGTGGCAGCACTGATACCAGGGCTTTCCCTCTATGTGGTGTATGCGGATTGTGTATGTGTGGCAAAGTGAATAGGTCTGTCTCTTATATGACTATAGTATAGACACGCATGCATGCACACAAAAATAAACGCACGCATGCATGCACCCACATTGCATTACATTTTATTTCTAGATCTAGAAATAATATACGGTGTTGACAGATGTACTAAGCGTACATATATGCAAGATGCTTACGTAATAAATAAGATATATGACATTATATTACTTATTGTACGAGTAGTGTTGTAGTAAATCATCCTGTGTTGTTCTCCCACCTCCACGTCTCAGTGAGAGTTGTTTGTTGTCGACAGAAGCAACTGAGTGAGGAGAAGAAACAGAGGGAGGCAGAACGCAAGAAGAGACAGGTAACTCACGCCAGTCAGTCAGCTAACACTATTCTCAATTGCTCGAGCCCATCCTCAATCACATCCAGTGACGTTCAAATCTGTATTTGTTTTGATTAAAGTTAGACGCACCAGCAGGTTCGAAATTGCCAGAAAATGATGTTGATTATCAATTTTGAATTAAGTCAGTTTTCCGAACGCATGTTGTCTCTTACATCATGTTGCTAGCTTTACCCCACTGAAATTGTACAGACAGTGCCGATACATCAACTAAATATGTTGTCACCTCTCTCTAACTGCTACCATTGTTCTGGTAGTTTTACTTTTCAATCGACATGCCAACTTGTAGCACTTCAATGACTCACACATGTGGTACCACATACTGGACTATTGTATGGTGTACAGCATGTTAAAGTTTAGTCTACTTGCTGTACAGGATATTTTATAGGAGTGCAGAAACCATGTCTCCCTGAAAGTGCACAAGCCATGTCTCCCTGAAAGTACACAAGCCATGTCTCTCTGAAAGTGCACAAGCCATGTCTCCCTGAAAGTGCACAAGCCATGTCTCCCTGAAAGTGCACAAGCCATGTCTCTCTGAAAGTGCACAAGCCATGTCTCCCTGAAAGTGCACAAGCCATGTCTCTCTGAAAGTGCACAAGCCATGTCTCCCTGAAAGTGCACAAGCCATGTCTCCCTGAAAGTGCACAAGCCATGTCTCTCTGAAAGTGCACAAGCCATGTCTCTCTGAAAGTGCACAAGCCATGTCTCCCTGAAAGTGCACAAGCCATGTCTCCCTGAAAGTGCACAAGCCATGTCTCTCTGAAAGTGCACAAGCCATGTCTCTCTGAAAGTGCACAAGCCATGTCTCCCTGAAAGTGCACAAGCCATGTCTCTCTGAAAGTGCACAAGCCATGTCTCTCTGAAAGTGCACAAGCCATGTCTCCCTGAAAGTGCACAAGCCATGTCTCTCTGAAAGTGCACAAGCCATGTCTCCCTGAAAGTGCACAAGCCATGTCTCCCTGAAAGTGCACAAGCCATGTCTCCCTGAAAGTGCACAACCAATGTCTCCCTGAAAGTGCACAAGCCATGTCTACCTGAAAGTGCACAAGCCATGTCGAATCGTAATGAAATGAGTCGGATGTCTCTGATTTTTGAAAATTTTGACTTTTTGTCTCAAAATGATACTTTAATGTCTTTTCTATCATTGGCAATGGATTTTCTCACTTATATTAATATTTAGAACATTTTTAGAAAGCGTACATAACACTTTATGCATGAATTCCATAATACAAAAGTGATAAATAAATCGGACATATTCCCGTTGCAATTTTGGGATATCTCTCAATGGTCGGATTCGCCTAAGTCGGATCTTCGCTCGACTCCAACAAGATTCCAAGGAACGGTTGATTTGTAATGTGTTTCCCTTAAAAATCTTCATGTAAGTAGGATTATGTAAGTCGGATCTTCACCTAACTCGGACAAACTTAGTTGGTCCATTTGATCCGAGATAATGTGTTTTTCCTCATCTAAGTCGGATCACAATATTCAACAAAAATCACTTCGTTCCTAGTCACCAGGAGACTAGAGGTATATGAGGGAGTTGCACTATTTTCTCAAAACATTGGAATGTTTTGGACGCAGTCATTACTTCGAAGTCGGCATACAAAAAATGAGATTCATCGAAGGTGTTGAACATCAAGACGATAGCGACGATAAAGCAGCTGCTTCATTCAGAAATGTTTACATGGTACAAGCTCCAGGCTGTGTGTACGATGGATGACTATGTTGGTGTGGACGAGACAACAAAAACGTCTGCTATTCCAAATAACAAGCAGATAATTGAAACTGTACGACTCCCCGACGCAGACGGTTTACATAGTGACGATGAAGGCAATGACGTCTCGGTGTCTGAAGATAAGATACCGAAACACAGTGACACACATGCTACGCTTTATGAAAGTTAATAGGCCTACACTATGGTTTGGCGCACGGCAACAGTATGATTGAAGAGTTCACAAGTACGAGGGAATTCATCATGACGCATGATTTATTGTAAAGCACCACAAACAAAAACAAAAAAAACAAAATGAAGCACAACTTTTCTAATACTGCGTAATGTTGTATGTTGCTTGTGGACATAAACATATGTAGAATTACCATAGTATCCAATCACTTTAAAGCGGTATAAATTCACAAGTACCTAAGGGCTTTTAGAGGACTGCCTTTGGTGTTATCACTGGGATATATAATCTTCGGTTAAGCTGGATTTTTGCATCACTCGGATTAAATCTGTCGATCCGACTTAGGCGAGGTCTACTGTATTTGGTACTCCAGGATAGCTGACCTGAATGTCTACAGCACTGTGGGGATTTGGAATGCATTTCACTGAGACGTGATGGGATGTAAAGGGTTAGGTGTTGTTAACCCTTGGCCTCTGTTGTGTGCAGGAAGAGCGCCTGCAGCAGCAGAAGAAGAACCAGGATGAGTACCTGCGACTACTGCGAGAGGAGCAGCAGAGGGAACTGAGGCGAGCCGAGTCGGCCAAGGATGTCCGCACCCAGGAACAGCAGCTGGTGAGTGGCGCAATGATGGGAGAGAGGGATAAACAAAGTGGCTTGTGCGTTAATTTTTTTTTTTTCATATGCTAGGAAGATATTTTGAAAATTGTCTTTATGATATAATCAAAAAATGTGAAAGTCATGTCAACGTTTCGACTGCGTCGAACAGTCTTCATCGGGAACTGATGTGTTCTCCCTTTGCTCACCAGGTGTTGTGACTGAGTTTGTATCCCCCTTGTCTCAGATCATGTTTAGTATAGTTTTGCAGATCCTGATAGCCTCCTTTACCGACCATGTGCACCTGTCATTCTCTCCGTTGACAATTCTTGTGCCCTCCCAGTCTATGATATGGTTGTTTTTGTCAACTTGATCTCATACACCTGGTTCCCGATTTGTGCTCAGTAGCATATGTCGTCACTCGTCAGTGTCCATGGCAGAAACATAATATTTTTTTTTTTTTTAATAGAAAGACCATTTTGCTTGTTTCAGTAGAAATTCATTTCTTCGGCATAGCATAAGCTTACTCATGTTTGTCATCTGTTGATGACTTTCTGTTAACGTGAATTTGTTCGCTGTGATGTCAAAACATTTTCCAGCAGTTTTAGTATCATCGTATTGCTTGAGAATGTTCACGTAAATGCAGTGTGATAACGAAAATAGCAAAGATTAACACATATTTTATACAGGCACAAATACATTCATATACGCAAAAGACATGTAGTGGGGCGGCATAGCAAACCAATTGTGCATTTTGGTAATAAAGCACCAATCTTGGCCAATATAAAGACTAATAATATTATCTCCTTTTTCAGATATTGGGCCACATGAATATGTACATGTGTGCACATGCACGTTCATTTGAATAAGAGAGCTATTTTTGCTTGAAATGTTGAAATCTGTATGTAATAGAGTAGAAATGAAAGTAGAAATGAAGCACAAATCCTAATAATCACGCCGTTTGTTGTCTATCAACATATGTTGGTGTTTATCGTATTGTTTGACCTTGGCAGAAGACAAAGTTCCGCAACTTTGCAACAAAGAAACGCCAGGAGGAGGCGATTAGCAAGAAGTTGAGGCAGGAGAAGTGAGTATATACGCATTTACACCCTGCCATCGCACCAGTAACATAAACCACACCAAATGTCCACGACAATAGGCTGAAGAAATATCAATGAAATAGTTGTGACTTCAAGTCTTGGACCGACGTAATCTCATTATCTTTCTATGATTCTATTTCTCGTTCGAGCGATATTTAGGCAGCACGGATATACCGGTCCAAACTGATCATTACTGATTGTGACAGACATTCATGATTATCACCATTAAAACAAGTTTTTAACGTTTCATTGTCATTATTCTAACGGTGGCAGTAATTTTGACACAAGACGTGGTGACGTGACACATTCTGTATGATGGCACAACTGTTTCAGCGAGGAGAAGCAGCAGAAGAAGGTGGCTCTGGCCGAGCGTCTGGAACAGGCAGATAAGAAGCGGTATGCATTGCAGCGTGAGAGACATCTGCACGGCAATAAGTAAGTGCACAGCGGCACCTACAGTTTAAACGTCCCTTCTCATTTTGATTGCTTTGCTTATCTCATTTCAGGTTTATTTCACACAAAAAGTCAAACCAATCTATTATCAACTGTAACACGCTTGCTTGTCCCAAAAGAAATAACAAGGGAGATGTTATTGTAAGTATGACAGTGCCAAAAACATAATATAATGTAAGATATCGGTGTTTGTTTAACATGTTTTGACCATATATTTAGAAATACATATTTTGCAAAGGTGGTAATAAGTGCCTAGGGGGTAAGAATTAATAGGTTTATGCTGTTAAAATAGTCCCATTCACAGAAGACTATCTTCTGGGATCATTTAATTATTAAAGCACAGGAAGGTTGAAACTTGGGTCTCACCTGCGCAATGACCTGACCTACTTTCTATCTCGAGAGACCTGACCTACTTTCTGTCTCCAATGACCTGACCTACTTTCTCTCTCCAATGACCTTACCTACTTTCTCTCCAGTGATCTGACCAACTTTCTCTATTTCCAATGACCTGACCTACTTTCTCTCTCCAATGACCTGACCTTCTTTCTCTCTCCAATGACCTGACCTACTTTCTCTCTGTTGCAGCTCTGACCTTCACGACCACCTGGAGAAAACGAAGCAGAAGAAAGAACAGTTGGAGATGGAGATGGAGGTGTATCGCACTGAACTACAGACCTACCTGCAGATGGTGAGTGGCTCACAAAGTAGTCAAATGTAGAAACCTTTTGTATGAAGGCTAGTACAAGTGTTCACAATGCTATGCATGTATTCTACAAAGTATTCTACCTTATTCGTCCCTGCAAGTTCCTTTAGTGGTTTGATTGCTTCATGAAACCGATCTCGGTAATAATAGAAGCCAACATTGTATGGATGAAAGAAGCCAACGTTGTATGGATGAAAGATCAATGTGCTGATTTATGTCATTCTTTTGTTTAATCAGACAAATGAGGTGGTCAGTCATGATAACATGTATTACTGAACATTCTTCAGGATAGTTCGTTTTCAAATCAGAAACTTTAATTTTTCATATCCAAGATGTTTAATTTACCTGGTAGAGGCTTTCGTCAACGTATCACGTCGACTTCATCAGTACCGATGATACTGAATGACAGAGACGAGGGCAATTACGAACTGCCTCTCGTGTACGATGACGCCATTCAGCGTCATCGGTACTGATGAAGTCGATGTGATACGTTGACAAAAGCCTCTACCAGGTAAATTTATAAACATCTTGGATATGAAAAATGAAAGTTTCTGACATGATAACCATGGTAATGAAAATCACTATTCTGATATCTGTATTTTGTGGAGGATATGGTCAGTAGTGCTCCGATATCAGATTTGATTGACAATTTTGATATAAGACAAAATAAATAAGGCAAATTGAAATAAGTGTTACAAATATTTGTCATACACATGCAGGAAACAATTTAGTTTTCAGACTATGCCTGCAGTCTTTAATTGATTTATAAAACTCCTGTTTATGCTTAAGCCATGTGTATAACAGTAACATTAGCAACTTTGTTACCATCTACACATATATAATTCTAGCATGTTCTCTCTCTCACTCTCTCTCTCTCTCTCTCTCTCTCTCTATGCTTGAGTGTGTTTGCAGTGCACGGTTATTAGTGGACTAGTGAGAGAATTTCCGTGTCCTTGTGTGCGTGCACGTGTCCATATCTAACCCCCCACTTGTGGCCATGCAGCAAGAGAAGCGGGCGGAGGAACTGGCCCATGAGTCTGTACTCAAGAAGAAGATGAAGGCTCAGGAGGGATGCATTGAAAAGACGGCTCTACAGCGCAAGAACCTCGAGAGGTGAGTATTTCTCAAACATTCCACATTTCTCTCATCCGCTGTACAGTTTCTTCGGAATGATCTCTGATGTGCATATATACACCTTGTGCTTCATCATTAATATATAATTTGAAGTTGGGGAAGAATTTTTGCTTTGTACTGTGTTGTTACAAGATCTTACTTCACCGTTTTTCCTTCTGATTTATTTAACTATGGGGAACGCGCAGGTCAAATATTTTCAATTAGACCTTGACAGACATATGTCATGGTGGTCATCATGGTCTTGGCTAACAATGTTGGTCTGCAATCAAATTGTTAAACATGGCAGGAACCACAGATGAATGCTAAATATGTTAGAAACTTGTCAACAGGTAACTCACTGAGCAACTTGATTAACATTGCATGTTGACATTCGTTTTCAACCCAAGAAACTTGATGACACTGCCCATGTGTGTGTGCATGCGTGTATGTGCACGTGCATGTGTTGTTGTGAGTGTGCACTGACTGTGCTGCCCCCTGTTGACAGACTCATAGAGCAGGAGGAGGAGTGGAAGTCGGAGGTTGAGGCGGACATTGCGATGAAGGAGACACGCATGAGGATACTGCAGATGGAGAAGGACGATCGCATTGCACACGTGAGGGCTCAAACACGTCAATTTTAACATTAGCTGTTTGACTTTTCTTACGAGTACTAGGATTAACTCAAAATTTTACCTTTGTGGCATATATATTCAGCCATAAAAAATATTATAATTATTGTCTCCTTTACTTCACGTTAGTGTTTTGTTGTTTTTTAAATGTCGGTGACTTGTAAAACTGTTTTCCACCTTGAAAACATCTGTTTGACCTTGCTACTGACTAGACGTTGAAGCAGTTTTGAGGAAAGATGCATGACTCAGAGAGTGTGTGTGTTTTAGTCACGCGACCTTGCGAACACATCACGCTTACTGCGGGAGCAACTACGATCACACTTCTCGATGAATGACCTTGACCAGCTGAACAGTCGTGCTCTACTCGAGTCACGCATTCACTCTCCGACCTATCACATGAACAACCTCACGATCAAAGACAAGTGATTCGTCTCGGTCAACGTGCACGTCGGAAACTGACGCATAGATCGCTAACAATGCCACCAGGGTGAAGACAGTGTTTTGCGAGGTCGACCTTGACAGGGTTGCGGTCGACAGAGGATTAATGCGAGCAACTTTGAGAGTGGAGCAGGAGACACCGGGCAACAGACCTGACGGACGGCTGACAAGGGTCGTCCGATGCGAACAACCTCAATCACGCGAACTATTATAATAAATTGACGGAAAAATTAACAGAAAGATGGCCGTCGACGGTGACACACCTAGACCTGTCGACGTGTTTGCACGATGCTATTAGTGCAGGGAGATACCGCACCAATGCAGCGCAAGTCATAACAGCTCACTGCTGATATGTGAACTTTGTCTGCCACCGGCTACTCGATGTTGAGATGCTTCCAAAGTGCTCGTAGGTGTAGCATCGATTATTGAAATATAGCAGTGTTATACCGTGGCATAAATATGGATGTGGGTAGCTCAGATTGTGGCCACAAGATTTTTGCGACAATGTGACATGGATAGAGCGTGGATTACAAGTCGGCCAACGGTGCAACATATGTTTTATATAAACTGACCAACAGCCATTGTAGACGCCACACGACAAAATACGTGCGTCCTCGTGCGACTTCTGCGCTGGACAAAATTCAGCATAATGGTGGGGAAATATCGGTTTTGGCCAGTTGCGTTTTCTCATTGTGCCATTCTGTATCTACCGCCACCCATTGATGGGGTAATGCCAAGAAAACCGGTACATACCAGTGTGCGTCAGTTGTAATCTGACATACCACTACTGGTATTGTGCCAGTAGAGAAATGTGGCTCAATCGTGCCGGCGAAAATAATGTTCGCATTATATATTTATATATCCAGGGTAATATTGGGCACATACTAATACCACGAAACACCTGGAGCTGTGTCACTGAAACACAAACGGCACCTTGACACCGAGACGTTGCTGGCACCGTTTCTGTTTTGTTGAAAATAATTATTTTTGCAACACGTAGATGTTTAATATATGGGAATCGTACTACAAGACTCGCATGCTGGCTGCAGAACGCCATTGGTGGCGTTTTATATCACCGCAATCAAACCGGTGCTGTGATGACGTGTGTTTTATTCACGCATCAACACCAACAGTCGGTGTGGTGTTAGTATAATTGATACCACAGTAGGCGTCACGGCTGACTTGTTTTTGTGAATGTATCCTGTTTTTACTGTTTGTTGATGAGCCCGAGTGACAGCTCCGATTGACTAGCAACCGTTGACATTTTGTAACCTGGTTGTCGTGTGACTCTGACTGGGGACGAGAACGAGTGAAAGACTGACCGAGTGTAAGAGCGGATGACAGGAAGAGCGTTATTTATTGTAGCCTAGTAGTGCAGTCAGGGTTGCTCAGATCTGTCTGTTACCGTTGTTGTTGTTATGTACTGTTCCGTACCACTGATAACCAACTGTCGTATCAGCACTATTCATGTATCTTAGAGACCGACACCTGTGGGACGTGACGTGACGATGTCATGTCAGTGTCACGCCTTCAGCAGTGAGCACTTCGCCACTCGATATATTACATGTAAAATCATTTCACAGAGAATGTTTCATAACCCATGTACAAACGCTGCGAGATATTTTACATACTTTTACTAAGACTGCATATGCCAAATGACGTTTATATTAGATCTTGTATTTTGATGAATAAACGTGAATATTCTGTCCCGTCAGCCAGGCTTTGGATTTTATCTGGTAATAATGATCAACACAGTGCCAGAGTCACATGTGATTGGCTAGTTGTACCACACTCTGACATACTAAGAATTTTAATTCAAATGATTGTATTAAAATCACCAGTTTAATAGTTCCCACAGCCAACTAGTTAAATAATGATGCATGTTCTTCTTACAATTGATTAACATTATGCCAAGTCCTAGCTAGCTAATATTCATCATCATCATTATTTTACGGAACAAGAGGGCTACTGCCTGTTGTTGTCCCAGTCAAAACTGTTGCACTGCGTAACAGAATCATCTTCTCAGCCTTGGATGTCGGGTGTCATTTTGTTGTTGTATCATTTATTCTAAGGGAGGATATAGCAGTCTTTAGACCAGTGTTTGTCAAGTCTATTTTTGAAGCAGTTTAGAGAAGAGCTGGCGATGACGTTTTCAGGTAGTGAGTTCCAGTCGTCTACAATTCTGGAACTGAAGGAAGGAGTAGGAAGACATTCAGCGCCCTCTGGATGGATTGGGCACACGAGTCCCTTGCTCATCTCCTTTACATCATTATGTTGTGTTACATCGTTTTCTTGTCCTATGTTAGGACTACTATAAACTAGTCCTACTGGGTATTGTTAATGTTGAATGTCTAGTAATTGTGGTGCACCAAATAACTTCCTCGCAATCTGCTTCACTTTTTGAAATATTTTATGCAGCTTGATCTAATATTTTGCCAACAGCAACAGTCAAACCTGTGTAATTCGTTATATAACGGTGCAAATCACAGACTTAATTGGTGACAGTACTTATAATTCATAGGCATCGCAACCGGATCTCGGCCTCCTCCCCCAAATCATTTATGTGGGGACAGCAGATAGGAAAAGCAGGCCCATAGCCAGGGGGTTCACATGAACCCCCGTTATGTGAACCCCTTTCTCCAAAATGTGAAAGCCCCCTCAAATTTAATCTAAGATGTAAACCCCTAATTGTTTGTTAAGATTATTCCGTTTCTCAAAAGCGTGGCCCCCTCCTAAAACCTGCTGAATGTTGTTCAAACATTACCCAGCATGCCATTGCAGCCTGATTGATACAGATGTTAAAGGGATAACAATTACACAAGAAGCCAATTTTACTCTAAATGTACATAATTCCAAATTGTAGTCAATCAGAGGTGACTGATGCAGAAAAAACTGAATTATACTAAAGGATTTATGCGAGTGACTCAATTTGATATCAACACAGTGTATTGGGCCATCTAAAAATAATTCTTGGCTTATCGTCAGAATTGTTAAAATGTAAATGATGGGTGCTGATTTTAGTATGTAGATTGAGCTAACTACCGACTATCAAAGGGCTATTCTCGGCAATCAACAAATTAAGATGTGTAACGAGTGTATTTCGTACAAGCGACAAACCTGTAGAGAAATTCATCTAGCTTGACACAAATCAATTTTATTTGAACAAATAAAGTTTAACGGCAGCTATTTAAAAATGCACGTCTGGTGAGAAACCGTGAATTATGTGGACTTAGTTGTGGTTGCCGAAATCCTGTTGTTGCTGGTTGTATAGTTATAGATCTTAGAAGGGGGGCCTAATCTTGGCAAGGAAGTGTGAAGAAGCTTTATTTTCAATTATTACATTAATTTTGTTTGTTAGCTGCCAATTACAGATAACGTATCCTGCGGTCAGTGTGGCCTGCAGGTTATGGTACTCATTTGTTTGATACCTATAATTTAATTCAAATTCCACAAGAGGAAATGTTTTCTAATCTTCTATTTATGGTACGCAATTTATAAACGTTTATTAAATTACAAACTGAATTATGTTATTAATAAATCGTGGACATTTTGCACTGCAGATCAGTTAAATATACAGGTATAATTTATTATTTGACTGAAAGGCACATAATTAATGTCACCAAATTGTACCACTAAGTGTTTACTCTAACAAAACTTGCACCCACCTACACTCATTGGTGCCTCAGTGTTTATGATATTATTATGCGTATATATTATATATTCAAAACAGCACATTATGGTGAAGTGTTTTTAGTAAATAATTCAGTTGTGCTAATAATATGCTTATTCAGCAATAAAATGGGACAGATTTCCACAGACCACATATATGAATACCACTCCCCCACCCCCCAAAACAGCCTCGCAAATGGCCTGCTGGCGATGCTAATTTGGTGTTTGAATATAAGATGAAACCACACGGTCCACCAACCTCACACCCCACTTTATATGGTCCTTTCAGCTAGAAACCCGACCCTCTGGATTATGGGGGTGAACTCCCATGTGACCATGTAGCACCCACTGCATTGTGAAAAATATAACCCCACATGCTCGTGTGGGGTTATATTAGTCTGTATTGGGAAAATGTGAACCCCCATTGTGAAAAGCTGGCTACAGGCCTGAATAGCCCCCCCCAATATTTAAAGAAGATGGGCGGATTTTGGGGTGCAATTTGAAGTTTTTTGTCAGCGTCATGAGGGAGTGCACATATATGTTTCTGGAGAGCTTCAATGTGTTTTTATGAGCTTCAATGGGGTTGTAATATGAGGTTTTTGGAGAGTTTCAATGTGTGTGTTTGGCAAGCGTCAGGGAGAGGTGCAAATCGAAGTTTTTAAAGAGCCTCATCCCCCAATATTAGCCACTTTCCGACGCCAATGATAATATTACCACTCAATTTGCACGTCAGACAATGAAACATGGGGAAAGTAGGTAACGGTTTGCATAGTGCATACGTCGTGTTAAGAAACACATTTTGTATATACGGCAAGACGGTCCTCTACCTTCTTATCAAAAACACATTGATTTAAATATATTTGTTGTCTTGTGTTTGCTGCACTTTCCGGATGGTTAACCAATACATTATGTCAGCATCGGTTAGCACAACATTTTGTAACATTCTGACGTTTTAATTTGCGTACGTGACGGGAGAGGGGGCGGTTAAACACAATAGGCCGCGCTGCCTATTCTACCCTATACTGTCTGCACTTCTGCTGTCGTCAACCATGCTTGTAACGCCGAGTGGATCGTATGAACGGTTTGTGGCTTAATATTACATAACGGTGCAAGTAACCGGGTGAACCCACTGTCTCGCGACGGGGTGTGTCTATTAATAACGTCTCGCGTCCATCCAATGCCCGTCGGTCGTGAAGCAATGACCTCCTAGAATGACCACAGCGACAACTGCGTTGCACTTTTAACAAGATTGCCATCCAGAGAATTAACTCTAGATGGCAGGTGGACAAGGAAGCCATTTGGCTTATCGAGAGTCCAACCCTTTTATCTACATATATCCAGCCCTTCTGAGGTATGTGTCGATTTTATGTTTAAACATGTTCACACTACTAGCACCCACACAATCATCAGATAATCTGTTCCATTCATTCACAGTCCTTTGTGAAAATGAGAACTTTCTCACGTCTAATCTACACTGCTCCTTTACTAATGTAACTTCATGTCCTCTAGTCTTTCTATCTTTCTTAACTGAAAAAAACATATTTCTATCAATATTTTCATAACCATTCAATATTTTAAACACTTCTATCTGATCTCCTCTCAATCTCCTGGTCTCTAGTGTTGTTAAACCACATTCTTTTAGGCGTTTTTCATAACTAAGATCCCTCAGTTTTGATATCATTTTAGTCGCTCTCCTCTGTACTCTTTCTAGCATATCTATGTCCTTCTTGCGGTATGGCCTCCACGCTTGTATACAATATTCTAAATGAGGCCTAACTATTGTTTTGTACAGTGGTATTATTAGTTCTTTTTCTTTATATGCTATATTTCGCCTAATCAATCCAAGGATTTGATTTCCCTTTGAAGCTGCAATTCCACACTGCTCTGAAACCTTCATGTCAGCACTAATTGTCAGCCCTAAGTCTTTTTCTTTTACAGTAGTACTTAGTACAGTTCCCCCCATTGTATATTCTACATATTCGTTCCCATGTCCTGTGTGAAGGCATTTACATTTCCCAAAATTGAACAACATTTGCCACTTTTCAGACCATTTGATCAACCTGTCAAGATCATCTTGTAAATGCTGTCTATCCCCATCACTTTTAATCCTTCTAAACACTTTTGTATCATCTGCAAATTTCAACACCTTGCTAGCTATATCATCGTCCAAATCGTTTATATATATTAAGAATAATATAGGTCCCAGTACTGATCCCTGTGGAACCCCACTCAAAACTGATTTCCAGTTTGAAGCCTCCCCATCAACAACTACCCGTTGTTTTCTGTCAATCAGCCATTTTTCTATCCAGTTAATTATACAATTTCCTATGCCATGGGCTTTTAGTTTAAGCAGTAATCTCTGATGTGGCACTTTGTCGAAAGCTTTTTGAAAATCTAAGTAGATGATATCTACTGGTGATCCATCATCTACCCACTTAGTGATATCTTCCAAAAAACATAACATATTTGTTAAGCATGACCTCGCTTTTAGAAACCCATGTTGAGATGGGTTTATCAAGTTATGTTTAACAAGAAAATCCACCATGTGATCTTTAATTAGTCTTTCTAATAATTTACAAATCACCGATGTTAAACTAACTGGTCTATAATTATTTGACTTGTTTCTCGAACCTTTTTTAAATAACGGTATAATGTTTGCTTCTTTCCATTCTAAAGGAACCACTCCCTCTTCTAATGACAAGTTGAAAACTGTTGCAAGCGGTATGCTAATTTGTTCTACAATTTCCACTAGTAGTTTGGGTGGAATACCATCCACTCCAGGTGATTTATTTTCCTTCATAGCCCTAATTTTCTTAGCTACCATTTCTGGGGTTACAATTAACTGTCTTAAATAGTCTGATTCTGCCCCCTTGAACTTAGCCTCTGGTACTGGCAGTGAACTAGTGTCTTCTCTGGTAAACACTGAACTAAAATACTCATTTAGGTCTTCTGCCATTAAGAATCCTTCTGATATTATATTTCCAGCACTATCTTCTAGAGGACCGACCTTATCCTGAACTTTCTGTTTGCTTCGAACATACGCATAAAAACTCTTGCTGTCATGTTTTATATTACAAGCTAATTTATGTTCATAGCTTCTCTTTGAATTTCTTTTGAATATGTATGTATATATGTGTGTATATGTGTGTATACATACATGTATATAATTATATATATAAATACATGTCAGGGGTAAATTTACACAAAAGTCAATGTCTTCGTATTTACTCCCTTCAGACATTGTATATAACAAATTTATCTACGATGCACTCTATTTCATTCTTTAAGATATTCCAGCATTCTGTTGCTGTCTTATTCTTCAGTGTATTATTCCAGTCTATCTTTGCTAAATATTTCCTCATTTCCTTATATCTTCCTTTGTGGAAATTTCTCCTGAACTGCTTTTTATTATTTCTTTCTGATTTTAGCTTGATGGTAAAATGTATCTGGTTGTGATCACTACTTCCCAGAGGCTCACATAATTTAACATTGTCAACTAATTCATTCTGTGAGGACATAACTAAGTCTAACACATTCTCTCCCCTGGTTGGTTCTAGCACATGTTGAGAAAGGAAACTATCTTGTACTAAAACTAAAAACTTGTGGTCCTCACTACCCATACTCTGTAGAGATTTCCATTTAATATGCCCATGGTTAAAATCCCCCATAATAACACAGTCCCGTTTGCTCACTTCCCTTATAGCGTTTTGTATTTTTTCATTCTCTTCTATGCTTATGTTTGGACTTCGATAAACTAATCCAACCGTTAACATTGAGTTTCCTGTAACTATGTTACACCAAACAGCTTCTTCGCAATCTGCTTCTCTGTCTAATTTTATTTGATAAGCCTGGATAGATTCTTTAATATTGAATACTTGAGCCAACTGGTGCGACAGGTCGAGACGTACGTATTAAACGTTTTAGCGACGTTGCATGTTAACTGGTGCTCACATCTCGAACACACAGTGACACACGCAGTCCTTGTTTTCACTTCTAAAGATGCAGTAAGCTCGTGGCTCCCTGCACAACAAAGCAACGTTGATGGATTTACGACGGTCGATCCGTTGTCCTACTGTAGACTTTGATCGCCTGTTGGGCGTCAGTCTGCTAGCCAGTGCAAGATTACTACGGGTGCGTTGATATGGACATATCAAATAACCACGTCTACACAATATAACTGTTTGGTAGGGACGAATGTTCATTTGTGACCATCGGTTTCAATGAAATGACCATTCCAACCTGTTGACGCCGTCATCTGTCACCTTTCCTGCATCTACCTGCGCGTCTTGCAGTTTTATTCAAACATCACGAGAAACCATATGAAATCACAGTAATGTATTTCAGTATTTGTCTGATTGTGTGGTTAGGGGTGCTGTTACCGTGGCAACCCGCGGATGGTGCGCGCATCCTGCTCGTGGCCATTGAACAGCTGAGCCACATGGCAGAGCTCCATTCGATCGGGAGCGAGTTAGTCCGACGTGGTCACGACGTCTACAGCGTTTTGCCCGAGAGTTTCCCAGGCATCGAGCGGGTAGTGCCGCCCGCTATCAAAATACTGCCATTCCAACAACGAGACAACGAAGACGTCCGTCTTCTAGACTTGATGGACGGTTTAGCGGAACGGATACTCAACGGAAGTTTGGCGATGCCGTGGACGATATCACGTGCAGTGCAAAACCAGTGCTCGGCCATTATGAACGACAAGAGACTCGTTGCGGAGATGGAGGATATCCGCTTCGACCTTGCTGTCGTAGACGGTTTCCCTCTGATGCCGTGCAGCTTCCTTGTGCCGTACAATCTCTCCGTGCCCTACATATCCTACAGCTCCGGGTTCTTGGGTTGGGAGGTTCGCGTGCCCAGTCTTCCGTCGTTCGTGCCGTCGCCGTTTATGCCGTTCACTCACCAGATGTCGTTCTGGCAGAGGGCGCTGAATGTCTTCCTGCACGCGGCGCTTGTGCTAGAGCCACTTCCGCCCTGCTGGGACTACACACTACTGCACAAGTTCGCTCCCGGTGTGACGTCATGGGCAGAACTCAGACGCAAGGTGGCGTTTTTCATCGTGTCACGTGACCATATGTTAGAGTGGCCACAGCCGTCGCTACCAAATGTCGTGTTCACCCCGGGGATAACTGCCACAGAGGCGCGACCCCTGCCGGCCGAATTAGAACTAATCGTAAAGTCGAAGAGAGTCATTGTCGTGTCGTTTGGCTCAACAGTCGGAAATCTGCCGAAGGAAGTGACGCAGAAATTTCTGGCCGCCTTCCGGCGAACAAAAGCGACCATCTTGTGGAAGGTAGGTGACGCCGATTGGCCAGCGGAAGTGCCTAGCAATGTTAAGCTGCTGAAGTGGATGCCGCAGAATGACGTATTGGGTCACGTGTCTGTGAAGTTGTTCGTCACGCACTGTGGAAACAACGGCCAGTACGAGGCTCTGTATCATGGCGTCCCGATGATTGGATTTCCGATGTTTGCCGACCAACATCACAACGCCGTCCGAATGCAGGACCACGGATATGGCGTTGCCATGGACGTGTCCACTTTCGGCGTCGACGACTTGGTGCGGAACATAGAGCACGTGATGTCTGACGACAGCTCATACCGCAAGGCGACGCTACTTGCCTCCCGCATCATCAAACACAACCCGATGAACGCGCGAGAAACTGCGGCATACTGGGTGGAACACGTGCTCAGCTACGGTGGCGGTCACTTGCGCAGCCACGCGGTCAACATGCCGTGGTACGAGTTCTTGCTGCTGGACGTGTTATGCTTCTACGTGTTGTTCCTGCTCATCTGTTGCTGTATAGGAAACCGAGCGCTAAAACGATTATGCAGGTTTTACGGGAAACGTGAAACAAAGAATAAAATCAAACAACATTGAGTACTGAGGAGTGCATGATGGTGTTAATCAATGGTGCTGACACTGGTGAGTTAGATACAACATAAGATAGGCTAAAACAATATAAAGTACAGGCAAGTTCTTATATAGTGCAGTATCCAGCCCTGAGGACTGCTCAAAGCGCTTTACACTTTACTCCCTGGCAGACCTGTTAAATCGAACACCATCTCGACTTCTCTTGGAAGCATCCAGCCACGCTGCAATTAATGTGCAAAAACTGTTCGTACACAAATATCCACCATACTCATTCATATAGCTGAGTGAATTGGAGCAATGTAGAGTAAACGAACTTGCCCAAGGTTCGACACGGCAGCATGGGATTCGAATACGGGTTCTTTTGATTGAGAGTAAGGCACTGCGCTACTGGGCTCCATTATGTCACGATAACATTTATTGAACGATAGTCCACACAGGGAAGATAGTAGAATTACATATCTCCCAGTATTGCTTTTCGTATTATGACGTAGCGCTAAGGCTTTTCGCAAATATATAATGTACATGCCACGTGATCATTCTCTTCAATGGATTTAATGTTTTGTTAATATAATTATTATATAGGATAGTGTGTAAGAGTACTAACAATAAAACCACACTCCCTAAAATTAATGGCGTGTCAATTTATTCGAGTTTAATTTGGTGCAAGTTGATGTAATCCGGGCGGACTGTTTGTGTTGGTCCCTGGTGATCCGCCTTATTGGTTATAAACAATTTGCCAAGAGAACGTAACTTCGCCTGCTCACAGGTGTCATTATCATATTTCCAGAAATTTATTCAGTTAAAGCATTCTGCCAACAAATAGATCCACGACTGTTTTGAGGAGATGGTGCAGTGCTTCGATGCTGAATGTAACCACCAAAGCTTAAGAGAATCATGCAAGTTCTTTAGGTGGCCGAACAACGAGGCACAGTTGAGAAGCTGGCGTATTGTGTCGGAGAGGTAAGATAAGATTCCATGTGAACAGAAGAAACAGCATGCGGTATGCGACAAAAATTAGTAAATTGCCTGGATATTCGGCTTCTAGAGTAAGGAATTTAGCATTGTATTTAATAGAACTACGTCTACGCTAGCCTACAGGTGATTTCGTATTTACACGACTAGACTGTTTGAAGTATAATTATTTGATACTGCATATGCAGATACGTTTCACATGAGTGCGGACAATGGAATCGCTCTATGACCATGTAGCAACCCGAATCGTCATAATACCGCATTTTCAATTGACACGACTTTTCTTGAGTATACGAGTTCACAAGGGAGTGAGTTGCTATAATTTAGTATAAACATTTTGTCATGACGTCGGTGATCTTCCGTAGTAACCGTCCGTTCGCCATGTTGGCTCCAAACCAGAGACGCAGTTTCAGTTTGTCTTTTCTGTTTTTAAAACACTTGTAAACGTAGGATCACTTGACGTTTTATTAAAATTATAGTAAATATGGTACAATGTTTTGAGGCAGAATGCAACTATCGAAGTCTCCGGGAAACTTGTAAGTTTTTTAGATGGCCCACCAATGTCGACCATATGAAAAAATGGCAAATTGTTTCCGAGAGGTAAGCTTCAGAATTTCCAGTGCGCTTTTATTTTAACAACGAAACAGTTCTTTGTTGGGATATGTTTGGGTAATTAATTTTAAACTACAAAAATATACTCGATTATCGATACAAGACGTTAATATTGCCACATATTTTAAAAAGAATTTACGTGCGACAAAGGCAAAGCCATAAATTAATTACAATACAAAAGTAGGGATGTCAATGAAAATTTCAAAAGTACTTTTTTCAGATTGTCCATCTTTTAATAGTCTTATACAGTAGCATGTACAGCAAGAACAGAAACAAAACAGTTGTGTTCAATCATTGTTTAAAAATTTGATTTTGCACACCGATAGAGTTATTATAGATTTCAAAGATGTAAAAAGTAATAATATCTTGCCAGTCTCTGTTGGACTAATTTGAATAAAGTTGCATGCTTTTCAGGGAAAGTTATTCAATTAAACCATATATTTTGTGTAATTATATTGTTGTGTGTACATATTGTAATTAATGTCTATAGTGCTCAAAGGAAAGGTGAGGAGCACTAGTCTAATTGGTCAGCCATTTTTATAAGCGGAACATGACATTAATTAATATAACAAGATTAATTAGTTGATAGAACAACAAGTGTGTAATGTAGTGCTCATACAAAAACTGATGAGTTCATCAAATAAATATTTGATGAACTCCTCGTACTTATATATATATTTGTACTTTTTTTAGACAACTTATAATTATTAAAAACATTAATCGAACAGGGTGGATTATTTTGCAGTGATCACAGTGTATGTAACATTGAGCAAATCAAAACTAAGGAGCCCAATGACAGACCTGGGTTTTGTTTACATATACATATGTATATAAATTTAATATATTTCTACTTAGAACTATTACTTAATTGATTGTATGTCTATTACAATTACAGTGCAGATGCTGTAGGAAATGTAATGCATTAGGTCTGCTATTACATTTGAAGCTATTACCATTAGAATTACTGTTACATTTGTTGTCAGATATATTTTTTGTACAATGTATAGTTACATATAAATTTACACACTCACGCGCACGTGCACACACACATGCACACATACATAATTATAATCTACTAGCTACACTATCTGAGGATAGAACATACTTTTCATTTTATATATTTAGTACGGTACTGGAATGAAAGACAAAAGCAATGCTTCTGTCACATAAGCAGGATATAATCAGTGCAATTAAGCCGTACTGCTGCTGCTCTGTGGATAGAATTATTAATTATTGGCTCAAGTACAAATACAACAGGATGGTTTTCATGCCTGTGGTAGTTTAGACTCAATAGCATAGGCAGCCACTAAGCCACTTGAGTGAAAAGGATAGTTGGCATGAGAAAGGCTTCAACACACAATTTGAATTCCTTTAGCCATGCAACAATAGTAATATAAAAGTAATAGGACAGTTGCTATTACATTACAATGTAATTTGTTCAACCTATTACTATTTTAATACTTGAATATTTGTAATAATTACTATTAACCAAGGCATGTCCAGTAATCGAATGAGGATTAGAGTTTTGTAGACAGAACAATACAGTAATAAAATAGCTAAGTGAACAAGATTAGCTATTTTGGAAGTGCTCATTAACCTTGCATGTCAGCCCTGTAAATTGTGACTGGATTGGTCGCATATGCAACTGTTTTTAGTCCTTTGGGCCAAAGGTACAAGGGACTATTGCCCCATCACTCTCCGTCCGCCATTAGCTGCCGTATCTCAGAAACCGTTCAGTAACTTTTTATCTAATTTTGCTTAGTCGTATCTTGGGGTACTGCAATTATGCACGAGAAATCTGTATTTGATTGAATCATTCTAAGGGCCCCGTAGGGCCCCCAAGGGCCCAACAAAATGGTAATTTGTCACATTTTGCCTATTTTTTCAAAAACTGTTCAGTATCTGTTTCTCTAATTTTGCATAGATGTATCTTAGGGTACTGCCACTATACACAAGAACTCTGTATTTGATTGAATCATTCTAAGGGCACCTCAGGGGGCCCCAAAGTACAAAAGTTTTACATTATCTAGTGATGTGGTTTTGAGAAGGGCCCTCGAGACCACCCCCAACAGTAGATTTTGTGTATTGTGCTAGAAACAGTGCCCAGTCTCACTCCACTCAGCATTATTCCATTGAGACCTTGACTAATCTTTAACTGGTCACAGGCAGAGCAGACACATTTGACCACTGTTAAACTGAACACTTGCCTGCAGCTTTTAAACTGTGCCTTCAAAACTATTGATTTTCTATAATTGCAAGTTGTGTTTATTTTGATGTTCATTTAATTATTATAAAATGGTGTGACTGTGGTGTCTATTGGTTAAAGATGTATTGTCACCTGTAGGTGACAAACATAGAAAATTAATATTCTGGACAACTATAGAGTGAAATATCCTACACTTTATTGATATCAAATGCATTCTATTGTTCTGTTTACACTTGCCATGCCTTGTGTAGACCTGGTACTATGTCAATCAATTGTATCAATATAGACTAATAATTACAGATTCTCAATATAGTTGACACCTGAAACATCCAAATGTCAACCATTAGAAGAGTTGACATAGTTCCGCTATACACAAGAAATCTGTACTGATTGAATTATTCTAGTGTCATCAGCATATAATAGAACATACATTTTCAAGAAAAGTCTACATCATCATCACTAAGGTTGTTGTAAATTTCACCAGCTGCCTTGTCAAGTTCCTTATAATTATGACTAACAGTGTTCAAAATTATTCAGGTAAATAGCAAATAACAAAGGAGACAAGTTTTCTCCTTGCCGTACCTCTACATCACATGAGAAGAAGGCTGACACAGCCTGGCCCTGTTTTATACGATTTAGCACTTTTGTACATGTTGTATACAACTTTCAACACATTACCATTAATACCGCATGAAATTATCTTAGACCACAGTGAGGACCGGTCTACTAAATCAAATGCTTTCTTATAATCGATGAAGCCACAATAAAGCCTTTTGCGTCGAGACAAATACAATTCAACCAACGAGTGCAAAACAAATACATGATCAAGAGTGGAATACCCCTATCTGAACCCTGCCTGTTAAACAACTTGCCTATGCAGCTTAATAGTGTAATGTCACGATAGTTGTCTGGGTCATCTATTGACCCCTGCTTTTTGTATATAGGCTTAATGATCCCAATACACCAATCTGTTGACACAATGCCAAATAATCGAACTAGGTTAAACATCTTAACAATAGCTATAATTAGTTTTGTGGGGCTGTTTAGGGCCGCCCAAAATGCTAAATTTTCCTAGTATTTCCCTACTGCACTGGGCAGCTGTAAGCTTGTGTGTTAGATTTGCTTCTGCCACTGATGTCTATTGATAACTGGATAGTGAACAACGTTGGCAAGTTTAACCCGTCCCCGGGTTAAACCCGGGTTGGGCTAAACCTCCATTTTGGGCTAAACTGGGTTAAACCCGGGTTAAACTATTTTTAACATTCAGAACTATGTAGCATTTCTGAACAATCACTAAGGATTAACGAACACTTGTGCACAATGTCACCCACTTGGGACTGAGGGGCAGGTTTAATTGATCTATTCAGCAATTGGAGGACACTGCTTAGGCCTCACTCTGGACACTGTCACTCACAGTGTTGTGTATTGTCTTAATTGGTGAGTTGAGCTAATCAACTTGACCATGAATCATTGGTGGCTCTGGTAACTTTAGAGGATGGAGGATGAATCCAGTTGTTGGCAGTGAACACTAGTGCTGAGAGGGTAGATTACCACCAACCAGTCTCCAAAGCTCTATAATTTCAAAAATTGTTCAGTAACTTTTTTTCTAATTTTGCATAGATGTATCTTAGGGTACTGCCACTATACACAAGAAATCTGTATTTTATTTAATCATTCTAAGGGCATCTCAGGGCCCCCAAAAATGCAAAATTGTCCTGCTGTTTCTCTGCTGCTAATTCTACATCCATTAAGTTAGAAATGTGTATAATTTGTTTTTAACTGAATTGTTATTTGGCTTGTTCACGTACGTCGAATGTGTCTGTCAAAACATAATGTTAAATCGTTGTCATTATTCATAGTAAAATATGGCAGAAAATCAACAAAATGGTAATTTACAGATGCACATATATAAAACTGTTTTCTTAAGTTTTCCAGTCTCGGTAAAGTACAAATGTTTACAGTAAACTAATGCACCAGATCGTCTGTCAAAAATGACGTACGTGAAACTGCGCTGTATTTCCCAGAAACAATGGCCACAGAAGCGGTGACGTGGCTTTTCAGTACCCGTATGTATATTACGTTGCTTTCTTCAATGCCATCAAAGAGTATTTATTTTGTAGAAACATGCGTCTGTCAAAACTTAACGTACGTAATAAACTATGACGTACATTAACGGCCAATGATGTAACTTAGTGATTATGGAATTTTTTGTAACTAATGTCACCAACGGCCTTAACAATGTTTTCGCTGATGCTGGCAATGTTGAATGTTATAATTGCAGATAGTTATAGCCTTTGTTACAAGAAATGGTATGCATTAGCATTTGCAGTTCATTTTTAGTCCTTTGGCCGAAGGTCCAAGGGACTATTGCCATCACTCTGCGTCCGCTGTCCTCCGTCCGCCGTCCGCCGTTAGCTGCCGTATCTCAGAAACTGTTCAGCAACTTTTTCTATAATTTTGCATAGACATATCTTGGGGCACTGCCACTATGCACGAGAAATCTGTATTTGATTGAATCATTTTAAGGGCTCCCTAGGGCCTCCAAGGACCCCAAAACTGGTAAAAATGTAACATTTGGCCTATTTTTTCAAAAACTGTTCAGCAACTTTTTTTCTAATTTTGCATAGATGTATCTTAGGGTGCTGCCACTATATACAAGAAATCTGTATTTGATTGAATCATTCTAAGGGCACCTATGGGACCCCAAAGTGCAAAAAGGTTTACATTATCTTGTGATGTGGTTTTGAGAAGGGCCCTTGAGACCACCCCCAACATTAGATGTTGTGTATTGTGCCACAAAATCAACAGCTGTGACTAATCTCTACAGCCCAGTCCATTGAGACCTTGACTAATCTTTAATTGGTCACAGCACCCAGGCAGAGTAGACACACTTGATCCCTGTTAGACTGAACAGTTACCTAACACTTTTAAACTGTATCTTCAAAACTATTTTCTATAATTGCAAGTTGTGTTTATTTTGATGTTCATTTAATTATTATAAAATGGTGTGACTGTGGTGTCTTGTCTCCTGTTAGACTGAACAGTTGCCTAACACTTTTAAACTGTATCTTCAAAACTACTGATTTTCTATAATTGCAAGTTGTGTTTGTTTTGATGTTCATTTAATTATTATAAAATGGTGTGACTGTGGTGTCTATTGGTTAAAGATGTATTGTCTGTAGAAACCTGTAGGTGACAAACATAGAAAATTAATATTCTGTCACCTGTAGGTGACAAACATAGAAAATTAATATTCTGGACAACTATAGAGTAAAATATCCTACACTTTATTTATATCAAATGCATTCTACTGTTCTGTTTACGCTTGCCATGCCTTGTGTAGACATGGTACTGTGTAAATCAATTGTATCAATATAGACTAATAATTACAGATTCACAATATAGTTGACACCTGAAACAACCAAATGTCAACCATTAGAAGAGTTGACATAGTTAAGGCACAATAAAGCCTTTTGTGTCAAGACAAATACAATTCAACCAATACCCCTATCTGAACACTGCCTGTTCTTCACCTATTACATTCGCTTTGTTTAGGTATGTGGTTCTTTTTATAAAAAAAAATTTAGTTTCTTTCTGTACCTGTCTACGTATGATAACCATTTGTCCGCCCTGCTCACAATAAACTTCACATGAATGATAAAAGGAAGATCACTGCCACTTAACTTGTGGATTATTATTATTATAAAACTGTTCAACTACTGCTTGGTGAGCACGTTTTTCACACCTGCATGGTAGTTTAGGCTCAGTAGTGTGCTGGCAGCTACTAAACCTATAGGCTTGTGTGAAAAGGATAGTTGGCAGAAGAACTAACTTCAAAGCACCATTGCATCCATTTAGCCAGGCAGCAGTCACACTGTCTCAGTGTCTGCTGCTATGTTTATATAATAATTATATAGGCTTAATGATCCCAATACACCAATCTGTTGGCACAATGTCAGATAATGGAATTAGGTTAAACATCTTAACAATAACTATAATTAGTTGTGTAGAGCTGTTTTTTTTTCAGTGAACAGTAAACATGTAAATATTTTACTTCCATCATAACCCTTAATGATCTGTAACTATGATTCACCAAAAAACATTTGATTAATAATTACCTACAGGGTTGTTTGATTTATGCCGGGCAGAAACTGTTTCTGCCCGGCAGAAACAGCAACAATAGGAAATACATGCCATTGATAGTCAAACGTGTTCTTTTTATAGAAAATTTCAGTTTCTTTCTGTACCTGTCTACGTATGATAACCATTTGTCCGCCCTGCTCACAATAAACATCACATGAATGATAAAAGGAAGATCACTGCCACTTAACTTGTGGATTATTATTATTATAAAACTGCTCTGCTACTGCTAGGTGGACAGTAAGCGGCAACTGTCTTCGAGTTTGTTTACATTTTGACAAACTACTATTATATCGCACTAATTTTTGAATGAATCACATTTTGAGAATGCATGTCATTGTTTGCGGTGTAACTTTTGTATGCTTCATTTTCTGCTGCTACAAGTTGCATTCATCTGAAAGATTATTCAATTACCTATCCAATGATAATACATATGTTGTGGTGTTGGATATATAGCTTTCGTATATTGTCAAATACAATTCAACCAATACCAATAACCAACCAATACCCCTATCTGAACACTGCCTGTTCTTCACCTATTACATTCGCTTTGTTTAGGTATGTGGTTCTTTTTATAGAAAATTTTAGTTTCTTTCTGTACCTGTCTACGTATGATAACCATTTGTCCGCCCTGCTCACAATAAACATCACATGAATGATAAAAGGAAGATCACTACCACTTAACTTGTGGATTATTATTATTATAAAACTGCTCTGCTACTGCTTGGTGGACAGTTAATTAGTGGATCAAGTTCAAATACATCAGCACGTTGTTCACACCTGCATGGTAGTTTAGGCTCAGTAGTGTGCTGACAGCTACTAAACCTATAAGCTTGTGTGAAAAGGATAGTTGGCAGAACAACTAACTTCAAAGCACCATTGCATCCATTTAGCCAGGCAGCAGTCACACTGTCTCAGTGTCTGCTGCTATGTTTATATAATAATTATATAGGCTTAATGATCCCAATACACCAATCTGTTGGCACAATGTCAGATAATGGAATTAGGTTAAACATCTTAACAATAACTATAATTAGTTGTGTAGAGCTGTTTTTTTTCAGTGAACAGTAAACATGTAAATATTTTACTTCCATCATAACCCTTAATGATCTGTAACTATGATTCACCAAAAAACATTTGATTAATAATTACCTACAGGGTTGTTTGATTTATGCCGGGCAGAAACTGTGTCTGCCCGGCAGAAACAGCAACAATAGGAAATACATGCCATTGATAGGCAAACGTGTTCTTTTTATAGACAATTTCAGTTTCTTTCTGTACCTGTCTACGTATGATAACCATTTGTCCGACCTGCTCACAATAAACATCACATGAATGATAAAAGGAAGATCACTGCCACTAAACTTGTGGATTATTATTATTATAAAACTGCTCTGCTACTGCTTGGTGGACAGTTAATTAGTGGCTCAAGTTCAAATACATCAGGACGTTTTTCACATCTGCATGGTAGTTTAGGCTCAATAGTGTGCTGGCAGCCACTAAACCTAAAAGGATAGTTGGCAGAAGAACTAACTTCAAAGCACCATTGCATCCATTTAGCCAGGCAGCAGTCACACTGTGTCAGAGTGTCTGCTGCTATGTTTGTATATATAGGTTTAATGATCCCAATATACCAATCTGTTGGCACAATGTAAAATAATAGAACTAGGTTAAACATCTTAACAATAACTATAATTAGTTCTGTGGGGCTGTTTTTAAGT